>OZ035834.1:37481362-37661362 GCA_964034765.1 Knipowitschia caucasica | reverse complement strand
GCGCCTCCTACACTTCATTTGACGCGGTTGTCACACTGTGCATGATCATACAGAGGAACTGGTGAGTCAACATGTTTGGTTCTGCACAAAGCTAGTAGGTAGCGCTAGCCTTCGCTGCTGGACTCTGGAGCCTTAAGAGAGTGTCCATGTCCTCCCTGTGTCTCTAAATTAAAGCTGTGGTACCTACATTTTCCCCTTGCATTAACAATGCATAATATGTTGGGTGAGCCCAAAAGTAAAATGTGGTGAACAAATTAAACAGAACATTGTTTGGTTTTTTGTTTTGTTTTGCATCTTTAAGAGCCCTGTGAGTCATTATTTGACTTGGATTGAGTGGATTATCTGAGCTGATCTAAACTTTAGCATTAAAAAAAAGCAAGTATAAAATCTTGATTAAGAACCACGCGACAAATGGAGTGAGTACCAAACACCATCTCCTGGTACTCATCTGAGAACCTCACTGAAAAAGTCATGTGCACCCCTGATTATAAAAACAGTTACATTTCAAAGAGGATGTCTCAGTCTCAATCTGGATCTAAAAGCATTCAATGAAAAAAGTTCAGATAATTTCCCGTCTTTTTGCAACACGTTCCATGTAGAAGGAGCAGCAAATACAAAAGCTTTTTTATCCCAGTTCTGTGCAAAAGGAACAGAGAGCAACAAAAGATCATTTGATCCAAACCATATGAACGTGTCTCTGTGAGTAAACGGCAGATGTAAGAGGGCAGCAGACCAAGCCTTTAAACTAAAGTGCATCAGTGTCCAAACCTTCTGTGGACAAAGATCCCACTCCAGAATATCATTCACAGACAGTGGTGAGTCAAGGCTTTGCAGCTCGCAATGAATTGAACATTTTAGTTGAATCATTATTTAATTACAGTTTTTAGGTTTGTTTTCCTGTAAATAAGTCTTACTGTTGAAACTGTGAAACTGTCCTCTATCAGCGGCACTCTGCTTGCTAGGGGACCTATCAACACTCCCTGTCCAAGCAATGAACCTCAAAATCATCTGCATAGCTCTAACCGTCCGCAACAAAACTATTCTCATGAACCAGAAACAAGATCTCCATCACTGGAAAAACCTGCTAATCGACTTTCAACGCTTCCCTTCAATGACAGAAGAAACTGAACCATCTTTTCAATCAGCTCTCTCTGACCTCGTGCTGCTTTAACCACAATCTCCACCCCCTTTTTTTGTTTTCTTCTATACTTTTTTTTCTGTATATGTGTTTGTCTGCAATAAAAAGTAAAAAAAAAAAATAAATGACGCCGTTAATATTGATTTGCGTTAACGCGTTAATAACGCGATATTTTGGACAGCACTAATATATACACACATGCACATACATACACACACAGATACATACACACAACCATATACACACATGCACATACATACACACTCACATACATATACACGTACACACATATACACACATACACATACATATACACACATGCACATACATACACACACACACATACACATACACACACACACGCATACATATACACATACTGTACATACACACAGACATACATATACACGCACACACATACAGTAGGTCCCATTTCGTTTTGTCGCCTTTCACGCGTGAATCACACGAGACTCATGTGTGATTCACGCGTCTTTTATTTTCCTTCCCCCCAGTGACGCTGCAATGACCAAAACAACCACCAGGTGGCACTTGTGAGCAGGGTTACATTGGCGAGTTTCTGCCCCGCGCACATCGACAATCTGGTTAAAACGGGCAACTCCTTGTTGCAGGCCAGTCTCTGGAATAACCCGCAGACATTAAAACTACTGCATATAACGTAAACTTTTGCATCACGTTGGTGATCTTTCCAAAAAGAGAGAATATCGTTATGGAAAGAGAAACTATTGGTAATATAACGCTGAACGTTATCTGACTCAAACAGCTCCGCTGGTGTCTCCTCCCACTCAGAAAAAAAGCAGACGCCTTTTCTCTGGCATCTCTAACATTTATAATAAATACATTAATTTAACAATCATAATGAAGATGCTTTCAAATAATTTAGCAAGCTGTAATTAATTTATTTTAACTCCCTGCCAAACTTATCTCGCTGCTCTCTCCTCCGCAAACCACTAAATGAGGAAAAGGGCATATTCACTCAATCTATTTTGAATGTGTTGAAATAAGCGAGGAGTCATTGATAAAGTTCCGTTAACTTTTAATCAGCTTGTACAACGTGGCTGTATCATGGAACTACTTGGCAAGAGTGAACAAGTATATAATGCTGAGCATGCGCATAGATAACAAGTACGGCATAAGACGAGGTACAATTATCAGAATGATCTACATCCTCTCTTTTTAGTTACTGCCTTCGGTAACAAAATATATTAAGCAAGTTGAATAAAACAAATAATTTTACAGCTATTGAATAAAATAACTTTTCTGCAATAAACTTTATATAACCTTATCTCAAATAAAATGCATCATGTATTCCCAAACATGACCAGTATAGAATCTGAATATGTGTAAAACTCACTTAGGTCAACAAAATAAGTATAAGATACTGTAATCACAATCATAACAATCCGTTTTCTTTTTTTTTCAAAAAACATCATATACAGGTTAATCACAGTATTTAGGATTCGGCTTGCAAATCCGACCCGAGCGTGTCACATAGGCATTAACACCCTGGGGCTCTCCAGTAGAAGAATGAGCCTTCAAGTGTACGCCAGCGAATTGTTGAATCGGCTGTGAAGGACGAGGCACCTGCCGGATTTGTGGTGAGGGAGGAGCCAGGTCTGGTGGATCTACTACAGCAGGGTCAAAGTGTCGAGGTCGTGGCTCAGCGACAGGAAGAATGTGTCTGCGATTCCTGCGATAGACGCCTCCATTTGACTCAATGATGTAGGAACGAGGCTCTTTACACACTCCCTTCACTGTGCCAATGCGATCATGTCCTTTTGTAGTCTGCAATCTAACAACTTGACCTTCCGCAAGCGGTATTAGAGGGCGACTGTTTGCATCATAGTATTGTTTTTGAATGAGTCTTTTATTTTGGAGCTGCGAAGCAATTTGCACCGAGTTCTTTGATGCAGGGGCTAGCAGTTTAGTGTCGACAGGAAAAGTTGAACGTGTTTGACGGGACATGAGACGTTCAGCAGATGAACCCAGTGTGCTGTCACGAGGAATGTTCCTGATGTTCAGAAGATTAAGGAACACATCAGATCCATCTCTATGCGACTTTTCCATCAGCTGTTTGGCACTGCGGACTGCACGTTCAGCCAAACCGTTCGACTGCGGGTATTCAGGACTGCTGGTGACATGCACAAAATCCCATTGCGTGGCAAACTCCTTAAAACGTTGGCTCGTGTATTGTCTTCCATTGTCGGAGATGAGCGTGTGCGGTGCTCCATGGACAGAAAAATGTCTCTTTAACTTCTTGATCACGGTTGCTGAAGAGATGTCACGAAGACGGTCGATTTCAAACCAGCCGGAGTACGAGTCTACCAATACTGAGTATGGTTGACCTTGCCATTCAAAAAGATCTGTTGCGACTGTGGACCATGGCAGGGCAGGGACTGGGTGTAGTTGTAACGGTTCCTTCAGCTGGTGTGGACGAGTAGCATTACATACTGCACAGGACTGTAGCTCTTTTGAAATGTCAATGTTCATAGTGGGCCAAAACACTGTGCTTCTGGCTCTGCACTTTGTTGAGTCAACACCAGGGTGGCCTCTGTGCATGATTTGGATATACTCATGCTGCAGTGAGCTTGGAATGACTGGTCTGTGGCCTTTGACGACGATTCCATCCTCCACCACCAACTCATCCCTGTAAGGAAAAAATGGTTGGGCAGGGGGAGGTACCTGGCGTTCTTTGTTTGGCCATCCGTTCTGGATTACAGTGCTTACAGTCTGGAGTAGTTGGTCTCTGGCTGTGTGTGCCCTCAGTTCTTCAAGTCTGGCTGTGGAAATGAAACTGACAGACATGACTTCATATGTACTACTCGCACTATGAGCTTGAGAGACTGTCTTTGTTGGAGCTCTTGACAGGGTATCGGCAAGGTACATGTGCTTACCCTTTTTGTAGATGAGAGTGATGTCATAAGCTTGTAACCGGAGTAGCATCCTCTGCAAACGAGCAGGAGCTGTGTGGATCGGCTTCTTTAAGATTGTGACCAGGGGCTGGTGGTCTGTTTCTATAACTGTGTGCTTTCCATAAATGTAGTCTTTGAACTTAGAGCAAGCAAAAACAACTGCAAGCAGTTCTTTTTCGATCTGTGCATATCGAGTTTCTGTGTCCGAGAGAGTGCGAGACGCATATGCAACAGGATTCTCATTCTGCAAACAAGCCGCACCCAGCCCATAACCTGATGCATCGCAGGTTAATGTAACTGGTTTTTTAACATCATAGTACGACAGGACCGGTGAGCTTGATAAGCATAACTTGAGATTTTCGAACGCTTGTTGGTGTTGTGGCAGCCAACACCAGGCTGTGTCCTTGTGAGTGAGCAGCCTGAGTGGTGCAGCAATACTGCTGAGATTTGGGATGAACTTCCCAAGATAGTTCACCATGCCGAGAAAACGTTGGACAGCAAGGGAATCTTCAGGGACAGGCATTTTTGAGATTGCCTCAGTCTTTGTAGGATCAGCCTTCAACCCTTCCTTTGTGAATAGGTGTCCCACGTAGCACACTTGGTCTAGGCGAAATTTGCACTTTCGCGGGTTCAGCTTTAGGTTGATCTCCCGTGCACGGTCAAGCACTTTCTTTAAATTGGCATCATGTTCTGCAGCATCACGACCTCCCACGATTATATCATCAACGATGATAGCACATGGGTAACCAGCAAACAGTTGTTCCATTGAGCGCTGGAAAACTTCACTTGCTGAGCTTATACCAAATGGCATGCGGAGAAACCTGTAGCGGCCAAAAGGTGTGCTGAAAGTTGTCAGCATGGATGACTTCTGATCAAGCTTTATTTGCCAAAATGAACTTTTAGCATCAAGCACAGAAAACAGAGTTGCGCCTGACATTTGGGTGGCAACTTCCTCCACACTACGCATTGGGTAGTGGGGCCTCTTTAGAGCAGTGTTTAAGTCTTTAGGATTAATGCACAACCTTATTTCTTCTTTATCTCGTTTGTGTGCTGCGACCATTGATGAGACCCAATCTGTGGGCTCGGATACAGGAGTGATGACACCTATGTTTGTCATTTTATCGAGTTCAGCTTTCACCCGTTCCTGCATTGCCAATGGAATGCGATGTGCGGGACGGACGACTGGCTGTACAGTTGGATCCAATGTCATGGCGTATGTCATTGGCAGTCCTCCCAATTTGTCATTAAACACATCTTTATAATCTTCTTTAATGTGTTTGTCAAAGTCCGTTTCTGTGCTGATCTGGTGCACATGAGGACTCAGTGAGACCAGTCCAAGACGCATGCATGATCGAAATCCTAGCAGTGGAAGTACATCACGCTCAACCAGGAAGAAAGGTAATGCATGTTGTTGTCCATCTAGATAACAAGACAGTGTGACAAAACCAGCTGTTTCGATTTTGCTGCCTCCATAAGCCACAAGATTTGTATTTTTGTCACATTTTATGATTTGTCCATTGGATATCTGCTTGAAAGTGTCTTTTGCGAGCACATTGCATTTAGCACCTGTGTCAATCTTCATTTCAATGGGATTGTCGTTTATACGTAATGTAACAAATCCTTCATCACGGTTTTCAAGTTGTCCATTAATTGCGTCGACAGAAACACCATCCACATAGAAAGTTTCATCATTTACAGTGTAGTCTGTTTGCTCAACATCTAACTGGTTCACTGGTCTTTTGTTGTAGCCTTGTTTATTGAAACTTTTTCTTTCATAATGTTGAGAACTGGATTTACAGAATTTTTTGTAATGATTCATCTTTTTGCATTTATGGCATTGTTGGCCAAATGCTGGACATTTGTCTCTTTGCGGTGCGTGGCTGCCTCCACAGTTGTTGCAATTTGAGATGGGCTTCGCATCTTGCCTGTATGCTTGTTTAAACTTTGTCCTGTGGTGCCCCCCAGTGGAGCTCTTTTGCAGCGCATCTACGCACGTAACTGCCTGCTTCGCCAAGGCTTTCGTGTTCTCCTCAGTCACTTCATATATGCGACAAATGGAAATGGCTTTGACCAGTGTTAAGTCGTTATCACGTTATCACTGATGCTGTCATCATTTATGCCACACACAATTCTGTCACAGAGAAGTTCGTCTGTCAGCTCTCCAAAGTGGCATCCTTTTGATTTTATTTTTAAATCACTGATAAATGACTCAAAAGTCTCACCTTGCTTTTGATTTCGTGAGTGAAACTTGTGCCTTTCCATTGTTTTATTGTGTTGTGGGTTACACACTTCCCGGAATTTTTGCTTGAGACAATCGGGATTTTCTCTGGACTCTGCCGGGGCGAGGACGGCTCCATTGTCACCTGGCGCCCTAACTTCTGCGGCGTAGACGAACGAACGCTCCCGTTCAATGGCTTCTGCTCCAGCAAGATTGAGGAGGACACATACAATATTAATATAGTCTAAGCACGTGTAACACCTGTAGCCCGTGTATTTACCACAGACTGTAAGTATTAACACTAGGACCGCCGCGCTCTAAACGTACCTTGCACCGCCCCCTGCGGTCAGTTGACCGCTATGTATTTTGCGCTGATACAGCCTTTTGCCAAATTGATTGTTCACTAAACCAGAACTTGATGTTGCAAAGGAATCGTGATCATAATGAAAATTATGAAAAATGTGTAAATTATTTGTTTAAATATGCTAAGTAATTGTAATTCTAGCCGAAATAAAAGGCTAAGACGACACATTGTGCGTGTACTGATCCATCAAAATTACGATGACTTTTCAGGCTAGATTTATTTTGTAACTTTGCAAACACCTAAAAGGTTGCTCACTATATGTTATTTTTGACTCAGTAACAATATGTAAATTCAAACAATATAAATGATAGTTTAGAAAAGCACAGGACCATAACGTCTTCGCGCTGCTATATGCGTCTACTTCTTACGTCATCTCCAGACTGTTTTCTCTTTCCAGCCGAAATCACCGTGGGAAATATTATCTAGATAATAATAATATTATTCGTATTGACACAAGATCATCAGCTAGGCTACCATCGTCAATGTAAAATCTTCAATTTTACACGGGACACGTTAGAAAGACAAATATATGTATATATATATATTTGTATTTATTTGAGACAAGCAGTGCTTTTATGCTCAGAAACAAAATTATAATCATTGCCTTGCAGTGCGCGCTGTGCAGAATAACACACAGTGTTATCTGGATGAAATAAGAATTATATCCTTATTGATATATGAGGGCCGCTTCTGCCCCACAGTCGCTCTCCTCCTGCAGTGTCCGCGGGTGACGAGCACTCTGATCTGCACTCTGCCTTGATAGTTCATCGAATTGTTCTATTTTATTGCGATATTGTATTCTGCTTTATTGCCTTCTTGTATGTATAAATATAATAATGTAATTGATGATGAATGAAAAGGCAGAATGGAGCGACAGCGCGCACACAGACACCTGCGTATGGCTGGCATTACGCGGGTCATGTGCGTTATTGCTTCTGGACTTGTTACAACACTGCTGTCCGTGCCGTGAATGCACTTTGGGGTTACGTTCAGATTTAGAATATTATACGTGTTCTCCCCGCTGTCACTTTCCACCTCAAAATGTGACATCTCACCTCCGTCAGACTGTTCTCCTTCAATGTCTTGAAGCACTGTCAGCGCTTCATACCGTGTACTTGCAGCTCTATTCATTTTGTACTCCTCTCTCTCTCCCAAATAATAATAAAAAAGTCCCTTTAGAGTCTAATGACAACATATTGATACATTTTTATAAGGCGCGAAAAACCCCCGGGAAAGGTTACTATGACAACAGGCGCCCCTGCGCCATGTATCTCCATGGGGAAGCAGAAAGGGCTGTGGTTTAGAAAAGTTAAAATGCGTGTAAATCTTGTTTTCTTTACTTTTTCCAAAACCAAAACACACCAAAATATAAACAACAAGTACCTAGAAAAAGTCATAAAATTTCAACTTCTGGCGTTTTGTTTTGAATACACTAATTAGCATATTAAAGTGAGTGACGGTCAGTTGACCGCTAGGGGCGCTCCTAGTGTTAAAGTAATGAGGCCCCTGCTTTAGGCCTCTGCTGTGAGGCCCTAATGTACCTACCAGTAGCGGCGCCAGGTTTGCAATTTTGGGTAGGCCTGCAGATTAGTAAGTAGGCCAAATTCGCTTGCAAACTACAAAGGCTAGCTGGAATTGGGGTTTCAAAGAATATGGCTCAAACGCACACACGCACTCACGCGCGCACATACACTTAAGCTCATTTATGAAACTTGCGTAGAAAAAGGTGTACATTTTGGGTGTATATTCCATTTACGCAAAATCCACTGTCGGATTTATGAACATGTGAGATCCGCCCAGATCTGAGCGTACGCAGCTGCGGGTGTTGATAAATCGACTGAATACAAAAATATTTATGAAAGTCACACCTAGAATTATGCAGCAATCGCGTGTTTCACGCCCCGTCTTCGTGACAGGTCAGCAGGAAGCCGGCCTAAAAGACTGTTTGGAAGCCTCAAAAGGGACGTTTGTTTGTTCATGTTTATGTAAAAATAAATATACTCTATATATTCAGCTGCGTTTTGAACAAATTTGCTAAAATGTTTTGATACATTAGAAAAATTGTTAGTATTAGATAGCAATATGGCCTACGTGCAGGACTGTACAAGGACTCTACAAGGACTCCATGTTATGACTATGATGTGACTGTCTCTTTGTGACACGTATGTCTTTCGATGTGTGACGTGACAATGACTATATAAACTGTGTACTGCCTTTATTCTGTCTGAGAGAAAGAAACAAAGTAAACCATTGGAACTTGAGAGAAACTTAAATAAACTTCCAGAGTTTGGCACACCACGATCCGTCTCTGTCTGCCAAATCCTAACAGATTTGGTGGAGAATGTGCGGCTCAGTGTGTGCCATTCTCTGGATTGTTTTGAGGGAATTTCCTTTGTTTCTTTTTTTCGGCGTGTGGGAGCAACAGCACGTTATCTGGAAGGGGAGAAATCCCAGTGGACGCTGAAAGGGCTCGCTTTTGGATGGGCTTGCTCTTGCTCCCTCACTTTCTCTGTTTTGTGTTTAAATTGAATTTTTTGACGCGGAAAAGATGTTGGTCGACCTCTCGAACAGTCCGGACAAAGAAAATAAGGTAAGCAGACACCTTTTTTAATATGTAAAGTCTGCATAATTGGATACTAGCTAAATTTTGAGCTGTCCCGGAGGTCTGTCCAACTCTCTCTAAATCAAATTGTCTTTGTTATGTCTTTGTCACGTCTTTGTCATGTCTTATGTTGTAGAAAACAGGTTAGCTGTGTGGGTAACCAGTCCCTATAGGAAAAAGGAACCCCTTGACGTATCGGGGTCCCTGTCCTTTGAAGTAGTCAGGGCAGAGAAAGAGTAATTACAGGGTAGAGGCCCTTTTTTGAGTAATTACCGGGGTAGAGGCCCCTTGAGAAGAGAAAAAGAGTAATTACAGGGTAGAGGCCCTTTCTTGAGTAATTACCGGGGTAGAGGCCCCTTGAGAAGAGAAAAAGAGTAATTACAGGGTAGAGGCCCTTTTTTGAGTAATTACCGGGGTAGAGGCCCCTTGCTAGCCAGAGAAAAGTGTAGGATCCTTAGTGAAACCATGGTGTAAACATAAAAGCAATAAAAAGGGAAACGTGTTAAAGAGGCCTTTGTTACAAAAACTTTGAAATTGACGAATTTCAGGCTGATAAATGACAAAAGTACATAAGCAACAATATTTCAGTAATCACGGTTTAAATTACATACAGAAAAAGGGAGTGTTTTGTTTTTTAGTTTGTTTTTGGAGTGAACAGAGTTCACCGGAGAATGCAGAGTTTTATCTAAAGTTGAGCTATGAGAGCTTTCGTGAGTTATTTACATTTTTTGCCGAGTTTTATCTACAGTTAAGCTATGAGAGGGTTGTATCCAACAGTTGTTTTTGTTTTTTAGAAAGAGATTTTGAGTTTAAATTAGTTCACTACCTCGATAAAATAGAAGCGTAAACGTTAAAGACAAGAGTGCCTTTTGTTACAAGTGTGGAAAGTGATCACTTCTAGACTTGGATGACAAAAGTATAAAGAACAACATAAGTTAAATTTGCTTAAAAAAGTAATCTTGAAAGTTATTCTTCTTTCTGTTTTTGCATTTTTGCTAAAACACTGCTTTCTGCCTGTGTGTGTGTGTGCCGCTCTATCTTGCTGCCGTTGTCAGGGAAACGGCCCCCTCCTTTGCTGCTCTGGCTCAGAATCAAAACAAACCTGCTTTTAGGATTTTGGCTTTTCATAGTTGTTATTCCGTTAAATTTGCTAAATTTGCAATTGAACATTGTGTTAGACACAGTTAAACGTTTTTAAACACCATTAGGGAATATAAGTTTTGAATTAGTATGTTTTTGAAACCCAAAGATTAGTACAAAAAGCTTTGCTTTTCTTTTTAAATCTGCTGCTTATTTCTTAACTTTTTGTGAGTTGTGTTTGTTTTTATGTTTTTATTTTAGTTACAAAAGCCGTTTTTCAAACATTTAAATTAGAATCTGTGTTAAAAGTGATTATTGATTATAGACTTCGTCTAAAAATAAAGAGAGAATTAGAATTAGGCTGTAAAAGTATTATTAAGTTGAACTGTACCCAATTCACCCAATTCACATTCAAGTGGTGACGTTTTTGTTTTGACTACACGCCTGACCTTGTTGCTCCTGCTGCTGATGCACACAGCAGAGGAGCCTGGCTCTAGAATGTGCTCCAATTCATATTGACTTCATTTGAAAAATGCTGCAATTATTTTAAATTAGTAGAATAGATGCTGAGATAAATAAGTGTAAAAGGGAAAGTCCCTAAAGTGAAACCCAAGGATGTTCAAGATAATTAAACACACAGTACAAAAGTACATAATACATATTTTAAAGGTTAAAGGTTTAAGAGATTTGAGTCTTGTTTTTTATATTAAGAGAGTTTCTGGTCTTAAAAGTGTCATCATTAGTAAGATAATAAGTAATCTTTATTTACATAGCGCTTGGAAAGCCAAGAGCGCTCCAAAATTGTTTTGACTTTAGGGAGAAAAACAATCTCATTCACATATCTGTTGTTTTTAAATTGGCCGTCTCAAGGATTGTTTTTCAGACTCTGCCACACTGTACGAGAGGTCACTGCTGGACACTGGACACCAAAGCCCACCCAGCCACAGGTCACAGATCAAAGAGCAAAGGGAAATGCCACCTCCTTGCCCCTCCCCACGCCACTCCAGAACTGAGTGGGTGTGAGAGAGACCGGGGTAGAGAGAGGTTTCTGGAGACGTGATGGTGGAGGCCTCAGGTAGAGACCTAGAGGCAGTTGAAAGTGTGTCCACGTGGTTACATCACCACAGTGTGACCTTTGACACCTGCAGGTGGTTCGAGGAGTCTGGAGACACAACCCCAAAATTCACACCACACATACACTCACACATTCACATTTACATATAGATACATGAAAAAGCAGAACATGAGAAAAAAGCATTTTAAAAGTTTACTCCAATGTAAATAAATATTTTTAATTGTCTATCACTTGAATCTTTAGTTGAATCAGTATTTTTGAGACCAGAAATGTTCATTTGAATTCTATATTGTCATGGACTTAATTGACGTCTGTCCTGACACTTTTGATTTGTTGATTTTGTACTGTGTGAAGTAATTACATTGATTAGAATTAGATCTGATAAAAACACAAATTAGAGAAGTAAACTGAATCATTGCGCTTGCTTTTGTCTGAGGGACATTAGCAACAGCATGAATAGAAATTGTCTTTAAAGTAGAATCAAAATGACTTAACCATAGAAAGTAACTACTGCGTAACAACCTGTGTACAGGAACTGTGGCACTGCACCATTGACCAGAAGTGCATCTCAAATGACCTGATGTGCTTCAAGTGAAAAGACTGTATCTGGAGATCCTGATGTGCATCTGGAGAGACCAAAACCATGGCTTGGACCCTACTGATGTCCAAGATGACATCTCTCGAAATATGACCTGACCTGATGACGACTGAGACCTAACCTCACCCTCAGGGGACCCTGAGGACCTGAGGACCTGAGAGAGAGAACTGGGGAGTGATGTTTATATTTTTGAAATCATACGTTGATGAGTGCTAAATGAGAGAGATACTCATGATTCTTTCTTTTGTTTTTGTTTGTCCCTAGCTTCTGGACATCTGATGATCTATTGGACACAGCCATTTGCAGAACAAGAACCAGCCAATGAAAATCGTCTATTGCCGATGCTATTGCTACAACCAGAACCACAACTGTGACAAAATGCAATATACATGTTAAGTATTCAGACATCTGACAGACAAAAACTTTGACTTTTTTGTCTGGGAGACTGAGCAACTGTTAAAATGTTTTAAAATGATAAAGTATGAGTATTGTAGCGTTTTAGTAGATGTTAAATAGTAGTAAAAGAGTAGAATTTGACTTCCTTTGTTGTTCATAAACATATTTCCACGTAAGAGTTAAAATAGTAGCATACAATGTTATCCTTCTGATAGATCAGCTAAAATATTAGAATCAGAGTTATTTTAGAGACATTAAAAGTGACAGAAGTCACAAATTAGGAATATGCCTTTGCTCAAGCTGCAGCCGAGCTTTGGAGTTAAAAAATAGAGTAAAAATAGGAATAGGTAAATGCATCAACCATAGATGCTTTCAAAAATAGAGATTATTTGTAGCCAGTGCTAATATCAAATGGTAAAGGGACCATTTCACAAACATTTACTTCAGAAGTAGATAAAGTTACTTACAGTTTTATGTACAGTTTTATTAGATACTTGCCAAATTCACTTGTGTTCACACATGAGTGAATGTTGACAATGCAAAAAGTCCATATGAGTGTAGTCTAGATTAATGCCTAGATTAATGAGATAGATTACAACCAACAGAGATTCAAAAGCATTTTGATGCATTTGTGTATAGCACAAAAACAGTATAGTAGATATTTAGATATTGAGAAGTTTCCAGCACAAACACCATTGTAGAATAACTGACCCCAAACCTGCTAAAATAGATTAACTCTTGTAAGGATAATACTAATTTGATTACTGATTTACATTCATCCCAAACTGCCTGAGAGGAGGAAGTGACAGCACTTCCTGGTTCAACAAATGTATTTGAAAAACTGACCGCCAAAATAATGTTCATATTAACCATTTGCCTTTCTGTGTTCACAGTTTTATTCAATGTATGTATAGACATAGAGCAGAATAGACATAGAGCAAAATCCCACAAGCACAAAGCCACTGATAATGAAAGTATAATACCACAGAGAGATTTATTAGATTAAAATGTATGTATAAGAATATGGCTCAATATAAGCAAATATGCAAACATATTTGTGAATAGATTAGAATAGTTTTAAACTATAGTGGATAGTAAAAGTAAAGTACACAGTCTAAGATTAAATAGTGAAAATAATACAGTGAAATAAGTGTAGTGTAAACAATTATCATTAGAATAAAAGTATAGAGTAAGAAAAGTGAAATTAGCTTCTAATTTGAGACTCAGCTCGTTTTTGTCTGTGTTTTGACTGAATCTGCTGAGTTCTTGTGTGTCCAATAGTGTTTGTTTGTTTTTATTTTTGATTTGTTTTTTGTTTGTTTATTTTTTCCCAGGATAGAGGATAAAATCCACTGATATTGATTTGGATGATTATGAGTTTTAATAATTTTTTAAAGTTTTTTTTTGGGATTTTTTTTTTTCTTTTTCCACTTTATTGTTTGAGCGATTTGAGTGATCACATGTGATTATGTGATCAAAGGGGAGGGTGTTAGTATTAGATAGCAATATGGCCTACATGCAGGACTCTACAAGGACTCCATGTTATGACTATGATGTGACTGTCTCTTTGTGACACGTATGTCTTTCGATGTGTGACGTGACAATGACTATATAAACTGTGTACTGCCTTTATTCTGTCGGAGAGAAAGAAACAAAGTAAACCATTGGAACTTGAGAGAAACTTAAATAAACTTCCAGAGTTTGGCGCACCACGATCCGTCTCTGTCTGCTGAATCCTTACAAAATCTCTCTTGAATTGTAGAAGTGAATAAATATAGATTGATTGAATGAATGAATTTTTCATATATATTATGCAGCGGTGGCTCTCATGAATGAAGCGTCTGCAGCGTCTTGGACGCAGCCTGGCTCGGGGTAGAAGTGCGCATTGAAGCGCTGTACACTTCAAAGAGCGTTTGCGGTCCAGATTTCACAAAGAAACTCTGGAGCCAAAACTTCTGCACATGTGGCCGACCTCTCACGGCACTCGCTGTGCACTCTGGACAGGGCAGTGAGACATTTGTGAATGAGCAATACCATCGATGCGTTATTGGGGTGTGTGTCTGTGTGAGGGTTACACAAATCTAATGAAATAACACATTGCTTTAGATGTGAATGAGGAATACAAATAGCCGTGCGTAATTACGCAGCGCAGAGCCTGCCACAGCAATAGCTGGGTCACACATCCCTGTTGCGTAAAGTGTATTTATATAGAGCCTTTCACTGTCCAGGATCACAAAGCGCTTCACATTTTAAAAACATACAGATCAAAATAATACACACACAAGTCAGATTTAATAGAGGGTTCTCATCATGAGCTGTGATGTGTCTTTCAATCACACGTTTCAGCTTCAGTGTCCAGATTCAGCAATCCAATTCAGTCCAAATTATGTCCAAATTCAGAAATCCAGATTGTTCCAAATTATGTCCAAATTGTGTAATCCAATTGTTCCAAATGATGTCCATGCAAAAGAGGACGATGGTGTTGTCCATGTCTCAGCAGCTCACAGCCTGACCGGAATCAGGGGCTGTGCAGATTGTCCAAGTGTGCTGGTCCAGATGCATTCTCTTGAGGTTTCTCAGTTTTGGCTTAAAAAAAAAAAACACTTTTTGTGTAAAAAAAAAAAAGTCTTCTGTTCTCTAGATGTTACAGACAAGGCCCGTGACATGTCTGGGATTGCGTCTTGTTACGGGCAACGACCTATTGTGCCAGTTGTGCACTAGATGGCGCTCCCGTTGCCCTTTGTGTTTGTGTGTGCGCCTTCGTGTTCTGTACAGGTGTCTGTGCGGGAGATCTATTGGAGGGACTTGAAGTGTGGGCGTGGCCGGTCTGACACCTGAGTGGCTGTAGTGGGACAAGAGCGTGGACGTCTTCCAACCTCGGGGATCCATCACTGAGGGCGTCCCCATAAAACCTCCCACTTGCCGTCAGCTCGGGGCAGCTGGACTTGTCCGTGCCAGTCTGCCGTCACTGCTCCTCCTGTATTGTTCTGTTCCCTTACGTTGTCACTTTGTAATTTTGAGCTCTAGTTTTGTATAGTGACCTTCGTTTTGTATTATCAATATTATTATTATTTCTGTATTCCTCCTTCGTTTCCCAATTCATTTTATTTTCTGTCATCATTAAAACCTTACTTTAAAATGGACAAATACCAATTCCATCTGGTTTTTTGCTACGTTCTCACTCCCTAGCTGAGCTGGACGTAACAAAATTGGGGGCTCGTCCGGGATCGGAAAATCCTTTTCCCATGTTCATTTAAAAGAAGTAGGTACCAAATTTTGGTAGATTTAATAAGTGAATTGTCGTGCGCAATATTCTCAGGTGTTCCCGTGCAAACTTTTAATATGGCTGACTTTGACAGATTTTTATCACATCCTACAGAGGAGGAGTTGAATAAATTTAAGAAAACTGAGTTAGTTGATATTGCAGACCTGTGCCAAATTGAAGTGGACAAAAACTTAAAGAAAGCAGAGTTGAAACATATTGTTGCATCCTGGCTGGTGGAGCATGGCGGCATGCACGTTCCTAGGCTTGAGGTGGAGGTCGTTGCTGGTCATTCGGAGCGTCCCGAGGCAACCTCTCTGGTATTGGGCCCGGAAGTTTGTCCATCCACAGCACGCGTCCCTCCCAAAGCAGAGGAGAGGCTGACAACGTCATCTTCTCCACCCGGTGTGTCTGAGAGTAGAGGCCGGCCTGATCACCCGACCCGCTTCTCTTGGGACCACTCGCTGGGTAGCCCGTCCCGTTTCCCCCAGGTTCCTACGCGGCACAGAGTACCTGTGGAGCGCCTGGACGAGGAAGCGGAGGAAAGGGAGAGGGAGCGGCAAGCGACTATGGAACTTCAATACCGACTCAAGAAACTTGAGATCGAGGCCGAGACTGCGCTGAAAATGCGGCGGCTCGAGCTGGAGGCAGAAGGCCGTCTTCCTCTTAACCCTAGCCGGGTCGTTGCTGCTGTTGAGCCAGCCCACAGTCCAGTCCAACCTGTTGATGTGAGTAAATATGCTTCGCTTTTTCCTGACTTTCGTGAGTCTGAAATTGACAGTTATTTTTCTGCTTTTGAACGCATAGCCCAGGCTATAAATTGCCCTCCTGAGCTTTGGTCCACATTGCTCCAGTGTAAGTTAACTGGGAAAGCACAGGAAGTTTCTGCTGCTCTGTCTTTGGAGGAAAGCATGAGATATGAGTCTGTTAAAGTTGCTATTTTACGTTCGTATCAGCTGGTCCCTGAGGCCTACCGGCAGCGCTTCAGAGGCCTCCAGAAGGCCCCAAACCAGACCTATGTAGAGTTTGCCCGAGAGAAACACACTTTATTTGAGAAATGGTGCACTTCATCACAAGTTAATTCATTTTGTGATTTGCGTGAATTAATTTTGTTGGAGGAATTCAAAGATAATTTAGCGGAGAGAGTTGTTATGTATTTGAGTGAACAGAAAGTTACCACGTTACAGGAGGCCGCGGTGTTGGCTGATGAATTCGCCCTGACTCATAGGACCACATTTGGTACGGCGAATAACCGGTCCTTTGTCTCAGAGCCAATTCGTAGGTCTGCCAACACGCCACCCGTTCACAAAGAGCAACGAGAGTGTTTTTACTGTCACAGACCTGGACATGTCATCTCTAACTGTTTGGCTCTTAAGCGTAAATCCAATTATTCTGCCACGGACTCGTTTGCTCAGTCCCAAGATTGATTTTGTTTGGTCGCAGGAGTGTGACCATGCGTTCTCCAGTTTAAAGTTTTTGTTGTTCGCTCTTCAGCATTTTGAGGTATATGTTGGGTCGAGTTCTTTGCCTGTGTTGGTTTTTACAGACCATAACCCTCTTGTCTTTTTGTCCCGCATGTTTAACCATAATCAGCGGTTGATGAGGTGGGCTCTGATGGTGCAGGACTTTCATCTCGAAATCCGTCACAAGAAAGGAGTGGAAAATGTGTTGGCCGATGCCCTGTCCAGGTTTTGACAGTCCATCGCTATAGTACCCCCTGGTTATTACCGTAGTTCCAATTGGCTACTTGACCGTGTTTATTGAAAATGAGTAGTTTCGCTCTTAAGGGGGGGAGTGTTACGGGCAACGACCTATTGTGCCAGTTGTGCACTAGATGGCGCTCCCGTTGCCCTTTGTGTTTGTGTGTGCGCCTTCGTGTTCTGTACAGGTGTCTGTGCGGGAGATCTATTGGAGGGACTTGAAGTGTGGGCGTAGCCGGTCTGACACCTGAGTGGCTGTAGTGGGACAAGAGCGTGGACGTCTTCCAACCCCGGGGATCCATCACTGAGGGCGTCCCCATAAAACCTCCCACTTGCCGTCAGCTCGGGGCAGCTGGACTTGTCCGTGCCAGTCTGCCGTCACTGCTCCTCCTGTATTGTTCTGTTCCCTTACGTTGTCACTTTGTAATTTTGAGCTCTAGTTTTGTATAGTGACCTTCGTTTTGTATTATCAATATTATTATTATTTCTGTATTCCTCCTTCGTTTCCCAATTCATTTTATTTTCTGTCATCATTAAAACCTTACTTTAAAATGGACAAATACCAATTCCATCTGGTTTTTTGCTACGTTCTCACTCCCTAGCTGAGCTGGACGTAACAGTCTTAAATTCAGACAGAAGACATGTTTTATTGTCGATGGTAGACACAGCACGAACACGAACACAGATACAATAGAATGCAAGTGTATTATACAGAGCAGAGGCATGGAGACCTCCAATCAGCAGCTTCCACAGTGTGCTTGTAGCTTGGCCTTCAGATAGACACAACAAGGGAAAAGTACTGGCTTCTGCACATTGATAGAATGATGAGTTTAACTTTAACAAAAGTTGCTTCAAAGTGTTATGAAATCTCACAAATGTCTGCTTAGTTTTAACACTAGCAAACCCAAGCGAAATTGGCCCCTGTTTTGAAAAGAAGGATAGGTTGACTGCCAACATTTGCATGTATTGATTTGCAAATTTAGGTAATGACTTATAACAGCAGGGGCCTGGGGTGGGCTTTGTTTATTCGTGCGGGGGAGGGAGAGCTGCAAGAGATTAGCATCTGGACCAGCACACTTGGACAATCTGCACAGCCCCTGATTCCAGTCAGGCTGTGAGCTGCTGAGACATGGACAACACCAGCGTCCTCTTTTGCAAGGACATCATTTGGAACAATTGGATTACACAATTTGGACATGATTTGGAACAATCTGGATTTCTGAATTTGGACATAATTTGGACTGAATTGGATTTCTGAATCTGGACACTGAAGCTGAAACGTGTGATTGAAAGACACGTCACAGAAGAATTCATGGCTCGACACAAATGCAGCCTGAAGAAATCAACACGGAGAAGTGGGAGAGACTGTTTTCAAAGCAATATCTGGAACCACATCGACTGATGAAGTTTGGTATTTTACTGAAGATTGTTGACAAGTTTTATGAAAGATCTGAACATGTTTTATGAGTTATCTGAGTTTTTGAAGTACCGAGTTTGAGTTTTTGAAGTATTGAGTTATGATGTTATGTTGCTGTTTATCGATCCTGATGGTCACACGTGAATGTATGACCAGAGGGGGGAATGTGAGATTTCATAACACTTTTAAGCAACTTTTGTTAAAGTTAAACACATCATTCTATCAATGTGCAGAAGCCAGTACTTTTCCCTTGTTTTGTCTATCTGAAGGCCAAGTTACATGGCACCGTGGCAGCTGCTGATTGGAGGTCTCCATGCCTCCGCTCTGTATAATACACTTGCATTCTATTATTTCTGTGATCGTGTGCTTTGATCGTGCTGTCTCTACCATCGACAATAAAACATATCTTCTGTCTGAATTTAAGACGCGATCCCAGACTTTGTCATCTTCTTCAGAGCAAATGCAGTAAATATGTGAAAGACATACATCGATACATACATGCATACACACACACACACAGTACATATAAATGTGTATTTTACTCTCACTAAATATAGTCGTGTGTAACTTTACTGTAGTATTCAGCTGTACAGTGTTTAGTGCTCACCAAGATCTGATTTTTTGCTTTGAAAAAAGCAGAGAGAGTAAAGTGTCACAATGAAAACATGACTAAGTCATTTGACTGTTGTTCATACTCAATGTTGTCAGGACTTATAATTTTGACGACACAGACAATTTCATTGACATGAAGACTTGCTTTTTTTTTTTTGTAATATTTTTTTTTTGTAATTTTCTTTATTTAGAGAAACAGGGACAGTGTACAATAAACATTAACCCCAAGGGGAGAGATGCATTGTACCAAGTTATAGCTCAAGAGCTAATTTCCACCCGTAGTCCCTGGGCAGGCTGATGTTATAGTAAAAAACATAAAAACATCATGCACACATGGATAATGGCATTTACATTGATCAAGTTCATAATAGTAAAAGCAAATCTTCACATGCACAACAATCAGATACAAGCTCTTATACACACCTTTCATTTACTCGGGTCTACTCTTTTACAGTAGACCTCAGAACACACATACAGACATACATCCAGTTACATGTGGATGCAAGATTGATTTGACAGGAGCCATTTCTTTGCCAGGCGTGAGAATGTGTAAAAGTTTGTGCTTGTTATCAGCTCTGTAGGCAGCATATTCCACTGACGAGCGGCCACACAAGAAAAAGCAGAGTTTCCAAATGCTGTCTTTCGCTTTGGTATCCTACATTCGCCTCGCACTGTAGATCTAGTGGCTCGAGTTGTTGTTTCAGAGCCCAAAGAGATGAACGTTTTTAGTGGAGGAGCAGCGGTGTCATGGAGGATCTTATACATCAGACACAGATTGTTATGATTTATCAAATTTTCAAAGCTAAGTAATTTGTATTTTACAAGGATATGACAGTGATGGAATCGTCTGCCTTTTTTATCATGTATCTTTAGAGACGTTTTATATAATGACTCAAGTGGCCTGAGGGCAGATTTACAAGCCTGTGACCAACTTGTCATACAATAAAGAAAATGTGGAACAATCATTGCATTTAGATAGGCTCCTGAGGCCTCGATTGTAAGGAAATTTTGAATGTATCTGAACTGTGCCATATTAAATTTTATTGTATTTGATAACTTTTTTATGTGCTTTTTAAAGCCTAAATTTGGTTCCAATATGACACCTAAATATTTTACCTGCTCTGAATTTGTAATGATTTGTCCATCAATTAAAATCTCAGGGCAATTTTGTATTTTATGACGATTTGTAAAAAACATCGAAACAGTCTTATCTAAATTTAAAGTAAGGCATGAGTTTTTCAGCCACAGAGAAACTTTCTTCATCTCATTAGTCAGTTTTAGAGCAACTTCTTCCGCAGTTTTGCCATGTGCATATAGCACCGTGTCATCAGCATACATAATAATTTTACTCTTAGAGACAGTTGGCAGATCATTTATGTATAGTGTAAACAGCAGGGGGCCCAGAATGGAACCTTGTGGCACTCCCATGCTGCAAGGTTTTAAGGGTGATTTTATATTGTCGACTGCAGCACATTGTTGTCTGTCATTAAGGTAAGATTGAATCCATGCTATTGTATTTTTGTCAAGAGAAAAATTAGATAGTTTGCCGATGAGAAGCTGGCGATTAACTGTATCAAAGGCTTTTCTCAAGTCCAGAAAGACCGCCCCTACCACACCACCAACATCAAGATTGGATTTGATGTCCTCTAGTAGGTAGCAACACGCGGACTCTGTGGAGTATCCTTTCCTGAAACCAAACTGGCAGGGATGTAATGCATCAGTGTGGTCGAGATGCTCCACTAGCTGCTCTGCCACCACCTTCTCAAAGACCTTGGAGATGGCTGGTAGGATACTAATAGGTCGATAGTTTGACACACAGAGCTTGTCTCCTGACTTGAAGATCGGCTTGAGTACTGCTTTTTTCAGCGCCAAAGGAAAATTGTTTTCATTTATAGACTGATTCACAGCTATTGTTAGTACTGGAGTTAGAATCATTTTGTGTTCTTTTAAAAGAAATGTATCAAGTCCAAAAATATCCTTTGCTTTACTATTTTTTAAATTTGCTATTATTTTGGAAATATTGTCTTCCTCTATACTCTGCAACCTACAGCGAGACTGTAGGTTGCAGAGGGCATTTCCATCCCCAAGATCATCTCTGCAGCAGTTTACTTCAGAAAAAGCCTCTGCCAGGTCTACCACAGAATCCAAGAAATAATCATTGAAATGTTTAGCCAGAATAGAGCCCTCATTTTGAACTATTCCATTAATTTTGAGCTGTAAGTGCTCCGGATATATTTTTTTCCTTCCCAATAGATTATCCATGCTCCTCCACAGATTTTTACAATTACCTTTTGCCTCTTTGATTAAGTCAAGAAAAAAATTTGCTTTTGCTTTTCGAAGCAGCATGGTAACTTTATTTCTCATAGATTTATAGATGTAATAATCAGTGGTTAGTTTACTTTTTAATGAAACCTTGAGAGCTTTATCTCTATGTTTCATTGTGTCCCAGAGAGATTTATTAAACCACGGGAGCCTTTTTTTATTTGATTTTCTATGTTTGAGCTGTGTATATCTATACATTTTATCCTTTATAGTAGTTATAATATTGTCGCATGTATGACCACAGCTTTCACTATCAATTTTGGAGGTCCAGTCGATTTCATTTAAATCATTTTTAAGGAGCTCTTGATTTCTTTTAGAAATATGAGGAATTTTGCACAACAAAATTAGAACAAGATTGTGATCAGACAGTCCAGTTATTAGATTGTATGTTTTAATTACCCTGTCTGGTTTATTGGTAAATATTAAATCTATCAAAGTTTGAGAAGTTTTTGTTATTCTAGTTGGCTTTTTAATCAGTTGTGTCATTTGTATTGAGTTTGCAATGTCTTTTAGGTGTTTCCTCTTGCCTTTATCAAGCCAATTTATATTGAGGTCACCCATGAGCAATATTTCCTTTCGTTCATAAGTTTTTAGAATTTTTGTTAAACCAGCATAGAATTCACTTGTTGCATTTGGTGGTCTATATACACAAAGTACATTAAATGACATTTGGGGCGATAGTTTAATTGTAACACCAACACACTCTATAGTTTGATCCGGAATGTCTATTTGGTGACTGTCAATACTGTCTTTTACGTAGATCAAGACCCCGCCCCCTTTTCCCTTTCCTCTGTCCCGTCTGTATACTTTAAATCCAGGAATCATGAATGCCGATACAGGAGTTGTAGCTGTAATCCAAGTTTCGGAAAGACACAGGTAATGTAGATTTGACCCCAACAGTAGATGTTCCAACTGTTCCGTTTTAGACATTACGCTGCGTATGTTAATATGTCCTCCGAAAATTCCTTTCGGCTTTGTCAGCGGGTTCCATAGGACCGACGCATGGTTTACTGTCTGAAATAGTTTCATCTGGCTTTGTTTGGAGACAGCTATATTGATTTGCCGCTTTCATTTGCTAGTTTAAGCGAGTGTTGTGCCAGGAGGTTACCTTGTTGCATTGTAGTAAACGTGGATTTGAGGAATAAACTTTTCATTTTGAGAAGGTGATGCACTTTTGCAAGTTATCCACCAGGTTTTGCAGTTTGAACTAATTGTTCTGAAAAATGCACCAACAGTTGTGATGTATTATACATTATACATGGTTTTATGAAACAGAATTCTGAGAAAAACAGGTTTAAAGATCGACATTCCAAACATAATCATCACAGTCATATAACATGTAAATTTTGAATTACTCTGTTATGGCACACTTGTTTTAGTCACTATGTTGTAGAAGATTAAAAAGATGTTACTTTGGCACCAATTAAACACACAACACTCATGAATTAGATCGAAAATCAAGAATGTATTGATTCTTTCAATATTCAATGGATTGAATTTTGACCTCCTCTTCTTTTTCTTTCTTTTTATAATTTACTGAAAATTAGATATGTATTAGACATTGCCAGTATTATTCTATCAAATCACGCAGTCTAAATATCCACAACCACCAAGCATTTTTAATGCAAGGAGAAACTTAGGTAACTTAAAACACAAATAAAACAAATGGACCTGTCCGACTCGAGTGTCTATGCTTCGTGTGTCTCTGGTTCTGTCCAAGTGTCTATGATCCGCGTGTCTCCGCCTGTCTGGGTTCTGTCTGCGTATATGTAAATGTCAATGTAAATGTCTGTCTGTGGTTCTGTTCGGGTGTCTATGGTCCTGTCTGTGGTTCTGTTCGCGTGTCTATGGTCCGCGCTCGGAGCCCAGACTGCAGTTCGTTCACTGAGCTGTCAGAGCGGCGGTCACAGCAGCTGCTCCCGGGGCCAGAGCGGAGGATGTAACGTAACGTTCGGTTTATCAAAACATATCACAATATTGAACGTATAACACTAGTGAATTTCACCTAGATTTTTTCAGACATTAAAGACAAGATGTTATATAATAATTGTTTAATGAAAAAACAATTTTGCCAAAAAAATGACAATCGACCTATTTTTACTGTTTACTCGGAACGTGCCAGCGTGACATTCGACGGGTTTTCCCAGATCGCATCACATATATATGTTAATGCAATTTAATTATAAAGATTAACATTAGTACAAAATATGTATATGTTGTCTGTTATGCTCTTACTTTGAAAAAGCATTCAATAGCAACACATATACATTCACATGCACGGCTTGAACACACAGCCATTTTTACACATTTCCTTTTGACAAGGAAAGAAGATATCAATCTGATAAAGTTACGTAATTCAATCAATCAATCAATCAACGTTTATTTGTAGAGCGCCTTTCCTACACAAGGCAACGCAAAGCGCTTCACATCCCCTATCACATCATGCATAAATCAAACACATTAAGAGCACAAGATATATTAAAAACATTAAAAATAAAATCACAAAAATTAAAAACCTTTAAACATTAAAATCACAGATGGGACTAAAATCATAAATAGTCACAGTGCATTAAAAAGATTAAAGATAAAAACAAAGATGAAAAGATAAAATCATTCAGTTGTATATGCGCAGCTAAACAGAATTGTTTTGAGCCTAGATTTAAAAGATGCCAGAGTAGACGCCTGTCTCACATTCTCAGGAAGACGGTTCCAGACTCTAGCCGCATGAATCTGAAATGCAGTTTGCCCATGTCTAGTACCGACTCTGGGCACTAACAGGAGTCCAGTCCCTGTGCTCCTCAGAGTCCGGGTCGGTTCATATGGCACAAACATGTCATGGATGTACCTTGGCGCGAGACCATGGAGAGACTTGTACACAATTAAAGCTGCTTTGAAGTCTATTCTCTGAGGAACAGGAAGCCAGTGCAGAGACCTGAGAACTGGACTAATGTGGTCGTACTTCCTAGTTCTGGTCAGGACTCGAGCTGCTGCATGTTGAATGTACTGCAGCTGCTTTACAGCCTGTTTGGACAGACCTGTGAGCAGGCCATTGCAATAGTCTAACCGACTGGAGACAAAAGCGTGTATAAGAGTCTCCAAGTCTGCCTTAGACACTATGTTTTTAATTTTAGCAATGTTTTTTAGGTGGTAATAAGCTGCTGATGTTACAGATTTTATGTGGCTTTTGAAATTTAAGTCTGAGTCCATTATCACTCCTAGATTTCTGACCTGATTTGAGGGTTGTAGAGAGAGAGCCTGGAGGTGACAAATAACGCTCTCTCTTTGTTTCTGGGGTCCGAAAACAATTATTTCAGTTTTGTCGGTGTTTAGTTGGAGAAAGTTATTTTGCATCCAATCACCGATTTGCTGGACACAGTGAAGGAGCGAGTCCACTGGTTCATGCTCTCCTGCTGTCAGGGACACATAGACCTGAGTATCGTCAGCGTAATTGTGATAAGAGACATTATTACTGTGAATCAACTGACCTAGAGGCAACATGTAAATATTAAACAGAAGAGGACCCAGGATTGACCCCTGTGGCACTCCGCAGGTCAGGGCCAAGTGGTCTTTTGGTTGCACACAAGCAACCAAAAGATGTGCAACCAAAATTGCCTCAGACAAGAATCGAACCTGGGTTCTCCAGGTCCCAGTCTTTAATGCTAACCATTCGGCCAACATAGGATCTCTGGGCTAGACAGGTTTGCACGCAGTATGATACCTGAGCGTCTAAGTCGCTGGCAGAGCTAAAGCGGACTTAACCTGCCACCTTGTGGCAATAAGATGTAATATTTTTCACGCAGCTGCGTGATTCCCAAAAAGCGTGAATGAAGACGACAAAACGAAATGGGACCTACTGTATACACACATGCACATACATACACACACACACACATATACACACATGCACATACATACATACACACACATATACACACATGCACATACATACACACACACATATACACACATCCACATACATACACACACACATATATACACACATACATACACACACGCACACATACACACACATATATACACATGCACACATACAAACACGCACACATACATACACACACGCACATATACACACACATACACACAGGGAGACTGACTTTTGCTGAGTAAAGTTAGTTTTGTGGGAATATGACCATAATCTTTATTGATGCATGTGTTTAACTTCAAAATGCCATTTGAGAAAATAAAACTATGAATATTATTATTTAATATAGACTCTAATTAGTTTATATCAAAAGTATAAATAGGATAAACTCGAACTTGAATTTGTTGTTATTTTAGTGCAACTCACCAAATATAATGTACTTTAATTCACATTCTTCACAACCGAATCATCGTTGTTAGAAGCTGAAGTAACTTTAAAAAAATGGGATCACAGCAGGTGAATACAGCAGGTGTTTACAGCAGGTGTTTACAGCAGGTGTATGTAGCAGGTGTATGCAGCAGGTGTATGCAGCAGGTGTTTACAGCAGGTGTATGCAGCAGGTGTTTACAGCAGGTGTATGTAGCAGGTGTATGTAGCAGGTGTATGCAGCAGGTGTATGCAGCAGGTGTTTACAGCAGGTGTATACAGCAGGTGTATGTAGCAGGTGTATGTAGCAGGTGTATGTAGCAGGTGTATGCAGCAGGTGTATGCAGCAGGTGTATGCAGCAGGTGTATGCAGCAGGTGTATGTAGCAGGTGTATGCAGCAGGTGTATGCAGCAGGTGTATGCAGCAGGTGTATGCAGCAGGTGTATGCAGCAGGTGTATACTACAGATGTTCTAACCCTTAATCCATTTCTGGGTTGGGGGGAAGGGGGGTGGCAGAGATGCCACCCAAGTCACATAGCACCAGCCCCTCACTGATACATAGATCCAGATCTATCTATCCATCTATCTATCTATATATAAAACAATTCTCACCTTTCCCTCTCTATGCTCGGGCCCTGGGAGCTTGAGGGTTCTATGTCCTCTACTCCATGAATTTACTTATAAAATATTGATTAATAACTTACTGTTTGTTGTTCAGTACAGAAGTGCAGAAGTGAATCCAGTGAAATGCAGCCTGCGAAAATTCAATTTGGTAGACTACCTGCTGTAGCCCATCCCATCCGGGCTGGCCTTCTTACCTGTCGCACGGCAAAGCCTATTTCATGCCAACCCATGTCAGCCAAGCCTATTGCTTGAACCCATTTTGCATAATTTATGTAATGCAAATGTCAAAATGAAACCCAAAATGAGACACACTTGCATCATGTGAACACACTTTCAGATTGAAAGCCACACACTACAGTAATTTATATAAAACACTGCAGTCATTGTCACTGTTTTTATTCTGTTTATCAGTTAGTTCAGTGATTCTCAAAGTGTGGTACGCGTACCACTGGGCTCCTTCTAGTGGAACGCCAAAAAATCACTGAAATATATATATTTTTTATTTATCCTTTATTTAACCAGAAAGTCCCATTGAGATTAAGAACCTCTTTTTCAAAGTTACATACAATTACAGATTCTAAAACAGTCACATACAATTTCATTAAATTACGGATTATAAACAGAGGTGCACATAAGTGATACGCATGCGTGACAAATATCAGAAATGCGTACTATCACTTGAGTTAGTAAGGCAAGGCGAGGCAAGTTAATTTGTATAGCACAATTCATACACAAGGCAACTCAAAGTGCTGAACAAGATAAGAAAGCATTAAAATCCTAAATAATCACAATACATTAAAAAGAAAGATAAAAATATAAAATCCCTCAGTTGTATGCACAGCTAAACAGAACTGTTTTTAACCTGGTTTTAAACATTGTCAGAGAGGAGGCCTGTCTCACATCTTCAGGAAGATTGTTCCAGATTTTAGCAGCATGGATCTGAAAAGCAGCCTCCCCATGTTTAGTCCTGACTCTGGGCACTAACAGGAGTCCAGTCCCTGTGCTCCTCAGAGTCCAGTCCCTGTGCTCCTCAGAGTCCGGGCTGGTTCATATGGGACTAACATGTCACTAATATATTTTGGTGCGAGGCCATGGAGAGACTTGTACACAAGCAGAATTGTTTTAAAGTCTATTCTCTGAGCCACAGGAAGCCAGTGCAGAGACCTGAGAACTGGACTAATGTGGTCGTACTTCCTGGTTCTTGTAAGCGCCTTTGCGTACTTCATGTAACCCGGGTCATATTTTTATGCCGTCTCTTGTAAAGAATCTCGCGGTAGTTGTCTTACTCCTGCGAGAGTTCGAACGAGAGTTCCCACGGTCGCTGTGGCAACACTTCCTGAAATAAGCGCGCTCTATTTACCGGTGGGTGTGTTGTCGTGGGGAAAGTCGGTAACGGGCAAGCTGCAGGTATTTTTTCAGCGATCTAACTTTGTTTCACAATATACAGTGGGTAACTGATGTGCTTTCGCTACAGGCGCCTCCTACACTTCATTTGACGCGGTTGTCACACTGTGCATGATCATACAGAGGAACTGGTGAGTCAACCTGTTTGGTTCTGCACAAAGCTAGTAGGTAGCGCTAGCCTTCGCTGCTGGACTCTGGAGCCTTAAGAGAGTGTCCATGTCCTCCCTGTGTCTCTAAATTAAAGCTGTGGTACCTACATTTTTCCCTTGCATTAACAATGCATAATATGTTGGTTGTGCCCAAAAGTAAAATGTGGTGAACAAATTAAACAGAACATTGTTTGGTTTTTTGTTTTGTTTTGCATCTTTAAGAGCCCTGTGAGTCATTATTTGACTTGGATTGAGTGGATTATCTGAGCTGATCTAAACTTTAGCATTAAAAAGAAGCAAGTATAAAATCTTGATTAAGAACCACGCGACAAATAGAGTGAGTACCAAACACCATCTCCTGGTACTCATCTGAGAACCTCACTGAAAAAGTCATGTGCACCCCTGATTATAAAAACAGTTACATTTCAAAGAGGATGTCTCAGTCTCAATCTGGATCTAAAAGCATTCAATGAAAAAAGTTCAGATAATTTCCCGTCTTTTTGCAACACGTTCCATGTAGAAGGAGCAGCAAATACAAAAGCTTTTTTATCCCAGTTCTGTGCAAAAGGAACAGAGAGCAACAAAAGATCAAGTGCATCAGTGCATCAGTGTCCAAACCTTCTGTGGACAAAGATCCCACTCCAGAATATCATTCACAGACAGTGGTGAGTCAAGGCTTTGCAGCTCGTAATGAATTGAACTTTTTAGTTGAATCATTATTTAAGTACAGTTTTTAGGTTTGTTTTCCTGTAAATAAGTCTTACTGTTGAAACTGTGAAACTGTCCCTCTATCAGCTGCACTCTGCTTGCTAGGGCACTTATCAACACTCCCTGTCCAAGCAATGAACCTCAAAATCATCTGCATAGCTCTAACCGTCGGCAAGAAAACTATTCTCATGAACAAGAAACAAGATCTCCATCACTGGAAAAACCTGCTAATCGACTTTCAACGCTTCCCTTCAATGACAGAAGAAATTGAACTATCTTTTCAATCAGCTCTCTCTGACCTCGTGCTGCTTTAACCACAATCTCCCTTTTTTTGTTTCCTTCTATACTTGTACTCTCCTTTTTTTCCTGACATGAGAGCCACACACACACGTAAGAAATGTAAAAGAATTTGCAAACACAATTATATTTACATCGTCAGAGCTTCTAACAACTTTTGACTAATTTCATATGAAGTTCTGCACTATATTAACACCGTGTCCGAAACACGTCTGGGCCACAGCCGGCTGAGCTCTGCGGGGGACGGTCGAGTGCACATTGTATCCAACAACACACACTGCCTAGACATTTAGAAGACACCATTAAGTAAATCTATTCTGGAGAGGGATTTTTAGATCACTGACGGATGCATATGGTTCTCTGGTTGTTCCCAATCCAATGTCTGCAATATTTGGCATCCCCCTGCTTCCAACCTGCCTAAAGGAATGAAGCGGGCTATAGCATTTACCACACTGTTAGTTCGTAGGTTGATCTTACTTATCTGGAAAGATTCTCGCCCCACCTCACATGCCCGTTGGATACGAGAGGTGCTTTACAACCTCAAAGTAGAAAAACTGAGGTTTTCTCTTTGAGGCTCCAACAGATTATTTTATGCTACATGGGACCCTTTTCTTATGTATTTTGACTCTTTGAATCTGCTTGACCTTGAGGATACTTGAATATCTAACACTATTTATACTTACAGTGTACTTAAAGTTTTCGGCCCCCTTGAACCTTTCAACATTTCACCACATTTCAGGCTTCAAACATAAAGATATAAAAATAAAATAAATTGTCAAGAATCAACAACAAGTGGGACACAATCGTGAAGTGGAACGAAATTTATTGGATAATTTGAACTTTTTTAACAAATAAAAAACTGAAAAGTGGGGCGTGCAATATTATTCGGCCCCCTTGCGCTAATACTTTGTAGCGCCACCTTTTGCTGCAATTGCAGCTGCAAGTCGCTTGGGGTATGTCTCTATCAGTTTTGCACATCGAGAGACTGGAATTCTTTCCCATTCTTCCTTGCAAAACAGCTCGAGCTCAGTGAGGTTGGATGGAGAGCGTTTGTGAACAGCAGTCTTCAGCTCTTTCCACAGATTCTTGATTGGATTCAGGTCTGGACTTTGACTTGGCCATTCTAACACCTGGATACGTCTATTTGTGAACCCATTGTAGATTTGGCTTTATGTTTTGGATCATTGTCCTTGTCAGGAATGAAGCAGACAGAGACGGATCGTGGTGCGCCAAACTCTGGAAGTTTATTTAAGTTTCTCTCAAGTTCCAGTGGTTTCCATTGTTTCTTTCTCTCAGACAGAATAAAGGCAGTACACAGTTTATATAGTCATTGTCACGTCACACATGGAAAGACGTGTCACACAGAGACAGTCACATCATAGTCAAAATAATCAGAGTCCTTGAAGAGTCCTGCAGGTAGGCCATATTGCTATCTAATACTAACACTCACCCCTTTGATCACATAATCACATGTGATCACTCAATTTGATCAATCAATAAAGGGAAAAAAATAAATAAAAATAATATTCAAAAACAAAGAAAATGTATGCATTAAACTCATAATCATCAAATCAATATTGGTGGATTTTATCCTTTATCCTGGGAAAAAAACAAAACAAAAATAAACGTAAATAAATAAACAAAAAACAAAAACAAACAAAAATAAAAATAAAAACAAACAAAAATAAAAACAAACAAACACTATTGGACACACAAGAACTCAGCAGATTCAGTCAAAACATAAAAACGAGCTGAGTCTCAAATTAGAAGCTAATTTCACTTTTCTTACTCTATACTTTTATTCTAATGCTAATTGTTTACAGTCACTTAATTCACTGTATTGTTTTCACTATTCAATCTTAGACTGTGTACTTTCTAATCTATTTACAAATATGTTTGCATATTTGCTTTTATCAAGCCATATTCTAAAACATACATTTTAATCTAATCAATCTCTCTGTGGTTTACTTTCATTATCAGTGGTTTATTGTTAGTGGGATTTTGCTCTATGTCTACTCTACATTTTCAGGAATAAAACTGTGAACACAGTAAGACCAATGGTTAATATGAACATTATTATGGTGGTCAGTTTTCCAAATACATTTGTTGAACCAGGAAGTGCTGTCACTTCCTCCTCTCAGGCAGTTTGGGATGAATGTACATCAATAATCAAATTAGTATTATCCTTTCAAGAGCTAATCTATTTTAGCAAGTTTGGGGTTGGGGTCAGTTATTATTCTACAATGGTGTTTGATTCTCTAATCTGTGCTGGAAACTTCTCAAAAATGCTTTTGAATCTCTGTTGGTTCTAATCTATCTCATTAATCTAGGCAACACTCATGAACTTTTGTATTGTCAACATTCACAGATGTTTGAACACAAGTGAATTTGGCACGTATCTAATAAAACTGTACATAAACTGTAATTAACTTTATCTACTTCTGAAGTAAATGCTTGTGAACATATTATGAAGGAAATGCTCCTTTTACCATTTGATATTAGCTCATGGCTAGAACTAATCTCTATTTTTGAAAGCATCTATGGTTGATGCTTTTATCTTTTTCTATGTTTCTATTGTGACTCCAAAACTCGGTTGCAGCTTGAGCAAATGCCTATTTCTACTTTGTGACTTCTGTCACTTATAATGGCTCTAACATTATTCTGATTCTAATATTTTAGCTGCTCTATCAAAAGGATAACATTGTATAGTTATGATTTTAACTCTTATGTGGAAATGTGTTTATGAAAAACAAAGGAAATCAAATTCTAATTTTTTACTACTATTTAACATCCACTAAAACACTACAATACTCATACTTTATCATTTTAAAACATTTTAACAGTTGCTCAGTCTCCCAGACTAAAAAGTCAAAGTTTTTGTCTTTCAGATGTCTGAATACTTTCCATATATTGCATTTTGTCACAGTTGTGGTTCTGGTTGTAGCAATAGCATCGGCAATAGATGATTTTTCATTGGCTGGTTCTTGTTCTGCAAATGGCTGTGTCCAATAGATCATCAGATGTCCAGAAGCTAGAGACAAACAAAAACAAAAAAAATAATCATGAGTATCTGTCTCATTTAGCACTCATCAATGTATGATTTTAGTAATATAAAGATCACTCCCCAGTTTTTCTCTCAGCTCCTCAGGTCCTCAGGTCCTCAGGGTCCTCAGGGTCCCCTGAGGGTGAGTCTCAGTCTGGTCCATCAGGTCAGGTCATATTTCGAGAGATGTCATCTTGGACATCAGTAGGGTCCAAGCCATGGTTTTGGTCCAGATGCACATCAGGATCTCCAGATACAGTCTTTTCACTTGAAGCACATCAGGTCATTTGAGATGCACTTCTGGTCAATGGTGCAGTGCCACAGTTCCTGTACACAGGTTGTTATGCAGTAGTTACTTTCTATGGTTAAGTCATTTTGATTCTACTTTAAAGACAATTTCTTTTCATGCTGTTGCTAATGTCCCTCAGACAAAAGCAAGCGCAATGATTCAGTTTACTTCTCTAATTTGTGTTTTTATCAGATCTAATCCTAATCAATGTAATTACTTCACACAGTACAAAATCAAAACATCAAAACAAAAAATGTCAAGACAGGCCAATTAAGTCCAATATAGAATTCAAATGGACATTTCTGGTCTCCAAAAATACTGATTCAAATAAAGATTCAAGTGATAGACAATTAAAAATATTTATTTACATTGGAGTAAACTTTTAAAATGCTTTTTTCTCATGTTCTGCTTTTTCATGTATCTATATGTAAATGTGAATGTATGTGTGTGTGTGTGTGTGTGTGTAGGGTGTGAATTTTGGGGTTGTGTCTCCAGACTCCTCGAACCACCTGTAGGTGTCAAAGGTCACACTGTGGTGATGTAAACCAACTGGACACACTCAACTCTCCTCCAGGTCTCTCCCTGATGCTCCACCATCACGTCTCCAGACACCTCTCTCTGCCCCGCTCTCTCTCACACCCACTCAGTTCTGGAGTGGCGTGGGGAGAGGCAAGGAGGTGGCATTTTCCTTTGCTCTTTGATCTGTGACCTGTGCCTGGGTGGGCGTTGCTGGGCTCCTGTGGTCTGAGCTCTCAGTGTCCACTCCCGCAGTCCAGTGGCCCCTGTACAGTGTGTGCCCTTGGTTCTGGAACACAACCTTATAGTCAAATTAAAAACAGCAGATATCAGTATGTGAATGAGATTGTTTTTCGTCTAAACAATTTTGGAGCGCTCTTGGCTTTCCAACATGCGCTATATAAATAAAGATCACTTATTATCTTACTACTGATGACATTTTAAGACCAGAAACTCTCTTAATAAAAAACAAGACTCAAATCTCAAAAAACCTTCAAACTTTAAAATATGTATTATGTACTTTTGTACTGTGTGATTAATTATCTTGAACCATTATCTCAGCATATATTCTACTAATTTAAAATAATTGCAGCATTTTTCAAATCAAGTCAATATGAATTGGAGCACATTTCAGATCAGGCTCCTCTGCTGTGGCATCAGCAGCAGGAGCAAGGTCAACAACAAGCTAATTTATGAAACTTTTACGCAAAATCCAACGTTGGATTTATGAACGTGTGAGATCCACCCAGATCTGAGCGTACGCAGCTGCGGGTGTTGATAAATCGGCTGAATACAAACGTATTTATGAAAGTTACGCCTAGAATTATGCAGCAATCTCCTGTTTGTGTCTGTGTGAGGCTTACACAAATCTAATGAAATAACACATTGCTTTACTAGATGTGAATGAGGAATACAAATAGCCGTGCGTAATTACGCAGCGCAGAGCCTGCCACAGCAATAGCTGGGTCACACATCCCTGTTGCGTAAAGTGTATTTATATAGAGCCTTTGACTGTCCAGGATCACAAAGCGCTTCACATTTTAAAAACATACAGATCAAAATAATACACACACAAGTCAGATTTAATAGAGGGTCCTCATCATGATCTGTGATTTATTGGAAGTTTGCGTGTTTCCATTAGACTTTTTCTGATGCGCAAATTCAAATTTTGAAACATGATCCTCAATGAAAACACAGCATATAATTTTGCCAGAGGGAATATGTTTATTGTTGTCCATATCTTGAATTTCATGCGTGTTTTGGCGTGTTGTGCCGAAGGTTGAGATCAGCTTAGATTTACACCACCTCCAGACCTGGCATATATTTTTTGCGCATTGTACACTCACGTCCAGATAGATACATGCGGAAAAGTGTAATATTTTGCGTACGCCTCATTTACACCCTGATTTGGCCGTATGCAAGTTTCATACACACAGGCCTCGAGTTTACCTCGTCAGTGCGAGGGGAGCCTGGCCTGATGCGCTCTCCTCCTCTGGGACCTACAGGCCCGGGCCTCCGGCTACTCTGCCTCACGAAGTTCACGCTGAACTTTCTTAAAGCTAAAAGGAAAAAGGCTGCTCTGTTGTGAATGTTTTGAGAGCGTTGTCAATCTTTAAGACGAGGAATAGCTGGTTGTTCTCGGGAACGAGCTTCGCGCGGAGAAGCGGGAAAATGTTCGCCCATGATTCCGCGTCAAATAAGAGCAGAACAGAATTCCCTGAGCGGGAGCTCTCGCTCTTTAATAAGGAACAGGGGAGCACACATAGCCTTTAAACAAAAGTGCATCAGTGTCCAAACCTTCTGTGGACAAAGATCCCACTCCAGAATATCACTCAAAGACAGTGGTGAGTCAAGGCTTTGCAGCTCGCAATGAATTGAACATTTTAGTTGAATCATTATTTAATTACAGTTTTTAGGTTTGTTTTCCTGTATTTAAGTCTTACTGTTGAAACTGTGAAACTGTCCTCTATCAGCTGCACTCTGCTTGCTTGGGGACTTATCAACACTCCCTGTCCAAGCAATGAACCTCAAAATCATCTGCATAGCTCTAACCGTCGGCAAGAAAACTATTCTCATGAACAAGAAACAAGAGCCATCTCCATCACTGGAAAAACCTGCTAATCGACTTTCAACGCTTCCCTTCAATGACAGAAGAAACTGAACTATCTTTTCAATCAGCTCTCTCTGACCTCGTGCTGCTTTAACCACAATCTCCCTTTTTTTGTTTCCTTCTATACTTGTACTCTCCTTTTTTTCCTGACATGAGAGCCACACACACACGTAAGAAATGTAAAAGAATTTGCAAACACAATTATATTTACATCGTCAGAGCTTTTAACAACTTTTGACTAATTTCATATGAAGTTCTGCACTATATTAACACAGAAAGTAACAGTTTGAGTATTCGCATTGTGGAGTTGCCATAGTAAACCGTGTCCGAAACACGTCTGGGCCACAGCTTTACTTTTCAGTCACTAAAAATTCAGTTTACAAATTTAAATGTGATTAAAATTTCAAAATGACATATTCACCCTCAAAATATTCAATATATTTTTTTTCAATGTAAAAAAAACAGACTGATTATTTGTTCCATCAGAAATTTAATTTTAAATGGACCTGAATTCATCTATTTGAATGTTTTTAACATCTTGAATATTTTTTTCTGTGAATTTCAGTCACTGATTATCAATTTCATAATGTCAAATTCAACAGTCAAAATTCAACGAGAAAAAATTCAGTAGGAGCAGCAGGAACACGCAGCAGCAGGAACAGGCAGTAGCAGGAACAGGCAGCAGTAGGAGCAGGCATCAGTAGGGGCAGCAGGAACGGGGAGCAGGCATCAGTAGGAGCAGCAGGAACAGGCAGCAGTAGGAGCAGGCATCAGTAGGAGCAGCAGGGACGGGGATCAGGCATCAGTAGGAGCAGCAGGAACACGCAGCAGCAGGAACAGGCAGTAGCAGGAACAGGCAGCAGTAGGAGCAGGCATCAGTAGGGGCAGCAGGGACGGGGAGCAGGCATCAGTAGGAGCAGCAGGAACAGGCAGCAGTAGGAGCAGGCATCAGTAGGAGCAGCAGGGACGGGGATCAGGCATCAGTAGGAGCAGCAGGAACAGGCGGCAGCAGGAACAGGCAGTAGACATCAGTAGGAGCAGCAGGGACCGGCAGCAGCGGCGGTCAGAGAACCATGCCCATGGTTGTTTAAGAGCCTCAGGAAATAAATGAATCTGAATCCGAAACATTCCCATGCGAATAACAGATGTCTCCTGGAGCCATCTGCTGCTTTGGTTATGGCAGATACGCATGAACGATCACCTTTTCACGCGTTCATTAGCTCCAACTCCACTTCACACTCATTGCAGATTCACATTGGGCCCTTTTACTTTCTGCTGCACTTTCAAAATGCAACAACTGCAGTTTAGTTACCTGATCATTTAATACTAGTGACCTATGCTATTTAATATGCATGGCCCCTCCTTTATCCCTCAGATAAACTAATTTAAATACATTCATTTAACAATAGTGACCTGCGAGTAATGAGATTAATGCTGTAGATGGCGCCGTGGCAAGAGCTCTGGTGTGTGCCGTCTGGAGCACGCTGGGGTAGTCTTGCAAATGTTTTTTCTTTTTTTTTTTTTCAACTTTTTTCAACGTTTTACTGCAAGTGGCAAAACATGAATCTGAATTAATGCACATTGCTCCTCTTATATCCCTCAGACAAAAAGATTAATGCCATTTAATATGCATTGTCCCTCAGTTAGCTCGAACACATGTGAAAACGGAGCCTGCAGACCAAGCACGGGGCGAAAACTGACGCCTGTAGTCCAGTGCGCAGGGCAAAACCAACCGCCTGCAGCCCAGACTCAGAGAACAAACCGTCCGCAGGTCAGCACACTCACCACCACACATATCAGAAGACGTGGGCAAAGCAACGGGACACGCACGGCACCGCCAGACCGTCTGCACGCAGCAGCAGACCACGAGGAGATGAGCAGCATAGAGCCCGCGGAGCAGCCCGCAGAAAGAGCCCGCAGAGGAGGAGAGCGCGACCCCCAGCAGGTGCAGGGACGCGGAGGAGGAGCAGACCACAAGCAGCCAGACTGAGGACAGCCGGGTCACGCGCACGAGCAACACGTGAGCAGAAGCGACCCCTCCAGAACAACGCATGCATTGCGAACAGGTGCGTTAGCGACATGCACCTTGCAGGCTTCAGAAGTTTGCAGACTTCAGAAGGCTGGGAAGTGGCCGTCTCCGGCTTTTAACTTGCTGTCCTGGTGGTTATTGGTTGATTGGATGTGGGCGTTGCTGGTATGATGAGTCGAGGATGAGCAGGCTTGTAGATCTGGGCAGCAGCGGCCGGGTCTACCACAGTGAACTTTTGCGAAAGCTCCATATCCGGTGTTCTGACGAGTTATGTGCTCTGTCAGTTGGTCTGCGCATGCGTCATTTTACTGAGGTAAAGACTGGCGCTAGCTTTCAGCAGGTCCATCGGTTGATAACATGAATCCAACAGGTTGATATGGGATTTCTAATGAATGGATTGTAATGAAACCAACAAGATGATACTACATTAATTTGATGAGTTAGTCTTTTTGGGTAAATGTGCTCGTTTCCAATCATTATAGCTGTATATTCCTGTTTATTTATTTAGGCTGTGTGTGTTTGTTTGTGTTCATGAAAACCATCACATTTGAACATTTATAGCAACAAAGGACAGCGTTATTGTTGGTAACGTTACACAGTATTTGGGTCTAGTTTCCCGTGTAGCAGTTTCCACAGGGCTCACTCGTGTTACTTGAAAAAGAGTTCCATGTAAAGGAATTAACAAAAAACATGTATTCCACAGCTTGAACTCTTGTACACTAAATGATATTTGCTGAGTTTGCTGCTGCTTATTTCTTGAGCTGTGAAAAGTTACGTGCTCTTTCGGCTCCACTCGCTCCGCAAACAAAGCGAAATCCTCTCTCTCTCTCTTTCTTAAAGTGACGGTAACGTAAATATTCTAAGTTAACAAAATCTCCATTAGTTCTAAAGGGTCTAATGTAGATAACAAGAGATTCCAACGTCAGTGAAGAGAAAACAGAGTTCATTATGCGCAGACCAACTGACAGAGCACATAACTCGTCAGAACACCGGATGTGTCATGTGCATTTTTCACCATTGAATTTTTTCTCGTTGAATTTTGACTGTTGAATTTAACATTATGAAATTGATAATCAGTGACTGATTTTCACAGAAAAAAATATTCAAGATGTTAAAAACATTCAAATAGATGAATTCAGGTCCATTTAACATTCAATTTCTGATGGAACAAATAATCCGTCTTTTTGTTTTTTCATTGAAAAAAAAAAAAAGAATATTTTGAGGGTGAATATGTCATTTTGAAATTTTAATCACATTGAAATTTGTAAACTGAATTTTTAGTGACTGAAATGTAAAGATAAAAATATTCAAACTTGCTTTTTCAGGGTTAAAAATTTCAAACTGAAGAATTCAAGCTAAAAAAAATTCTAAATCTGATGACACAAAAAATCTTCCATAGGCCCCCTTGAACCTTTCAACATTTCGCCACATTTCAGGCTTCAAACATAAAGATATAAAAATAAAAAAAATTGTCAAGAATCAACAACAAGTGGGACACAATCGTGAAGTGGAACGAAATTTATTGGATAATTTGAACTTTTTTAACAAATAAAAAACTGAAAAATGGGGCGTGCAATATTATTCGGCCCCCTTGCGCTAATACTACTTAATACTACACCTTTTGCTGCAATTACAGCTGCAAATCACTTGGGATATCTCTATCAGTTTTGCACATCGAGCGACTGGAATTCTTGCCCATTCTTCCTTGCAAAACAGCTCGAGCTCAGTGAGGTTGGATGGAGAGCGTTTGTGAACAGCAGTCTTCAGCTCTTTCCACAGATTCTCGTTTGGATTCAGGTCTGGACTTTGACTTGGCCATTCTAACACCTGGATACGTCTATTTGTGAACCATTCCATTGTAGATTTGGCTTTATGTTTTGGATCATTGTCCTTGTCAGGAATGAAGCAGACAGAGACGGATCGTGGTGCGCCAAACTCTGGAAGTTTATTTAAGTTTCTCTCAAGTTCCAGTGGTTTCCATTGTTTCTTTCTCTCAGACAGAATAAAGGCAGTACACAGTTTATATAGTCATTGTCACGTCACACATGGAAAGACGTGTCACACAGAGACAGTCACATCATAGTCAAAATAATCAGAGTCCTTGAAGAGTCCTGCAGGTAGGCCATATTTCTAACTAATACTAACACTCACCCCTTTGATCACATAATCACATGTGATCACTCAATTTGATCAATCAATAAAGGGAAAAAAATAAATAAAAATAATATTCAAAAACAAAGAAAATGTATGCATTAAACTCATAATCATCAAATCAATATTGGTGGATTTTATCCTTTATCCTGGGAAAAAAACAAAACAAAAATAAACGTAAATAAATAAACAAAAAACAAAAACAAACAAAAATAAAAATAAAAACAAAAAAAATAAAAACAAACAAACACTATTGGACACACAAGAACTCAGCATATTCAGTCAAAACACAAAAACGAGCTGAGTCTCAAATTAGAAGCTAATTTCACTTTTCTTACTCTATACTTTTATTCTAATGCTAATTGTTTACAGTCACTTAATTCACTGTATTGTTTACAATAAGACTTTGGGAATGTCCTTCCCAGAGCAGACATCTGAGACATAAAGAGGTCGAACGGAGAACTATCATCGGTCATGAAGATAACGACCGTCAGTTTGGAGCAATGAATCGACTACGTAACTTAAACATCTCTGCCCCCTTCCCGGCGAGTTCAGAGATCAAAGTCCTGCGTTCACTCCAAGCACATTCTCCCCGGGACAGCTGGCGATCCACCAACGGCGTTCTGACGCCCCCCAGTGGACACGGGACGCTAGCACACCCGAGATGGACAGTCAAAACCACCGCTCCGTGGAGTCTTTATTCTGATAACCTTACTGTGCCCTACACGTGTGTATAATCGTCTGTGATGTAAATGCGTTGTGTGCCTGTACATGTGTTATAAATGTCGGTATTAATCCTGCATATACCATTATAACATGTCTGTTGTGAAGGATGTCCAGGGAGACGCACAAAGATGACGTCATGGACGCACCTCCTTTGGGAGACAATAAAGGCACAAGCCCCAAGGGAATCGATCTCTTGGAAATCCCTGTAATCAATGTAACAACCTGGATACGTGTCTCCTACGCAATCCTCGGCCTGTAACCAACTCTTAGGCCTCTCACCCTCCACGAGGACAGCGAACCACACTCTCTGTCGGAGACCACGAACTGCTCCATCACCAGCCATTTTCCGGCTCTCTGGACGGCCCACACGCAACGCTATTCTAGACGGTGTATGTGTGTCGGGAATGAAAAGTTTGGATCCGATCTGCTGGACTCCGTCTCCCTCCTGCTCGAACAAAGGAACACGTGGACTGCCCCTTTTCCTTTGCTTTCCTTCATCCATCATCCCTCCATCCGGACTCCTCAAAGTAAGACTCTTCTATTGCCACGTTAATGTGTGATTCACATGATATGTTTAACATCTCTGTTTAATGTGACCAAACCCCTCCTCGTTGATATTTTTCTATTTTCATATGTAGTCAATAAACCCACGATAACTTGAATCATCGTTTAAGCGTCCTGTTTCCAATCTTTTGATATCCCTAGCTGATTTCGTACTCATAACCTATCATATTTATAAGACTAAGCGAGGCAGATTAATTGGATCTGTTGCAGACTTTCACTGTTTGCTGGTGCCCAAATAAAATAAATTCAGATCCCCTTTGTGTGGAACGGCGAGACTCTGATCTGGAGACTAGCCGCTCCACACTACAATTTTATTACCCTACAATGGTTAAGTAATTTTGATTCTACTTTAAAGACAATTTCTATTCATGCTGTTGCTAATGTCCCTCAGACAAAAGCAAGCGCAATGATTCAGTTTACTTCTCTAATTTGTGTTTTTATCAGATCTAATCCTAATCAATGTAATTACTTCACACAGTACAAAATCAAAACATCAAAACAAAAAATGTCAAGACAGGCCAATTAAGTCCAATATAGAATTCAAATGGACATTTCTGGTCTCAAAAAATACTGATTCAAATAAAGATTCAAGTGATAGACAATTAAAAATATTTGTTTACATTGGAGTAAACTTTTCAATCAATCAATCAATCAAAGTTTATTTATAAAGCGCTTTTTCATACAACAGATGCAACACAAAGTGCTTTACAGTTTGGCTAAAAAACAATCCTGCCCATGCCCTCCCCCCGACCGCCCAACAGACCCTCCCCAGACCACAAGCAAACACCCCCCCCCCCCCCACACACACACACACGCGCACACACACACGCACCGATAAAACAATAAAACGACGATAAGAGACTTGGCAGGGTTCAGATGCAACCGGCTGAAGAAACGCCATCCAAGGAGCCGTCAGCGCCAGGAGCAGAGAGCCGCCCATAGCCAAAGGGGACGACACAGGACCCAGAGGAGACCCAAAACCGAGGCCCCGGGCCCCCACCAGGTCCAAGAGTCCGACCCCCACAGCCACAGCCAACCACCGCTCCCAGCGCAGAAGGCTCCTCCAGAGGAAACACTGGGGATACTTAAAAACAATACAATAAGTAAAACACTAAAATGTGAGCCTGAGAGGAACTATCACACAAAACATGAATAAAAGCAATAGCAATATAATAAATAATAAAGGATAAAATAGAATATATAAAAATGGACTAATAAATACTAATCAAAAGCTAATCTAAAAAGGTGTGTCTTGAGCCTGGCTTTAAAAATATGAATGTTCTCTGCGACCCTGAGCTCCTCCGGCAGACTGTTCCAGAGACGGGGGCCGTAGTGCTGGAAAGATGCCTCGCCGTGAGTGTGTGTCCTGACTTTGGGGATGGTTAGGAGTCTGCTGCCGGAGGAGCGCAGGGGCTTTTTTCTCATGTTCTGCTTTTTCATGTATCTATATGTAAATGTGAATGTGTGTGTGTGTGTGTGTGTGTGTGTGTGTGTGTGTGTGTGTGTGTGTGTGCGTGTGTGTGTGTGCACTTGTTTTCAACTCCTGGTGGGTTCCATAACCTGAGATTCCACTCACGTCATGGGGACTGGTTTTACGTGGTGGGGCCCGGGACCCCACTGGTCCAAGCTTAATAATCAATGGGTAATGCTTTTCTAACGGTCCTTATGCAGTCTCTGTAAAAATATGGAAAGGACCCCTGGAGGTTTACTTTCCTGAAAAAAGTGTGTTATGTGTCGGAACCCTGGTGGTGGGTTGCGGGATATCAAGGAGGGGCACACTGGGGCAATTTCAGTCCAGCAGGCTGGAGCCAATCATGGAGCAGCACAACAGAGGAAATCAGGTGTCAGGCTAGAAAAAGGTGCAAGTGTGTGGTTCATTAGGCTGCAAGAAATCATGGAGGAGCACACTGAAGCGCACGCTTACAAACCACTGGTAAGTGCTGACTACAAGTCATGACTTCAAATTGTTATATAGAATGATTACAAATTATTTGTTGTTTGTGCAGCTTAGTCAAGAGTCCCTAATTGATGAAGTCGACTCAGATTCTGACGATTTAACTGTCAAGAAGAAACCTGTAAAAAAGTATGGAAAAAGAAAAATCAAAAACACTTTTCTTCAAGACTCGGAAAGTGACGAACCAAAGGCAAATAAGATTGTTATCATGCAGCTGCAAAAGAAGAAAAATGGGGGGCGAGTATACAGCAAGAGACACTTCTGCCTCTACTGTTCAATGTCCTGCCACAAAATGTCCCGTCATTTGACTAGAAAACATGGAAATGAAAGTGACGTAGCCAGAGCATTGGCTCTACCTGTGAAATCTAAAGCACGTAAACTTCAGTTTGATTTGATCAGGAATAGTGGAAACCGTGAGCACAATTTTGAGGTTTTAAAGGCCGGCATTGGAACTTTAGTCCCAGCTAAACAGCCAAATTGCCCAGTTAAATCCAGTGAGTTTTTGCACTGTATAGACTGTGGGGCATTGCTTAAGCGAAAGTCGCTGTGGAGGCATGTGGCCAGGTGCCGGCTTTCACAGAAAGATGCCCAGGCTAAACCAGGTAGAAGTAGGGTCCAGTCCCTCTGCTCCCTAGCCCAGCCTGTACCGGAGGGCATCAGCAAAAAGCTGTGGTCTTTAATTTCGGCAATGCATCAGGATGAGGTCACGGGTGTTGTCAAAGCAGAAAAGGGGATTCTGAGACTCGGAGAGCACCTGTACTTAAAACACGGGCATGATAAGACAAAGCATGATTACATTAGGCAGAAAATGAGAGAAGTCGGTAGGTTAATTAACGAAGCAAAAACCGCAGGGAAACTGAAAACAATTAAGGATTTCTTTATTCCTTCCAACTTTAACCATGTGATTGATGCAGTCAGGTCTGTGGCTGGATATGATGAGGAAACAAATCAATACAAGACTCCATCCTTGGCCCTCAAACTCGGCCATAGCCTCAGAAAGCTAGCAGATATTCTTGAATGTGACTCAAAAATGGAGCATTGTGTTGATGAACTATTTATTAAAAACCTCCAACGAAGCCGGCTGCTTTTTGAGAAGAGGTGGGACGTCTGTGTTTCTTCTGCTGCCCTACAGACCCTCCGGCAAGCCAAGTGGAACACTCCGGACCTGCTCCCTCTGACTGAGGACGTTAGAGCCATGCATGCACATATTGAGGTATGTCGACCTGAATATGTGCAAACCCTAATAAGTGAGCCAACGTCTAAGCATTGGTCTAAACTGGCAGTTTTGACTCTTTGTGAGGTCATCATTTTCAATCGAAGAAGGGAAGGTGAGGTTTCAAAGATGCCACTGACAGCCTTTACCTTAAGAAGTAAGACTGGGATCCATTCTGACATTGCTCTGGGACTGTCCCAACTTGAGAAAAAGCTGTGTCAGCATTTTCAACGCATTGAAATTAAAGGGAAAAGAAGTCGGAAAGTGCCGGTTCTTTTGACTCCTGAAATGATTGCTTCGATGGAGGTGCTGGTGGAGAACAGAAGGGCCTGTTCCATCTCTGACCATAACCCATACTTCTTTTCCCGCCCGGGCGCAGACACCCACATCAGGGGATCAGACTCCCTACGCCAGGTAGCCAAAGAATGTGGTGCGGTGCATCCAGAGATGCTATCCTCAACCAAACTTAGAAAGCACATAGCTACTATGTCTACAGTTCTCAATATGAAAGAGAATGAGATGGACATACTTGCCAACTTCCTCGGCCATGACATTCGCATCCACAGGCAATATTACAGACTACCAGAGGGGACACTGGAGCTGGCCAAAATCAGCAAAGTGTTGATGGCCATGGAGCAGGGAAGAGTGACGGAATTCGAAGGAAAGAGCCTCGACCAGATACAAATTGAGCCTGAAGGTAATTCTTGATATTATTAAAATATGTATGATTTTTTTTCCCCTAAAGGCCACTTGTATTTTTATTTTCTGTGCGACAGGGAGAGCAGTAGAGATCCTCTCACAAACGGACGGGCTAAAAGAAACTTCAAGCGGAGAACCTTCAACCATTCATCCAGATGCACCCCATGGTAGTGGCAGTGCCCCTTCTGGTAAGTGTACCAGGTGGGGGATTACAGCCAGGCTGCTTGGTCCTCACCCTGGGAGTGTATATTGCTAATATATTTTTATTTCTCTCCCTAGAACGTGTAAGAAAGCCATGGTCTGCATCTGAGGTGAAGGCTGTGGAGAAGACCATGACACCTTTCATACAGACTGGAAAGGTCCCTGGGAAGTCTCACTGCCTGGCCTGCATTAATGCCTCACCAGATGACCTTAGACATCGGACATGGAGTGGCATTAAATTCTATGTCAAAAATAGAATCACTGCAATTCGAAAACAAAATCTAAAATAAAATTCCTTTAAAATAGTTGTTTGGTTTCTATTGACTGTTTTGTATTACTTAAAGTCTTGGTAAAAAAAGATTATGTCTATGGGTCCCATTCTGAACGGCCCTGTCAAAGGGACCCACCAGGTAACAAAAACGTGTATGTGTGTGTGTGTGTGTGTGTGTGTGTGTGTGTGTGTGTGTGTGTGTGTGTGTGTGTGTGTGTGTGTGTGTGTGTGAATTTTGGGGTTGTGTCTCCAGACTCCTGGAACCACCTGTAGGTGTCAAAGGTCACACTGTGGTGATGCAAACCAACTGGACACACTTTCAACTCTCCTCCAGGTCTCTCCCTGATGCTCCACCATCACGTCTCCAGACACCTCTCTCTGCCCCGCTCTCTCTCACACCCACTCAGTTCTGGAGTGGCGTGGGGAGAGGCAAGGACGTGGCATTTTCCTTTGCTCTTTGATCTGTGACCTGTGCCTGGGTGGGCGTTGCTGGGCTCCTGTGGTCTGAGCTCTCAGTGTCCACTCCCGCAGTCCAGTGGCCCCTGTACAGTGTGTGCCCTTGGTTCTGGAACACATCCTTATAGTCAAATTAAAAACAGCAGATATCAGTTTGTGAATGAGATTGTTTTTCTCTCTAAAGTCTAAACAATTTTGGAGCGCTCTTGGCTTTCCAACATGCGCTATATAAATAAAGATCACTTATTATCTTACTACTGATGACATTTTAAGACCAGAAACTCTCTTAATAAAAAACAAGACTCAAATCTCAAAAAACCTTCAAACTTTAAAATATGTATTATGTACTTTTGTACTGTGTGATTAATTATCTTGAACCATTATCTCAGCATATATTCTACTAATTTAAAATAATTGCAGCATTTTTCAAATCAAGTCAATATGAATTGGAGCACATTTCAGATCAGGCTCCTCTGCTGTGGCATCAGCAGCAGGAGCAAGGTCAACAACAAGCTAATTTATGAAACTTTTACGCAAAATCCAACGTTGGATTTATGAACGTGTGAGATCCACCCAGATCTGAGCGTATGCAACTGCGGGTGTTGATAAATCGGCTGAATACAAACGTATTTATGAAAGTTACGCCTAGAATTATGCAGCAATCTCCTGTTTGTGTCTGTGTGAGGCTTACACAAATCTAATGAAATAACACATTGCTTTACTAGATGTGAATGAGGAATACAAATAGCCGTGCGTAATTACGCAGCGCAGAGCCTGCCACAGCAATAGCTGGGTCACACATCCCTGTTGCGTAAAGTGTATTTATATAGAGCCTTTGACTGTCCAGGATCACAAAGCGCTTCACATTTTAAAAACATACAGATCAAAATAATACACACACAAGTCAGATTTAATAGAGGGTCCTCATCATGATCTGTGATTTATTCGAAGTTTGCGTGTTTCCATTAGACTTTTTCTGATGCGCAAATTCAAATTTTGAAACATGATCCTCAATGAAAACACAGCATATAATTTTGCCAGAGGGAATATGTTTATTGTTGTCCATATCTTGAATTTCATGCGTGTTTTGGCGTGTTGTGCCGAAGGTTGAGATCAGCTTAGATTTACACCACCTCCAGACCTGGCATATATTTTTTGCGTATTGTACACTCACGTCCAGATAGATACATGCGGAAAAGTGTAATATTTTGCGTACGCCTCATTTACACCCTGATTTGGCCGTATGCAAGTTTCATACACACAGGCCTCGAGTTTACCTCGTCAGTGCGAGGGGAGCCTGGCCTGATGCGCTCTCCTCCTCTGGGACCTACAGGCCCGGGCCTCCGGCTACTCTGCCTCACGAAGTTCACGCTGAACTTTCTTAAAGCTAAAAGGAAAAAGGCTGCTCTGTTGTGAATGTTTTGAGAGCGTTGTCAATCTTTAAGACGAGGAATAGCTGGTTGTTCTCGGGAACGAGCTTCGCGCGGAGAAGCGGGAAAATGTTCGCCCATGATTCCGCGTCAAATAAGAGCAGAACAGAATTCCCTGAGCGGGAGCTCTCGCTCTTTAATAAGGAACAGGGGAGCACACATAGCCTTTAAACTAAAGTGCATCAGTGTCCAAACCTTCTGTGGACAAAGATCCCACTCCAGAATATCACTCACAGACAGTGGTGAGTCAAGGCTTTGCAGCTCGCAATGAATTGAACATTTTAGTTGAATCATTATTTAATTACAGTTTTTAGGTTTGTGTTCCTGTATTTAAGTCTTACTGTTGAAACTGTGAAACTGTCCCTCTATCAGCGGCACTCTGCTTGCTTGGGGACCTATCAACACTCCCTGTCCAAGCAATGAACCTCAAAATCATCTGCATAGCTCTAACCGTCGGCAACAAAACTATTCTCATGAACAAGAAACAAGATCTCCATCACTGGAAAAACCTGCTAATCGACTTTCAACGCTTCCCTTCAATGACAGAAGAAACTGAACTATCTTTTCAATCAGCTCTCTCTGACCTCGTGCTGCTTTAACCACAATCTCCCTTTTTTTGTTTCCTTCTATACTTGTACTCTCCTTTTTTTCCTGACATGAGAGCCACACACACACACGTAAGAAATGTAAAAGAATTTGCAAACACAATTATATTTACATCGTCAGAGCTTTTAACAACTTTTGACTAATTTCATATGAAGTTCTGCACTATATTAACACAGAAAGTAACAGTTTGAGTATTCGCATTGTGGAGTTGCCATAGTAAACCGTGTCCGAAACACGTCTGGGCCACAGCCGGCTGAGCTCTGCGGGGGACGGTCGAGTGCACATTGTATCCAACAACACACACTGCCTAGACATTTAGAAGACACCATTAAGTAAATCAATTCTGGAGAGGGATTTTTAGATCACTGACGGATGCATATGGTTCTCTGGTTGTTCCCAATCCTAAGTAGAAAAACTGAGGTTTTCTCTTTGAGGCTCCAACAGATTATTTCATGCTACATGGGACCCTTTTCTTATGTATTTTGACTCTTTAAATCTGCTTGACCTTGAGGATACTTGAATATGTAACACTATTTATACTTACAGTGTACTTAAAGTATTCGGCCCCCTTGAACCTTTCAACATTTTGCCACATTTCAGGCTTCAAACATAAAGATATAAAAATAAAATAAATTGTCAAGAATCAACAACAAGTGGGACACAATCGTGAAGTGGAACAAAATTTATTGGATAATTTGAACTTTTTTAACAAATAAAAAACTGAAAAATGGGGCGTGCAATATTATTCGGCCCCCTTGCGCTAATACTTTGTAGCGCCACCTTTTGCTGCAATTACAGCTGCAAATCACTTGGGATATCTCTATCAGTTTTGCACATCGAGCGACTGGAATTCTTTCCCATTCTTCCTTGCAAAACAGCTCGAGCTCAGTGAGGTTGGATGGAGAGCGTTTGTGAACAGCAGTCTTCAGCTCTTTCCACAGATTCTCGATTGGATTCAGGTCTGGACTTTGACTTGGCCGTTCTAACACCTGGATACGTCTATTTGTGAACCATTCCATTGTAGATTTGGCTTTATGTTTTGGATCATTGTCCTTGTCAGGAATTAAGCAGACAGAGACGGATCTTGGTGCGCCAAACTCTGGAAGTTTATTTAAGTTTCTCTCAAGTTCCAGTGGTTTCCATTGTTTCCTTCTCTCAGACAGAATAAAGGCAGTACACAGTTTATATAGTCATTGTCACGTCACACATGGAAAGACGTACGTGTCACACAGAGACAGTCACATCATAGTCAAAATAATCAGAGTCCTTGTACAGTCCTGCACGTAGGCCATATTGCTATCTAATACTAACACTCACCCCTTTGATCAATCAATAAAGGGAAAAAAATAAATAAAAATAATATTCAAAAACAAGGCAAGGCAAGGAAAGTTTATTTGTATAGCACAATTCATACACAAGGCAACTCTAAGTGCTGAACAAAACAAGAAAGCATTAAAATCATAAATAATCACAGAACATTAAAAAGAAAGATAAAAATATAAAATCCCTCAGTTGTATGCACAGCTAAACAGAACCGTTTTTAACCTGGTTTTAAACATTGTCAGAGAGGAGGCCTGTCTCACATCTTCAGGAAGACTGTTCCAGATTTTAGCAGCATGAATCTGAGAAGCAGCCTCCCCATGTTTAGTTCTGACTCTGGGCACTAACAGGAGTCCAGTCCCTGTGCTCCTCAGAGTCCGGGCTGGTTCGTATGGGACTAACATGTCACTAATATATTTTGGTGCGAGGCCATGGAGAGACTTGTACACAAGCAAAGCTGTTTTAAAGTCTATTCTCTGAGCCACAGGAAGCCAGTGCAGAGACCTGAGGACTGGACTAATGTGGTCGTACTTCCTGGTTCTAGTCAGGACCCGAGCTGCTGCATTTTGAATGTACTGCAGCTGTTTTACAGCCTGTTTGGACAGACCTGTGAGCAGGCCATTGCAGTAGTCTAACCTACTGGAGATAAATGCATGGATAAGAATCTCCAGGTCTGCTTTAGACACTATGTTTTTGATCCTGGCAATGTTTTTTAGATGCTAAAAAGCTGCTGATGTTACTGATTTAATGTGGCTATTAAAATTTAAGTCTGAGTCCAGTATTACCCCTAGATTTCTGACCTTGTTTGAAGGTTTTAGGGAGAGAGATTGCAGGTGTCAGATGACGCTCTCTCTTTGTTTCTGGGGACCAAAGACAATCATTTCAGTTTTGTCTGCGTTTAGCTGAAGGAAGTTGTTTTGCATCCACTCACTGATCTGTTGGATACAGTGAAGGAGTGAGTCCACTGGTCCATGTTCTCCTGCAGTCAGTGAGACATAGATCTAAGTGTCGTCTGCATAGTTATGATAGGAAACTTTGTTTCTGCGTATTAACTGACCTAACGGCAGCATGTAGAGATTGAACAGAAGAGGTCCCAGGATCGACCCCTGTGGTACACTACAGGTCAGAGACACAGTTTCCAATCTCCATAGATCTTCCAAGATAACACCATGTACTTTAAAAGCACATGGTTTTATATTCAACAAAAGACATTTATAATGTCAAAAGCCCTGTCCTGTAAAACCAGTTTTTAAAAGCTTAGAATTCATTTATATTCAGATTAGTTTTTATTGTTGTGACTATTAAAGGGTGTGGTACATTTTCCAAACATGAGCAAAGCGATCGTCATTACAACATTACAACACATTAACGTAGGTGAGGGTGAGAATGTAAGCTGATGGGTAAGTCAAATGCTTTGCCGTTTGACTCAGACTTTCTGAAGATATAGGTCTTCAGAAAGTCCACTCACACTGACCAGTACTTGACCTTCGATTCAAATCATCCACTACAACATAAACTCAGACGTTGTATGTGAGACAGAACCCAGTGGGTGTGGTCCGCGGCCATCTCCCTGGACGCGGCCAGGATTAACCAATCGTCTACAGTATGTAGGTTAAGATCCTGACCCCCGTGCGTCTGAGCGGCTCCAGCGCTGCCTCTACGCACTTGGAGAAGGTGCGCTGGGCCAGAGCGTATCCGAACGGGAGTCGGCAATACTCGTAGAATTTCCCCCTCACCGCGAAGTGCAGGAAGCGTCTGTGTTCCGGCACTATCGCGACGTGGAAGTAGGCGTCTATCAGATCTATGGCAGACATCCAATCTCCGGGCCTGACGCACTCCAGAAGCTGCTTCGTGGAGAGCATGCGGAAGGGCCGCCTGGAAATGCTCTGGTTCAGTGTGTGCAGATCCAGAATAGGGCGCATCCCCCCTGATTTCTTGGGCACCAAGAAACACGGGGAGTAGAGACCCCTGAAGGCGTCGTGCGGGTCGACCTAGACTGCAGCGCTTCTCCTCAGAAGAGAGGCCACCTCTGATTGAAGCGCCTCCTCCGTGCCATGACCCCCGGAACCAGCCACTCGAACGCCCTGGAATAAAGAAAATGTATGCATTAAACTCATAATCATCAAATCAATATTGGTGGATTTTATCCTTTATCCTGGGAAAAAAACAAAACAAAAATAAACGTAAATAAATAAACAAAAAACAAAAATAAAAATAAAAACAAACAAACACTATTGGACACACAAGAACTCAGCAGATTCAGTCAAAACACAGACAAAAACTAGCTGAGTCTCAAATTAGAAGCTAATTTCACTTTTCTTACTCTATACTTTTATTCTAATGCTAATTGTTTACACTTCACTTAATTCACTGTATTGTTTTCACTATTCAATCTTACACTGTGTACTTTTTAATCTATTTACAAATATGTTTGCATATTTGCTTTTATCAAGCCATATTCTAAAACATACATTTTAATCTAATAAATCTCTCTGTAGTTTACTTTCATTATCAGTGGCTTATTGTCAGTGGGATTTTTCTCTATGTCTATTCTACATTCTCAGGAATAAAACTGTGAACACAGTAAGACAAATGGTTAATATGAACATTTTTATGGCGGTCAGTTTTTCAAATACATTTCAATCTGGAGAGACTTTGAGGAGACAAAATGCATTTTAAGTTTTTTATTGAAAGGTAGTTTGGCGCCCTAGGCCCCGGTGCGGAGTTCAGTCAGCGAGGCTCCTGCGAGAGTGCGCGCACAATCCCCCGGGACCTAGGCACTGGTGGCGGCATTTGGGCAGCAGGAAGAGGCATGATTGAGGCAGGGTGAGAAAAAGGAGGAGGAGGGGAGGCGGTGGTTTGCAAGGCTTCGAGAAGGCCGTAAAGTGGGAGTTTCTCCGCTTTTAAGCGGCTGGCCTGGCCGGCATAGGTTGGTTGGAAATGGGCGTTTGCTGTGCGATAGGCTGGGGATGCGAGGCCGGCCTGGAAGGGGTGGCTTTGGCTGACGTCTTCCAGAATTGAATTTCCGCGATGCTGCATTTCAATCTGGAGAGACTTTGAGGAGACAAAATGCATTTGAAGTTTTTTATTGAAAGGTAGATTGACGCCCTAGGCCCCGGTGCGGCGTTCAGTCAGCGAGGCTCCTGCGAGAGTGCGCGCACAATCCCCAAAAGGCTGTGCGTTTGATGGAGTTTTGCAGGCCTGGTTAGCAAGGGACAGACGAACGTGCACCGCTATATATGAAGAAGACACACACACCAAGCAGTAAGAAGACACTGCCTGTTCAGATCTGTGTCACCTGCTGCGTGTCACTGATACGCTCTGCCAAACATTTCTGTCTTTTTGATCAAATTCGTGGCCTAAACGTGAAATATATGCCTCAAGCTTGGTGGGTTTTAACCTTGGATGTTTATCTGCACTAGTTTTGATCCACAAAACGTTTGAAATGGCTGAGAAAAAAGTTACTCGCAGTCAAGTTGCAGAAAAAGAGGATGACACCAGCACGCTACTGAAGGAGGTCAGATTGGTGAATACCAAAATTGACAATATTGAAGAAAAGCTGATTTCCAAGGTAGATGCGCTTGGAATTTCGTTAGAGAGGACACTGAAACAAGAACTGAAGAAAATAAAAGACGACTTTGACTTGGAAATGGGCGGACTCAAATCCAGAATGTCACAGTTGGAGGAGAAGATAAAGTCGCATCATAGCCGCCCCTCAAATACATTTGACCCAGATGTTTCTATTGTGCTTATGGGTTTGTCTTATGATGAAGATGAAAACCTGGCTGCTAAGATTAAGGAAGTGATTGAGGAAGGCTGTGCTTGTGATGACGGGGTGACGCTGGTTGCTCTGGAGAGGCTACGCGCACGAGGACCAGGCCCCGGCGTGGTGAAGGTGGCGTTTGCATCGGCTAAGGAGAAAGTGGCTGTGCTCCGGGGCAAAACGAACTTGAAATCCCAGGACAAGTTTAAGAAAGTCTTTAGATCTGCAAAATCGCATACGGAGCGCGTAATGGAAGAAAACTTCAAAGTGCTTCTGCATAATCTACCAAATGGATCCGACTATTTCGTGTCGGGGAATGGAAGGGTTCTCCGGCGCGGTGACCGAGGAGCGCGCGCCCCCGCTGCTAGCGTCCGCTCCTGCAGGTAGCAGAGGAGGCGGCCAGGCACGGAGACGCTGAGGAAACGTAGTCAATTCAGTAAGAAACGATTCATCTTGTTTGTCTTTAGTGCACTGGAACGTAAATGGCTGGACAAAAGCAAACTGTACACTTAGGGCTTTTAATGCTACAGTCCCTAAACCCCGATATTATTTCCCTTAACGAAACGCATTTGGTGGCTGAAGATGTTGTTGAGCTAAACGGTTACAGCTGGTTCGGAAATAACAGAAAAAGACACATAAAAGCACCAAAAGGCTCCGGTGGAGTTGGATTTTTGTTTAGAAACGAACTTTTTGAACACTTTAAAATCAAGGGGGTGGATAAGTCCGCAGATGACATTATAGGAGTGCACTTTGAACACCGGAGTACGAGTTATAATTTTGTGGTGTTTTCTTGTTATCTGTCCCCGGAGGGATCTGTTAGAGGGAGAGACTGTGAAGAGTTCTTTGCTCGTTTACTGACTAAAATTTACAGTCTAGATGTGGATGCGATTTACATCTGTGGCGACTTTAATTGTCGTATCGCTGATAAAGCGGACTGCATTGAAGGCTTGGACAATATTCCACCAAGAGTGGCGATAGATCTAACTTGTAATAGTCATGGTGACTCTTTTCTTGATTTTTTGAGAGACTCAAAGTGTTGTATTTTAAACGGCAGGCTTAATGTAAATGATGATAATTTCACCTCTGTTTCAGTTCGAGGCAAAGCTGTTGTAGATTATGTTGTGACGCCTCATACCTGTCTAGAATTTTGTGTTGAGGTTAAAGTGATCACTGCCACAGACCTCCTTAACAAAAATGCCGTAGAATGTTTGCCTCTTATTGGAGATCGATGTCATTTACCGGACCATTCTTTAATCCAGTTTATTTTTAAAGTGGATACCCAACTAACTTCTGGAAATAACCCCCCCTGTGTAATTAAAAGGAAACATACACCATTCCCTGAGACATTCCTAACATCTACTAGCTGCCGAAGGGCAGTGCAAGAACTAGAAAATAAATTAGGGCTGTGCCACAATACTCAGGAGGATGTTGATAAATGGTATGAGGATTTTTGTAAATTTATTAGAGGTGAAATAAATTCAGGTCAAAATTGCAAATTTAATAAAAAACATCATTTTAAAAAGGGTGTAAAGCCTTTTTGGAACGCCCATCTTCAAAAGTTATGGGATGAGCGAACAATAGCAGAGAGAGAGTTTCTCAAGTGTAAAGTGCCTCAAAATAAACAAGATCTGAGGGAAAATTATAAGCAGAAACAGTCCCTTTTTGACAAATTTGTAAGATTTTATAAAAGAAGGTTTAATAGGGGTCAAGCATTAAAACTTGACCATTTACAAACAAGCAATCCACAACAATTTTGGAAAGAGATTAATAGATTGGGACCACAAAGAATTAAGACAATTCCCATGGAAGTTATTATGGAAAACGGTGCAGTGGAGTTGAGAAAAGAGCGAGTTGTTGAAAAATGGGAACTTGATTTCTCAAATTTATATTCAGGTCTGACTAATATTGAAGACTTTGACCCTGCTTTTGGTGTTCTCTCAGTTCAAGTAAAAGAAAATCTTGAATTAATTTTGGGTGATAATAGCCGATCAAATATATATATGAATTTTGATATTACTTTGGAAGAAGTGAGCGATGCTCTCAATAAGGCCAAACTGAGGAAGGCTATGGGAGTGGAGGAAATTCCAAACGAGGTGTTAAAGTCTCCACATCTTAGGCATATGCTTCTTGGTTTATTTAAATTTTGTTTTGACAACGGTATTGTTCCCTCTACGTGGTATAAATCAATCATTAAACCTATTCCCAAATCACCGAAAGATGACCCACGCATACCTCTCAACTACAGGGGAATTAGCCTCCTCAGTACTGTCTACAAAATTTACTCTAGTATTTTAAATGCTAGATTAAGTTATTTTTTGGAAACAACAGAGTATCTAGTAGATGAACAAAATGGATTTAGAAAACACAGGGCATGTATTGATCATATTTATTCGGTATCAGCAGTAGTCCGAACTAGATCAATTGAAAACAAACCGACTTATGTCTGTTTTGTGGACTTTAAAAAGGCCTTCGACTGGGTGAATAGAGATCTGTTAAGTTTGAAGCTTCTCCAGGCCGGGGTTGATGGGAAGTTCTACTGGGCGTTAAAGTCCCTGTATGCAGACTGTGTGGGATGTGTGCAGGTGAATGATGAGCAGACTGAGTGGTTCTGTATCCCCTTTGGGGTAAAACAGGGGGATATTCTGTCCCCATGCCTGTTCTCTCTGTTCATAAATGATTTGGCTCTTGAAATGAAACATCTGAACTTAGGCGTGCACCTAGACAGTGTGACTGTGGGCATTCTGCTCTACGCTGATGATGTAGCACTACTGGCTGAAACTGAAGAGGATCTACAGAAAATGTTAAATGTTTTACACAATTGGTGCTGTAGATGGAGACTTGTTATAAATCAAACAAAAACACAAATTATGCACTTTAGGAAAAGATTTATTTCATGAAGCACAAACGTTTTTACTTTTGGCAATACCATTCTTGAGTATGCAGCCCAGTATAAGTATCTAGGATTCGTATTTGATGAATTTATGACATTTGACAGAGGAGTTAAAATCCTAGCTGCTTCAGCTAGTAGAGCCCTGGGTTCTGTGATAAACAAGTTAAAAGTCTGTAAAGATCTTGGTTATGGAACATTCTCTCAGTTGTATGCCGCCTGTGTGTCGCCTGTGCTAAACTATGCTGCTGGTGTGTGGGGGGCCGTGCAGAGCCCAGCCTTAGACGCTGTAGAAAACCTTGCAATCCGCTGCTTCTTGGGAGTTCATAAGTTTGTCCCCGTGCTGGCAGCGCAGGGCGATATGGGCTGGGTTCCTGGATCAATCCAAAGGAAATGTGAAATGGTGAGACTGTGGAATCGACTCATTAACCTGTCTGAAAATAGAGTAACAAAAAAAGTCTTTCTATGGAGTAAAAATAAGTGTCCTTGGGCTGCAGAGCTCCGGACTGTCTTTGCTGATGCACAACTCCAGTATGTATTCCAGAATAATTTGTCCTGTAGTGTTAAAACCCATCCATCCATCCATCCATTTTCTTCCGCTTTATCCGTTGCCGGGTCGCGGGGGCAGCAGTCTAAGCAGAGACGCCCAGACTTCCCTATCAACACACACTTCCTCCAGCTCGTCCGGGGGGACCCCAAGGCGTTCCCAGGCCAGCTGAGAGACATAGTCTCTCCAGCGTGTCCTGGGTCTTCCGCGGGGCCTCCTCCCGGTGGGACGTTAAAACCATCAGATCAATTTTAATGTCAAACTTTGAACACAAATGGTTGACTGGGATCATGGCAAAGCCAAAGCTAAGGACTTACTTACAAATTAAAGATGTATTTGAAACTGAGTTGTATGTAAAGGCAAACCTGACAAGGAACCAAAGATCTTTGATGGCTCAGCTGCGAACTGGCATCCTTCCCCTGGCCATAGAAACTGGCAGGTTCACTCAAGCTCCTGAAGAGGACAGACTCTGTAGACTGTGTGAGTTAGGAGAGATTGAAAGTGAAACTCATTTTGTGTTATATTGTCCACAGTACGATGATCTTAGAAATGTATTGTTTGGTGAATTGTTTGTTCAAAAGCCTGAAATGTTCTGGATCAGTGATGACGACAAGATGAAATGGTTGTTTACTTCTAATGTGTTTAAATTGGCTTCTTTTGTTTGTAAAGCCTGGTTGAGGCGGCAGACTTGTTTGTTTAAATAAGTTTATGTATTGTATAGTGTGCCTATTGTCTGGCATCTGGTGCTTTTGTTGGTGTTATTGGTGTATTATAAGCCCATTAGGGCTGGGCATACAGTGTGTATGCAAGACACAATAATAAAAAACCATTCATTCATTCATTCATATATAAAGGCAACACTATTTATAAAGGCAACACTATTTATAAAGGCAACACTATTTATAAATGCTCAGCTGCTGCCACCACCAGGGAGTTTTGCAAGTGCTTACGGGGATGCCAATAGACGCTGGGCTGGTGGAGGATGGACAGTGTGATGGGGCGCCTGTGGTACAGATGAGGACTGATGTGGACTGATGAGGACTGATGAGGACTGATGAGGACTGATGAGGACTGATGAGGACTGATGAGGGAGGACTTTACAAAGCTGTCGATTCTCCAACACAGATCAGAAAATCAAACAACTCTTTTCAAACTGTATTTTCCCAATTGAACTTCTGAACCTTGTTATATTTGAAATAAATACTGAAACACATGGATACGAATCTCCAGGTCTGCTTTAAACACTATATTTTTTATTCTGCAAATGTATTTCAGATCATAGAAAGTGGTTGAAGTTACTGTAGTATCTGTATCCATTATTGAGCCTAGATTTCTGCCCTGATTGGTGGAGACAGAGGAAGACTGGAGATGGTTGAGAACACTGTGTTTCTGTCGACCAAACTCTATTGACTTCAGTTTGCTTTGAGTGAAACTTGAGAAAAGTGTTTTGCATCAATGTATCGTTCTGCTGGATACAATGACAAATGTAAAATACTCTAACATAGACACACACTGCAAAATAATCGCTTGAATCAAGTTTTTATTCTACATTCTGACTTAAAACAAGATTCTCCAACGGGACAAAGACATTTAGTTTTATTTCTAGAACTGTTATTTTATTTTCTCTTTCCAAGGAAGACATTTCTGTATCTTTTCAAAACAAGATCATTTTGCTTTGTCCCATTGGAGAATCTCATTATAATTCAGTCAAAATGTGCCCAAATTAAGATACACAACTGTTTGCAGTGTAGACAGACATAGAAACCCTGGTGGAGGTCATGTAAATATTCTCCTCTGAATAATCATTTCTAACATTTTTTTCCCAGGATGCTGTGTGTAACTGCTTCTCGTGACCTTCGAGATGGAGCGGACACTGACGACACTCTTCACACGCCCCGCTGTGACTCTGTCTCTGTCTCGGTGATTCCTTTTACTTTAAACATTTCAACTATAATGAATGAACTCTGTGGTCGTCTGTCTCCACAGAAAATGTGTTTCTGGCTTTCTAGCAGCGATCTGCATTTGAAACTAATAATACAGTTACTTGCCACCTCTGAATAATAATATATTTGACCAGTTCAAACATCGGGAACAAAGAAGCAGAGACTATTTTCTTTCATATCACAAAAAGTTCACATTTTCATGCTTTCTCTGCAGCAACATCTGCAGCCAGTGTAGGCTCTTGGTAAGAAATGACTGCTTTTGGATTCATTACTATTTATTGAAGTTTTTTGGTTCTTCTTTTTTTAGACACAAAAATACAATATTTATCCATCCATTTTCTTCCCATTAATCCATTTCTGGGCACCAGCCCCTCTCTGATCCTCCTGCAGGTGGTGGGTCCACAGGAGGCTGCTCTGTGGGGGCTTCAGGCAAAGTGGGGTTAAGTGTCTTGCCCAAGGACACAACGACAGCAGACATCAGTGGGAATCAGTGTAGAAGGTTTCATGATGGGATCAAAGAAAAAATACAATATAAACTGTTAAAGTTCAACACCATCATCTGTAGATACTACAGTGTCCTCTCATGTCCTTGAACTGAGAGACATTGTAGCTCCATAGCCTTGGTAGAGCGTCAGTCTGTGGACCTAATGGTCGTGGGTTCGATCCCACCACGACCCATGTCATCTGCTCCCACTGATGTCTTCTGTCGTTGTGTCCCTGAGCAAGACACTTAAACCCACTTTGCCTGAAGTCCCTGCTGAAGGATCGAGGCCGTGTCTGTGTTGAAGGAGCAGCCAACTTCCTGTGATTGCGTGGGGTGTAGGCCTATGCAGTGTTACGGGGTGTAGGCCTATGCCAGTGTTACGGGGTGTAGGCCTTTTGCAGTGTTACGCCAGTGTTACGGGGTGTAGGCCTATGCCAGTGTTACGCCAGTGTTACGGGGTGTAGGCCTATGCAGTGTTACGGGGTGTAGGCCTATGCAGTGTTACAGGGTGTAGGCCTATGCAGTGTTACGGGGTGTAGGCCTATGCAGTGTTACAGGGTGTGGGCCTATGCAGTGTTACAGGGTGTAGGCCTATGCAGTGTTACAGGGTGTAGGCCTATGCAGTGTTACAGGGTGTAGGCCTATGCAGTGTTACGGGGTGTAGGCCTATGCAGTGTTATGGGGTGTAGGCCTATGCAGTGTTACAGGGTGTAGGCCTATGCAGTGTTACGGGGTGTAGGCCTATGCAGTGTTACAGGGTGTAGGCCTATGCAGTGTTACAGGGTGTAGGCCTATGCAGTGTTACGGGGTGTAGGCCTATGCAGTGTTACAGGGTGTAGACCTATGCAGTGTTACAGGGTGTAGGCCTATGCAGTGTTACGGGGTGTAGGCCTATGCAGTGTTACAGGGTGTAGGCCTATACAGTGTGAAGATGTTCTGTAGTAGGCAGAATGCTGATTGGCCGATAGTTAGCAGGGTGTGTTTTTTCACCTGATTTATGGATAGGTGTAATGTTGGGCCTCTTCCACTTCAGTGCAACAGCTGCCTGTGTAATCCATACATTAATGATATGTGTGAGGGCTTTTAACAGACACAGTTTAAAGGGCTTCACTAGATCCGTATCTATTCCAAATATATCCAGAGCTTTTGAATTTCTTAACTCATTGTGTCCCATTGACGCACAAATACGTCAAAGCAAATAGTAACGTCGTGTGCCATTGACGCATTAATACGTCAATGGCACGTCAATAGCTTTTTCGCTATTTTCACGTTCCCAGATGTCTATTGTATCTAATATGTATGGGGATGACTTGAGGCCATATTTTATCGAGCCAGCAGGTGGCAGCATTTCTCTCTGAATGGTTTGAAAACATGTAGGTGCACATGTTGTACCTCTTTTTTCTCAACTTTCTGGTGATTTCTGGTGATTTCAATAAAACTTCCCTCTACTCGACGGAGGATTACAGGGGAACGAAAAAAGCTATAAACAAAATTCTTTTTGCTGAGGAAAGTAGACAGTCCATTCTTTTAGAATCTGGTGTTGGATTTCAGATAGTCATAGTACACAATATTCTGTGGGTCTTGAAAAATCAGTAAAAATCATCAGAAATGGCTGGCACTGTGGGAGTACCTGTTCTGAAATAGGCTGGCATTCGGATATTTTATTGAATACATCGATTTCCAAGACTCTTTTAATGTTAAACTCAGGTGCACCATGGGAAAGTGTGCACACTCCTGGTTTCCCTATTTCTTTACATGAAGTATTAAGAGTATCACAGGACGATCTAAAATATTGTGCAATCTCATTTATGATGTTCTGAAAATAATCATGTAATTAATCAGCAAGAATAACGAGATCACAGACCAATTCTTTATCAAATTTAAGTTCAAGTTCTCTTATAATATATCCCAGATAAGTTTACACTTTCCTCTGACATCATCTGTCACCTTTATAAAGAACTTTGCTTTTGCCATTCTTAAAGTCTGTGTCACCCTTTTTTTTGTTGAAACATAATTTAGTCTCTCAGTCGTTAGACCAGACCTTAACGATTCTTTAAGAAGTTTGTCTCTGAATCAACAGTTGTTTGTATTCAACTGTGTGTGTGTGTGTGTGTGTGTGTGTGTGTGTGTGTGTGTGTGTGTGTGTGTGTGTGTGTGTGTGTGTGTGTGATTGTGTTGTGTGTATTGTGTGTGTGTCTTGTGTGATTGTGTTGTGTGTGTGTGTGTGTGTATTGTGTGGCCCAATAAGCATTTGCTTCGTCCGCCTCTTTTTCCAACAGTATTTTTCAAAATGAATCTTGTTTGTTTTGTTGTTTATAAAAACATAAGTTTGTAAAAGAACCTTAATGAAAAGGAGCAGAGACTGAGGAACTCTGCAGACCTGAGCTCAGGAGAGGATTTGGATCAAGGGAGTCGTAAAAACACAAAGTAACACACTTGTTTTATAGGAAGTATGTCAGAGTCTGATGAGATTAAGACCAACATCCTAAATTTGTCTTGCAAATGCAAAAACAACCACAAAATGACAACAGTGAGACAGACTGACTCCGATATGTAAATGAGACTGAGGATCTAAAAGATTCTTTATATTGAAGTCTGGAGACCAGACTCTGAGAGCGACAGCCGCCAGGTAAGAACCACTCAGTGAAGTGACACTGAATATAACTCTGTCAGATGGAGATTGTCCTGCAGTGTTTGGTTGAGTCTGAGGTTTTGGGTCTCTGAGTCTGAGGTTTTGGGTCTCTGAGTCTGTGGTTTTGGGTTTCTGAGTCTGTGGTTTTGGGTGTCTGAGTCTGTGGTTTTGGGTCTCTGAGTCTGTGGTTTTGGGTCTCTGAGTCTGTGGTTTTGGGTGTCTGAGTCTGTGGTTTTGGGTCTCTGAGTCTGTGGTTTTGGGTCCCTGAGTCTGTGTTTTTGGGTCTCTGAGTCTGTGGTTTTGGGTCTCTGAGTCTGTGGTTTTGGGTGTCTGAGTCTGTGGTTTTGGGTCTCTGAGTCTGTGGTTTTGGGTTTCTGAGTCTGTGGTTTTGGGTGTCTGAGTCTGTGGTTTTGGGTCTCTGAGTCTGTGGTTTTGGGTGTCTGAGTCTGTGGTTTTGGGTCTCTGAGTCTGTGGTTTTGGGTCCCTGAGTCTGTGTTTTGGGTCTCTGAGTCTGTGGTTTTGGGTCTCTGAGTCTGTGGTTTTGGGTCTCTGAGTCTGTGGTTTTGGGTCTCTGAGTCTGTGGTTTTGGGTCTCTGAGTCTGTGGTTTTGGGTCTCTGAGTCTGGTGGTTTTGGGTGTCTGAGTCTGTGGTTTTGGGTCTCTGAGTCTGTGGTTTTGGGTCTCTGAGTCTGTGGTTTTGGGTCTCTGAGTCTGTGGTTTTGGGTGTCTGAGTCTGTGGTTTTGGGTCTCTGAGTCTGTGGTTTTGGGTCTCTGAGTCTGTGGTTTTGGGTCTCTGAGTCTGAGGTTTTGGGTCTCTGAGTCTGAGGTTTTGGGTCTCTGAGTCTGTGGTTTTGGGTTTCTGAGTCTGTGGTTTTGGGTGTCTGAGTCTGTGGTTTTGGGTCTCTGAGTCTGTGGTTTTGGGTCTCTGAGTCTGTGGTTTTGGGTCTCTGAGTCTGTGGTTTTGGGTCTCTGAGTCTGTGGTTTTGGGTGTCTGAGTCTGTGGTTTTGGGTCTCTGAGTCTGTGGTTTTGGGTCTCTGAGTCTGTGGTTTTGGGTCTCTGAGTCTGTGGTTTTGGGTCTCTGAGTCTGTGGTTTTGGGTGTCTGAGTCTGTGGTTTTGGGTCTCTGAGTCTGTGGTTTTGGGTCTCTGAGTCTGTGGTTTTGGGTGTCTGAGTCTGTGGTTTTGGGTCTCTGAGTCTGTGGTTTTGGGTCTCTGAGTCTGTGGTTTTGGGTCTCTGAGTCTGTGGTTTTGGGTCTCTGAGTCTGTGGTTTTGGGTCTCTGAGTCTGTGGTTTTGGGTCTCTGAGTCTGTGGTTTTGGGTCTCTGAGTCTGTGGTTTTGGGTCTCTGAGTCTGTGGTTTTGGGTCTCTGAGTCTGTGGTTTTGGGTGTCTGAGTCTGTGGTTTTGGGTCTCTGAGTCTGTGGTTTTGGGTGTCTGAGTCTGTGGTTTTGGGTCTCTGAGTCTGTGGTTTTGGGTGTCTGAGTCTGTGGTTTTGGGTCTCTGAGTCTGTGGTTTTGGGTCTCTGAGTCTGTGGTTTTGGGTGTCTGAGTCTGTGGTTTTGGGTCTCTGAGTCTGTGGTTTTGGGTCTCTGAGTCTGTGGTTTTGGGTGTCTGAGTCTGTGGTTTTGGGTCTCTGAGTCTGTGGTTTTGGGTCTCTGAGTCTGTGGTTTTGGGTCTCTGAGTCTGTGGTTTTGGGTCTCTGAGTCTGTGGTTTTGGGTCTCTGAGTCTGTGGTTTTGGGTCTCTGAGTCTGTGGTTTTGGGTCTCTGCAGGGTGAGTCATCAGACATGGATCACAAAGCTCTGTTGGTCTTAATATTTTATGGTAAGTAAAATAAATAATTGTTTACATTTCATCACATCCATACACTGCACATGTGGCAGGTCCAGTGGAGACTTCACTAGAAAATAATACAGTCTCTGCTCGACATTTGACAGGAATGTTTTAATAAATGACATATGGTGCTCCTCTGTGCACGTGCATGAGAACCATACACACACATAGTCATTAGTGTTTGGCACAAAGCATCATGGGAGGTCGTCCACTGCACAGAACCGGGAGGACCAGAGAAAGGCCCAAATATGGACAAGTTCCATTTATCGTCCGGTGCCCATGGTGGTCCCATGCTCCACTGATTTAAAGAGGCCACCATCTTGGATCACCGGGGCTTGGTCTGGACCAGTGGGTCCCGGCTCAAAAATGTCCAAAAAAGAGAATTATCCAACGCTTTTGTATGGTGTCTTCTTTCCTCTTTGTAGACATTTTAAGGCATTTGTCAAATGAATAGGACTCGTGCGGGCTTCAACAAATGTAACTTAAAATCAGCGCTCCCTAATTGTCACCAGCATGTGTCTGTGCCTTCAAGGGGTGCTCGCTTTCTGGATCTCTGCTTTAGTAATCAAAGGGGCCTTAAAGACTTACCTCAGACCAGAGTTTGGGAGGTCTGACCACTCTTCTGTGCTGCTTCATCAAGCTACAGAAACCATCCTTTCGTTCTATTCAGTGTTGGTCAGACGACGCAAACTTAAAGCTGCAGGGCTGTTTTGAAGCCACTGACTGGTCTGTTTTCCACTCGGAAAATGTGGATGAATACTGTGATGCTGTAATGGGATACATTGACTAAAGCCTGGTTCACACGGCAGGATAATTAGGCCGATTTTGGACCCGATTTACCCCGACGACAATCGTAAGAACGCTTCGAATATCGTAACAATAAATCTGATGGATTTTCCGTGTGTGGTGTGGAAACACCGTAAAAAAACAACTCACCTCCAGATCAGGATGAAGCGAGTACAGTCCGAGCTCGTGTCGTCTACACTTCTTTGACCGTCGCCTTTTCTTCTGATTACGTCTTTTCTCAGATAAAAAACAAAATATCGCCACTGCATCCTCTTCGTCCGCCATGATTGTTTACTCTGAAGTCACGCTTGATCTCGCGAGATTTTCCGAGATTTCTGTCTGACCTGTGAATGCTCGGGGGTGAAATTGGTTCGTGTGTGATGTGTGTGGTTTGTGTGATCTTTCCGTGTGGCTGCACCACACACTGTACGACCAAAGACCCATAATTTTTTTATCTCCGTGTGTGATGTCTCACACGAAAAAAAAAATCGGCTGACAATTTTAAAATCGTCTCGTGTGAACCCTTCATTCATTCATTCATTTTCAAGCCCTTTATTGTCCATTTCTGGGTCAGGGGGGGGCAATGAGAGCTGCCACCCAATGCTCATAGCACCAGTCCCTCTGATCCTCTGCAGGGGGTGAGTCCACAGGAAGATGGCTGCTCCGTCATTGGTGAAACAGCCTTGGTCTTTCAGCGGGGGCTTCAGGCAACGTAGGGTTAAGTGTCTTGCCCAAGGACACAACGACAGTATACATAAGTGGGAGCAGTTGGAGTAGGTCCCATGGTGGGAATCGAACTCATGATCTCCAGGCTCAAAGGCCACTGCTCTACCAACTGAGCTACTGTCGCCCCCAGTTGTTGCTGTGTTCCACCTAAAATAATAAAAAAGCATTGTGGTTAAGACCCATGGATGACCTCAGAAGTCAAAAGCAGAATCCATGAGCGTGAATTAGCTTTTCAATCTGACAATGCAGTGGTTTACAAGCTGTCCAGATATGCTCTAGAACATTCTATCAAACATGCTAAGCGGTCCTATGGAGAGCGGCTAGAAGGACACTTTAAAGAGAATGATCCAAGGACAATGTGGAAGGTGTTGTATTAGATATACACTGAACACACTAAACAGATGTGACAATGATGACCGATTGAACTCTGTCTCTTTCTAAGCCAAAAGACCTTGTCTTCCCTTCTTATCTAGCAGTCCAGAGTGCAGGAAATAGTTAATGATAGTTAATCTGGGGGGCCAGGAAGATCTGCATTCCTAGATTCTGTTAATCCACTCAGTTGTTTAGAGAAGGAGATGGATGCCAGACTTTGCAGTGACAGCAGCCTTGAGACACCTGCCTTATCTCAAGGAAGTAATAAATCTATAGGTTGGGGAGTGTAAATGAATCTCATTTTAGGTCTGGAGATGCGGAGGACAAAAGGCCGGATACGGGACCAGAGCTGGCTGATACGACACGCCCCTTCTTCCTGCACATTTACTTGATAATGATCCCATGATGTGTTAGTTTTTAGTCCGGATCAGGGATAGCCGTGTAACTGGGTGGAGCGCCCACCAATGTTATACTTTATATAGAGGATAAGGGATAGTTATTTTTTGGTCCGGGCCGCTGTTTAGATTCTTTTGTATTAGGGAAATAAACTTTTTTGAATTTAACTTTCTGAATCCTGGTCATCTTTATAAGGGATTTTGAACACGTCATTTTTAATACGATAAATGGTGACCCCGACGTGATCCCTTGATGACTTTCAACCTCCCCCTGGACTCTGCGTCTCTCCTCAAGCGGCCGCTGAACTGAAGGTAAGCAGATACCTTTTGACTAACTAAAAATCTGCAAATTGGACTAAACCAAATCAAGGGGAGATTTGGTTTTTCAATAATAAATAATTCAATAAAAGTAAAAATAGTAAAAGCCTAAAAAGTAGTGAGAGCCTTGCGAAAATACGTTAACATAAAATAAAATAGGAGTCTAAGTAGTTAGAACCCTGCGAGAATACATTAAAAGTAAAGATTTTTTGAGAGCCTTTTAGAAACAGGAAAGCCCGCTGTGACTAGCGTTGTTGACGGACACGTCAACAGACAAGTTAGGTTTAAACCATTAGAGCCTGGGGGATTTTTGTCCTCCCCGAAAAATGGAAACATGCATTCCGATCCAGCAGCTCTACAAAGAGGTAGAGGCTCAGATTTTGAGTGGTTTGGATAAAGAGCATAGAAACAAGGCAAAACACAAGGCTGTAAAGGCATGGGAAAAAATACAGAACAATAGGACTATACCTAAGTATATGACAAGGTCCGCACTAGCAAAGATATTGCCGGAAAAAGGGTACATTTAATAAAAAAAAAAAAAAAAAAGCCAAGTATTTAAATTATTGGATTCTGACTATTGAATAATAATGATCTTATTAATGAGAAAGAAGAGAGCCACTTGGCTGAAGATGCGAGTTTCATGTGGAGAAATTACAAAAGGATCAGTTCTGGGAGTTCTCTTGTATTGTGATGTAATGTTTTAATAGTTACAGAGGTATTACGGAAAAAAAAAAAAAAAAGATCCTGCTGTAACTAGTGATACATTGTACATGTAGGCAAATGGTAATGTTTTCATTACTGACGTAGTTAAGGATAAAATGTAAAGTGTCGTTTGATGTGAGAGAACTCTCACCACTGATTAAAACATTTTCACGGGAAAAAAAAAAAAACGAGGAAAATGCTTGATGCATACAGGCCACTCAAACCCTCCCCTCCCTCTTTCTGTCTGCTCTCGCTCTCTCTCCCGTTAAGAAAGAAGCATACCAAATATATTTTTTGTAGAAAATTACATTTATACACACAATAATGTTACTGTCATGGAGTCATATGATCACAGAACTTTGAGTTAGATTATAAAGAGGCATTATTTTTATTTTTTGGCCATCTCCAAGGGGTCTAGACAAGTTATTAAACATGTTTCCCAACATTTTGGTGATATAAAATTTAAAATGATCTTAAAGAACATTATACTTTTGGAAAAATAGGGCTTAGGATAGCCGTTGAATGCAGAATTGGGTTTTCAGAATCTAATGTTTAAAATGTTAATATTAAAGCTGCACTAACTGACTTTGGGATTTTGAAGCCGCGGACTCGCTGGCCTCGCTCTTTCTGCTCCCCTCCCCGCACCCACGAAGCTATCGCCCCCACACACACCCACTGTTGGGACGGAGTTAGCGTCTCCCAATATGGATAATACATGGATATGGATTTGCACGTGGATGGCGTGACCATAGAACGATAGAACCGGGAAGCGCGGAGGAACGAGACTTTCTTTTGGATGGCTGTCTCGCTGTGTAAGCAGTAACCGGTGACGAAGACGAGGAAGCTTCAGGTTAGCTCCTCGGCTTGTTGTGCTAACTCAGCCGTCTATGCTAACGGACCTGTAGATTTCTCACGAAAGTGGGGGCTAGTGGTGCGCTGTGATTGGTCACAATCTGCGACCCGAAACACATTCTCTTCCTTGTTTCATCAAAATTCGATCTAAAATATAATGTCACGCCAGCACAAATCTGCGCTAATTATTCTTCAAAAGGACGTATATCCCAATGCACTGCATGGACATGGATAGCATTTTCGTAATGAATACGAAAATAAAGTCAGTTAGTGCAGCTTTAATTATTTCATAGGTTTATTTAGATTTGTAATCAATCATTGGTTTTGTATTGTATTAACACACTTGTTTGTGTTTCTTGTTTGTCTGTTTTTTCTGAGAAAACTTCTGTCTGTTTCATTGGCCGATCGCCAAAATTGTCCCTGCCACAAACCACAACCGAGCTTCATCAAAACGGACCATCAGCGTCTCCCCCGACCCACAGGGGGCACCAACAACAGCAGCATCGGCTGCAGCAGCTAACAAAAACTCTCGAAGAAGACTTCTCCGGCCTCCATTTCCCTGGAGAGAAACCACAGACTTTTGTACAAACTGAGTGAAGTTATGTGCACGAAGAGGAACGGTGTGAACCAAGCGAAAGAGACGACACATTTGTGTGCGTCAGATATGAGAAAGAAAGTTATTGGAAGAAAGAAGAAAGTGATTGAAAGAAGAAGAAAAGACATTATGAGAAAGAAAGTTATCGGAAGAAAAAAGAAAGTGATTGAAAGAAGAAGAAAAGACATTGAGACAAGGACATTGGACACTATGAGACAAAGACATTGAAAGACGCCATAACAGACATTTGAGGGTGGCCGAGCTAAATGAAACAGACAGAAGGTAATATACAGACAAGCAACAACGCACCGAGACATATAGGACATTTAGGTCATATTTACACATTTAGGTCATACGTTCAAAACACTACATTTAACTGCATGAATGATTACAAGCCAATCGTCAAAATTATTAGACTCTTACTTTAGCATGAGACACAAGAAGATTAGAACAGCAGTATATTCGTGCATGATTTAGATGAGTTTCATTATTAAAACTATTATTATTATTTAAAGTTATAGACGCGGAGAAGTTTAGAATTATTGATTTAAACTGCATGATCTTGTTAATACGGACATTTAAGGCAGTGTACTTCAACCTCTGAACCGTGGCTCGTTTCTCATTTAAAACAATCACATGCACAGTTGAAACTGGTGCTAGAAAGAGAACTGCAACTTTTAATTGACGTTGCATTTGGTAAAAAGTGGTTTGTTCAGACAATCAAAGTTTAAAAAATAATAATAGAGTATTTCTAAATCTTGGTTAAAGGTGATATTGGACCATTTTTGATGGCACACTAACGCACCACGGTCCACTGGTTGAAAACACGGATGTAGAAACATTTTATGAAATCTTTTATGACATGTTTCTCTTCCAAATAGATAAATTAGAAACAATTCGGACAATTATGTCTTTGATATAACTGTTGGCAGTTTATCTGAGACATGATTGGGGCAAGTAGTCTTTTCTCCACATGAACGTGAAACAAGTATTAAAGTTTGAAATTAATTTACATTTTTAATGAATCCGAACTGGCTTTACTGAAAAAGGGAAAACATTTATAGCACGTGCACGAGTCTGAAAGTAACAATAAGAGCTCATTAACACTAGGTCCGCCGTGCTCTAAACATACCTTGCACCGCCCCCTGCGGTCAGTTGACCGCTATGTATTTTGCGCTGATACAGCCTTTTGCCAAATTGATTGTTCACTAAACCAGAACTTGATGTTGCAAGGAAATCGTGATCATAATGAAACTTTGTAAATTATTTGTCTAAATATGCTAAGTAATTGTAATTCTAGCCGAAATAAAAGACTAAGACGACACATTGTGCGTGTAATGATCCATCAAAATTACGATGACTTTTCAGGGTAAATTTATTTTGTAACTTTGCAAACACCTAAAAGGTCGGTCACTATATGTTAAATTTGACTCAGTAACAATATGTAAATTCAAACAATATAAATGATAGTTTAGAAAAGCACGGGACCATAACGTCTTCGCGCTGCTATATGCGTCTACTTCTTACGTCATCTCCAGACTGTTTTCTCTTTCCAGCCGAAATCATCGCGGGAAATATTATCTAGATAATAATAATAGTATTCGTATTGACACAAGATCATCAGCTAGGCTTCCATCGTCAATGTAAAATCTTCAATTTTACACGGGACACGTTAGAAAGACAAATATATATATATTTGTATTTATTTGAGACAAACAGTGCTCTTTATGATCAGAACAAAATTATAATCATTGCCTTGCAGTGTGCGCTGTGCAGAATAACACACAGTGTTGTCTGGATGAAATAAGAATATGAATAAGAATATATGAGGGCCGCTTCTGCCCCACAGTCGCTCTCCTCCTGCAGTGTCCGCGGGTGACGAGAGGCTTCACAGGGCTCTATCTGCACTCTGCCTCGATAGTTCATCTAATTGTTCTATTTTATTGCGATATTGTATTCTGCTGTATTGCCTTCTTGTATGTATAAATATAATAATGTAATTGATGATGAATGAAAAGGCAGAATGGAGCGACAGCGCGCACACAGACACCTGCGTATGGCTGGCATTACGCGGGTCATGTGCGTTATTGCTTCTGGACTTGTTACAACACTGCTGTCCGTGCCGTGAATGCACTATGGGTTTACGTTCAGATTTAGAATATTATAGGTGTTCTCCCCGCTGTCACTTTCCACCTCAAAATGTGACATCTCACCTCCGTCAGACTGTTCTCATTCTTGCAGCTCTAACATTTTGTACTCCTCTCAATTCAAAACTCTTTCTCTCTCCCAAATAATAATAATAAAAAACTCACGTCCCTTTTTTAGAGTCCAATGACAACATATTGATACATTTTTATAAGGCGCAAAAAACCCCCGGGAAAGGTTACTATGACAACAGTCGCTCCTGCGCCATGTATCCCTATGGGGCAGCAGAAAGGGCTGTGGATTAGAAAAGTTTAAATGCGTGTAAATCTTGTTTTCTTTACTTTTTCTAAAACCAAAACACACCAAAATATAAACAACAAGTACCAAGTAAAAGTCATAAAATGTCAACTTCTGGCGTTTTGTTTTGAATACACTAATTAGCATATTAAAGTGAGTGACGGTCAGTTGACCGCTAGGGGCGCTCCTAGTGTTAAACTATAGGGGACACAGTCTGTGAGAAGCCCGAGTAAAGACCACGTGGTTTAAACATTAAAGTTTGAAATGGATCCTTTTAGGAAAAAATCTCTTAAAGCTCTGCATGTTCTGCAGGCTCTGAAAGTTGCAACAATAAAATAGCTCATGAGACAATTGTAATTGGACATGGAAAAATATAACAAAGTTAAATTACAGGCCTTCTGTGTTGTCTATGTGTTTGTGTGTGTTATATGTTTGTGCGTCATGTCAAATACACTACGCTAACCTTAACAAACTCTGGACCAAAATACTAATGTGAGGAGTCGGTGTGTGGCCAAGGAGTGTGTTGTGAAATGAGGAGTGGTGAACGAAGAATGGAATAACAAATGTTTCCTGTAATGTTTTAATGTGAACATTGAATAATTATTTTTGTCAACAGCATACGGTGTAAGTACTAGAGATTCAAAGATAACAAGCTTTATTGAACAGGTGTAAAAGTGAGAGTACTCTGGGATGAGTACTCTGCTGAAAGTACTCTGAGATGAGTACTCTGCTGAAGGTACTGGGAATCCCTCCCTCTGCTGTTTGTCCTGACAGTGACACAGTCCAGCCGCAGTGAACGGTCATTGGTCGGAGGTCAACTTTGGTTTGTAACTCACATTTAGTGGAGTATAAAATTAGAAACATACATTTTGTTAAGTCTGTATTTGGCTACAGCCCCTGCCCTGATGTCACACGACCGTCTGTCAATGCAGTTATGTTTTGCCCAATTGGAATGATTGACAGGCTGCACCATGCGAGGGCAGGGAAGTGGGCATTTTTTGTGTTCTAATGTTTCTTTTTCAGATAAAAGATAAACTACACTTGCTTCAGGGAAAACACAGTAGTATGAAACATGAGAAGGGAATGAGCCTCTTCTTTGGCATCACAGCCCACAATACGAATTGAGGACGACCCGGGAGAAACAACTGGAGATAACTGTAATCTACACACACAGATGCATGTTTTACACTTGGCCCACGACCAAGAGAGGGAGTATTGTAATGTTATTGTCATAGGTGGTCATGATCCTTAAAAATAGAGATTATTTTTAGCCAGTGCTAATATCAAACGGTAAAAGGACCATTTCCTTCATAATATGTCCAAAAGTATTTACTTCAAAAGTAGATAAAGTTCATTACAGTTTATGCACAGTTTTATTAGATACTTGTCAAATTCACTTGTTTCAAACATTGGTGAATGTTGACAATGCAAAAAGTTCATGAGTGTAGCCTAGACTAATGTAGCTTAGATCAATGAGATAGATTAGAACCAACAGAGATTCAAAAACATTTAAAAGCATTTTGATGTATTTGGGTATAGCACAAAAGTAGATATTTAGATATTTTTGAGAATTTTAAAAGCTGTCGATTTGTCAGCACAGATTAGAGAATCGAATACCATTGTAGAGTAACTGACCCCAAAACCTGCTAAAATAGATTAGCTCTTGTACGGATAATACTAATTTGATTAATGATGTACATTCATCCCAAACTGTCTGAGAGGAGGAAGTGACAGCACTTCCTGTTTCAACAAATGTATTTGGAAAACTGACCGCCATAATAATGTTCATATTAACCATTGGTCTTTCTGTGTTCAGTTTTATTCCTGAGAATGTAGAGTAGACATAGAGCAAAATCCCACTGGCACAAAGCCACTGATAATGAAAGTAAACCACAGAGAGATTGATTAGATTAAAATGTATGTTTAAGAATATGGCTTAATAAAAGCAAATATGCAAACATATTTATGAATAGATTAGAATAGTTTTAAACTATAGTGAATAGTTTTAGTGCATACATTACAGACGAGGTAGATGAAGAATCAGAATGACACAGCAGTGGTCATCAAATAGTATTGAAGGAATGGTTCAAATGTGGTTGTGTGTTGTATTCTCTCTGTATTAACTCTTCACAGATATTGAGCCTGAACTGAGCATAAGTTATGCTGGCATTGGAGGATCCCCCCGTCCCGTCACCCGAGGAGGGTTATTGAAAATGTGGCCTTTTTAAGAGCGGCTAAGAGAGGGAAATGTTGTATTAGATATACACTGAACACACTAAACAGATGTGACAATGATGACCGATTGAACTCTGTCTCTTTCTAAGCCAAAAGACCTTGTCTTCCCTTCTTATCTAGCAGTCCAGAGTGCAGGAAATAGTTAATGATAGTTAATCTGGGGGGCCAGGAAGATCTGCATTCCTAGATTCTGTTAATCCACTCAGTTGTTTAGAGAAGGAGATGGATGCCAGACTTTGCAGTGACAGCAGCCTTGAGACACCTGCCTTATCTCAAGGAAGTAATAAATCTATAGGTTGGGGAGTGTAAATGAATCTCATTTTAGGTCTGGAGATGCGGAGGACAAAAGGCCGGATACGGGACCAGAGCTGGCTGATACGACACGCCCCTTCTTCCTGCACATTTACTTGATAATGATCCCATGATGTGTTAGTTTTTAGTCCGGATCAGGGATAGCCGTGTAACTGGGTGGAGCGCCCACCAATGTTATACTTTATATAGAGGATAAGGGATAGTTATTTTTTGGTCCGGGCCGCTGTTTAGATTCTTTTGTATTAGGGAAATAAACTTTTTTGAATTTAACTTTCTGAATCCTGGTCATCTTTATAAGGGATTTTGAACACCCATCCATCCATCCATTTTCTACCCTTTAATCCATTTCTGGGTCAGGGGGGTGGCAGTCAGAGATGCCACCCAAGTCTCATAGCACCAGCCCCTCACTGACCCTCTGCAGGTGGTGAGTCCACAGGAGGACGGCTGCTCTCTGACTGTGAGCATAGCCTTGATCTTTCAGTGGGGGCTTTGGGCAAAGTGGGGTTAAGTGTCTTGCCCAAGGACACAACGACAGCAGTCATCAGTGGGAGTCGGTGGAGAAGGTGCAGAGGTGGGAATTGAACCCATGACCTTCTGGCCTTAAGGCCAATGCTCTACCAACTGAGCTACTGTCGCCCCGGATTTTGAACACGTCATTTTTTTAATACGATAAAGGGTATTCAGACCATCACATCCTGGAAGCCGAGCACAGGCAGAACTGTCATCGCAGACAAAGCCCAACGAGCTCAATAACTTTTACTGTGGCTTCGAGGCCGCTGATCCCTCACCTGTCGTCCTCCATGACTGTATAGAACAAGCAGCCTTTACAGTGACGCAGGAGGAAGTGGGTCCTGTCCAGAACCCTGACTCGGAAAGCTGCAGGCCCAGACGCTATCCCCCCTCGCGTTCTGAAGCTGTGTGCAGAACAACTCGCCCCTGTGCTAACAGACATGTTCGACTGTCTCTGAGGAACTGCACGGTGCCGGCCCGCTTTAAAAAGTCCACCATCATCCTGGTTCCAAAGAAAACTCCAGAGACGGGCCTAAAAGACTATTGTCCGGTTGTCTTCATGTCTGTTCTGATGAAGATCTTTGAGCGGCTTGTATTGGACTCAGTGCTTAATTTGAATCGGCACCGGTACCTCCAAAGTTGGATCCGGCTCCTCCACACGTGTGCACGATCAAAATATCTACGAAGTTCCTACAACAGTGTGTCTGATCTGGATCTATGCTCCCAACATTTTACTGGGAGGAGAAAGTATCAGTAAGAAGCAGACTTCTTTGTTGTCCAGAAGGATTTTGGACTTTCCTAATCCAGCAGAACCACCAGCAGCTGATCACAGAAACAATGAGCACTAGGGAACTAGTGTTCTGATGATAGAGACACAATTCAATATCATTGCGAGGACACAGGACTTCATTAGCAACGCACGGTGGCTGAGTGGTTAGCACTTCTCAGTAAGAAGGTCCTGTTTAGGGACTGGTGTTTCTTTACTGTGTCCACAGTTGCTCTCACAAACACACATTCACCCTGAACTATTGAACATGTGTTCAGTGGTAGAGGGCCACCTACAGACACGGGGAGAACATGCAAACCCTCACACAGAAAGGCCTTGTCTGGAGGTGGAATTGAGCCAGGACCTTGTGAAGCACAAGTGCTAACCACTCTGCCACTGTGTGGGGATTATTGTCTTCCTTTTGTACATCATGATGTTAATGATGTACTGGCCCCGCCCCCGTCTCTGTGAGGAGTGAGAGACTAATGCCTCAATAATAAACCGCTTTGACTCTGGTCTGAGAAAGGCGCTATATAAATAAACATTACTTACTTCTCTTCATTTCTTTCTTTCACTGTGAAATCTACAGGTTTGTGCCTCAAACCTATGAAATATGAACCTTCTTTCTTTTCTCACATCACAGCCCGCTCCAGGTCAGAAGAGAACATTCACACAATATTTCCCCAAAAGAGTTTTAAAATCTTATCATTTAGTTTGAACCATGAAAGCGCTACAGTCTCACTCTTGTAAGTTATATCTGACCAAAGTTCTCCTGTTTTAGGTCTTTTGGGTTTCCTTCAACAATCTCTCCCAATTATTGGATGGAATTCTGTTCCATTCCTCCTGACCGTCATAAAGCCTCTTTGTGACTGAAGCATAAATCATTTCCTACATGGGCTTTCCCCTTGGATTGATCAAATGAAAGCAGGTTATTGCAGAATGTCATGTTTGACATTAGATCGTGTTGAGGCGTCAGCAGAAGAGTATTGTCCTGACTCAGAGCTCGTGTTTGCAGTGAAACAGAGACGCTCCGTGTTGCAGACACAGATGAGAATCCAGACTGACGTGGACCTGAGTGATGCAGCCGTCTCTGAGCAGCTGCTCAAACTGGTGCGTCCATGTCTTATGTTCAGTCTGTACAACCTCACTCACTCTGATTCTTTCTGAAACAGCTCCAAGAAAGACTCCAGGAGAAAAGCTCTTGGACTGACTTCAAACTGCGATGGAGCAAGGCCCCAGAAAAGCAAGACTCTACATAAGTTTATGAAAAGGCCAACTTTCTGACATGTGATAGATTGAGTTACGTTTATGATACAGCTTCATCTTTAGGCCTCTACTTCCTGTTTGCCCTAAACTAAAGAAATCCTCTGAAACACGTCGGCAGGTTGCTTGTCCATAAAGGACTTTCATGTCTCTAGATTGTTCTTCCTGTTTTGCTACTGACCTGGATTTGTTTTAGCTCCATCCACCAACCATGCCCCCTGCCCATCTGTCTAAATGCTCTGTTTTAAACATTTACATGACATCGTGCACAGAGCCTTTGGTCTTTTCTGTTATTAATGCTTAATAGACACAGTGGTGGTAAACTCCTGTGAATGAAATCTGAATGAACATGAAAGGTTTATAAAAGTAAATGATTATCTCTTGATTCAAATACAGAACATATTATCTGTGGTTCTGTGCTGCAGTAAGGTCAGCTGAGAGATGGGCAACGTGTTTTCTACAAAATGTGTCAAAGGACTGCTCCAGGTCCAAACCGATGCATGTATCAGTGTTGTATCAGACCAAAGGAAAGCCTGGAGCTATGTCAATCATGACTTCATTTCTTTAATATCTGAAGTAGATGTTCTTTCTTTACTCTAATGTCTATTTAATGTTTACTAATTGGATCATTGGGGCAGAAGGCTTCAGAGAGCTGCCCGGTGGTATGGCTGACGTGGTGGTTTTTCCTTTGTTTACAGTGTATCTCACATTTACTGATGAATAAACTCACACTTTGATTGTTTTGCAGCACTGGGTTGTTTACATTGTTTTTCTTCTTTATGCTTTCGGTCTGTACAGAAATTCCACAACATTCCTATCGTAGCCACAGCTGGTAGAAGATAAGATAAACTTTATTGATCTCACAGTGGACAAATGTACATGTCACATTTGGCCTGTAGAGCAAGGATGCAAATCTACACGTTTGCACATTAGCTTCTAAGATCTGCAATCTGGAGTCTTTTCTAACACTGTGGAACATGGACTGTTTATAGATGGACAATGCTAACCCGCTAGCATCGAAGCCCAATAGGGAGGTGCTCAGGTTCTGCAGCAGCTCACTTGGGCTCCTATTGACTTACATTGAAAAGTAAACTCCTCTCGATCAGTAACTGTGTCTCACCATTTTGGGCTTAAAGAAAATGGTCAAAGAGAGAGAAGCAGGTCGAGGAGGGAGAGGAGCAGGTCAAAGAGAGAGAGAAGCAGGTCAAAGAGAGGAGCAGGTCAAAGAGGGAGAGGAGAGGGTCAAAGAAAGGAGCAGGTCAAAGAGAGAGAGGAGCAGGTCAAAGAGAGAGAGAAGCAGGTCAAAGAGAGGAGCAGGTCAAAGAGGGAGAGGAGAGGGTCAAAGAGAGGAGCAGGTCAAAGAGAGAGAGGAGCAGGTCAAAGAGGGAGAGGAGCAGGTCAAAGAGAGAGAGGAGCAGGTCAAAGAGGGAGAGGAACATGTCAAAGAGAGAGAGGAGCAGGTGAAAGAGAGAGAGGAGCAGGTCAAAGCGAGAGAGGAGCAGGTCAAAGAGGGAGAGGAGCAGGTCAAAGAGAGAGAGGAGCAGGTCAAAGAGAGAGAGAAGCAGGTCAAAGAGAGAGAGAAGCAGGTCAAAGAGGGAGAGGAACATGTCAAAGAGAGAGAGGAGCAGGTCAAAGAGAGAGAGGAGCAGGTGAAAGAGAGAGAGGAGCAGGTCAAAGCGAGAGAGGAGCAGGTCAAAGAGGGAGAGGAGCAGGTCAAAGAGAGAGAGGAGCAGGTCAAAGAGAGAGAGGAGCAGGTCAAAGAGAGAGAGAAGCAGGTCAAAGAGGGAGAGGAACATGTCAAAGAGAGAGAGGAGCAGGTGAAAGAGAGAGAGGAGCAGGTCAAAGAGAGAGAGGAGCAGGTTAAAGAGGGAGAGGAGCAGGTCAAAGAGGGAGAGGAGCAGGTCAAAGAGAGAGAGGAGCAGGTTAAAGAGGGAGAGGAGCAGGTCAAAGAGAGAGAGGAGCAGGTCAAAGAGGGAGAGGAGCAGGTCAAAGAGAGAGAGGAGCAGGTCAAAGAGAGAGAGGAGCAGGTCAAAGAGGGAGAGGAGAAGGTCAAAGAGGGAGAGGAGCAACATACATTATGAACGCAGGGGAAATGTAGGTACCTCAGCTTTAATGTAGTGAGTTGTAGGTTCAGGGCGACAGGAGGAGACACGGGGACACTTCAGAGGCTCACATGGTTCAGATGTATTTCTCACATGGTTCAGATGTATTTCTCACATGGTTCAGATGTATTTCTCACATGGTTCAGATGTATTTCTCACACATGCGGTTCAGATGTATTTCTCACATGGTTCAGATGTATTTCTCACATGGTTCAGATGTATTTCTCACATGGTTCAGATGTATTTCTCACACATGGTCCAGATGTATTTCTCACATGGTTCAGATGTATTTCTCACACATGGTTCAGATGTATTTCTCACACATGGTTCAGATGTATTTCTCACATGGTTCAGATGTATTTCTCACATGGTTCAGATGTATTTCTCACATGGTTCAGATGTATTTCTCACATGGTTCAGATGTATTTCTCACATGGTTCAGATGTATTTCTCACATGGTTCAGATGTATTTCTCACATGGTTCAGATGTATTTCTCACATGGTTCAGATGTATTTCTCACACATGGTTCAGATGTATTTCTCACATGGGTCAGATGTATTTCTCACACATGGTTCAGATGTATTTCTCACATGGTCAGATGTATTTCTCACACATGGTTCAGATGTATTTCTCACATGGTTCAGATGTATTTCTCACACATGCGGTTCAGATGTATTTCTCACATGGTTCAGATGTATTTCTCACATGGTTCAGATGTATTTCTCACATGGTTCAGATGTATTTCTCACACATGGTCCAGATGTATTTCTCACATGGTTCAGATGTATTTCTCACACATGGTTCAGATGTATTTCTCACACATGGTTCAGATGTATTTCTCACACATGGTTCAGATGTATTTCTCACATGGTTCAGATGTATTTCTCACATGGTTCAGATGTATTTCTCACATGGTTCAGATGTATTTCTCACATGGTTCAGATGTATTTCTCACATTGTTCAGATGTATTTCTCACATGGTTCAGATGTATTTCTCACATGGTTCAGATGTATTTCTCACATGGTTCAGATGTATTTCTCACATGGTTCAGATGTATTTCTCACATGGTTCAGATGTATTTCTCACATGGTTCAGATGTATTTCTCACACATGGTTCAGATGTATTTCTCACATGGGTCAGATGTATTTCTCACACATGGTTCAGATGTATTTCTCACATGGTCAGATGTATTTCTCACACATGGTTCAGATGTATTTCTCACATGGTTCAGATGTATTTCTCACACATGCGGTTCAGATGTATTTCTCACATGGTTCAGATGTATTTCTCACATGGTTCAGATGTATTTCTCACACATGGTCCAGATGTATTTCTCACATGGTTCAGATGTATTTCTCACACATGGTTCAGATGTATTTCTCACACATGGTTCAGATGTATTTCTCACACATGGTTCAGATGTATTTCTCACATGGTTCAGATGTATTTCTCACATGGTTCAGATGTATTTCTCACATGGTTCAGATGTATTTCTCACATGGTTCAGATGTATTTCTCACATGGTTCAGATGTATTTCTCACATGGTTCAGATGTATTTCTCACATGGTTCAGATGTATTTCTCACATGGTTCAGATGTATTTCTCACACATGGTTCAGATGTATTTTGTGTGGTTTCATGAAAGTAAAAAGTACATGATAAGAACAAGCATTTGCAAATGGAGAAAGCTTCTGCAGTCGCTCCTCGGACCCTGCATCAGTCTCTGACACACAATGGGATTCACACAAGCTTTATCAGGATGGTCTGGTCCCTCATTGGCCAATGGCCACAGGAAAAACACATGTCACACCGCTGCACTGATACATGAAAATAGGTAACTCAAGGTATGAAGAGCAGAGGAACAAGGGGGGGTTAAGGGGGTCGAGAGGACAGAGGCAGAGGACACAGGAACAGGACACTGTCCCAATCCAAGATCACATCATCCACACGATAAGGAAAACAGTCACATCAAAGGACACGGTCTGTTATGGGTGAGTTTCGAACCCCAAAGCAGAGGGAGGCCAAAGCAGTTTAACAAAAGTCTTTAATTAACCAAAAATACTAAAATACTCAAAGGGAAGGAGCAGTGGAGACAGGGAGCAGGCCGGCTGGAGAGCAGAGCGGAGACAGCTGGACGAGCACAGGATCTGGAAATGCAATATGAAGGTGAGTAGTGATGGGTCCAGCAACACTGATACAGCGGCGCATGTGCCGAGTTCGTTTAGCCAAACCCCGTATCGGCGCGCGTGTCGCTTTAAGGTAAAGCCACGTGACCGATACAGATGCTGTATCGCTTGTCACTGACGCAGCAAACTGTGTTTAGAAGGTTCCGCATCTGCAAGTGTCACCGGGATAAATCTCTCTCAGAAAAAGATTGCAACCCTATCAAAAAGAAAAAACATCCCTTTCTCCAGCGTCAAAATGGAGCCTGCCACTAAAAGAGAATATTCTGCAGTGTGGGATCATTTTGATTTGTTAAATAAGGTAATGTTTGTATTTCATGTTTCACGCCTTATCTACAATGAATATTTAATTTCATGCAGGTCAAATGTCGCATTTGTTCTTCTGAACTTGCATATGTAAATAAAAGCACGTCCTCAATGCTCAGGCATTTTAGGACGAAGCATGAGCGTGATTTAAATACACCCAGCATTAACGAAGGTATACAGATATAGAACGACTTCTTCATGGTTGTTTTATTAATATATGTTGTATTATTATGTCACATCAGCATCTAGGAAGAATGCTTTGGACCAGGCAGTCCTGGATTTGGTCGTGAAGGAGTGCCTGCCCCTCAGCATTGTGGAGAGTGAGGGGCTTAAGGACCTCATTCGGCTGCTTGATCCTTCATACACTTTGCCATCTAGAAAAGTTTGCATAGAAAGATTTGCTGATATTACTTATGCAATATCCTGAGTAATAACTTATGTAATATAAGGGTTAGGGGTGGGAACCTAAGGGTACCTCACGATACGATACGATACACGATACAAATCTCACGATAACGATAATACGATTTTATCACGATATGACGATTATTGATATATTGGTCAGAAATATACAATATGCCAATTTATGGCATAAATAAAATAAAATAAACTCTTTATTTAATGATAAATAGAATGGAGATGCGTAATGTACCCATATATTAAGTATTGATACCAATAAAAAAAAAAAATAACATTCTTTTTTTTTTTTTATCGATATTGATATTTGGCAAATGCATATCGATAATCGAATCGCGGGAGAAAGTATCGCGTCACACCCCTAATAAGGGTACAACGATAACTAAATGTATACCAGCACGAGGTGCATGCCACAACAACCAAAATATTGGGCCTCATTCACGAACGGTTCTTAGGAACAGATTTGTACGTAAATCCTACTTACGAGGTTTTTACGAAGAAAGTGGCATTCACAAATTTTTCTCGTAACCAGAATTTCTCTTGGGCAAGTACAAATCCTACGAGTCCTCAGGAGCACTCGTACGCATTCAGTGCCGACATGTTCACACGCGGGGGTTGTCCTCTTTGGTGAAGTTGAATAAAAATACAACATTCCAGTGATATGTCCGTCATATCGATGTATGTATTTATTTATTTGTAGTAATCTTTATTAGTAATCTTTATTTATATACCGCCTTTTTCACTGCAGATCTGGCCTACTTTTTAATTCATTTTGAAATGAAATGTACCAACGCTTTATCAAATACATTGGAAATCTTGCCGTGTATTAGTGACCCCTTCCTATTTATAGGGGGCATTTCTTTATCCACGGGCCACAGAACAACGGCATATATACTGCTGCTGCAGGAGGTTATGGGTCCGCGCTGAGTCTCTGCGCTGGTCTCTCCCATGGATCTATACGGGTCTGCACTGGTCTCTCCCATGGATCTAGACGGGTCTGCACTGGTCTCTCCCATGGCTCTATACGGGTCTGCACTGGTCTCTCCCATATACGGGTCTGCACTGGTCTCTCCATACGGGTCCGTGCTGCATGCTCCTGGATCCATACGGGTCCGCGCTGGTCTCTCAAGTCTGGTCTATGCGGTCTCTCTTCGGTCCGCGCTGGTCTCTGTGTGCTGGTCACTCCAGTCTCTCCTCGGGTCTGCATTGGTCTCAGCGCTGGTCCGCGCTGGATCTCCTCCCAGGGTCCAAAATATTTTGAGATTAATCTCAAAACATTTTGAGATTCATCTTTAAAATAATACATAATATATTTTTAAATTAAGCTCATAACATTTTGAGATTAATCTCATCATATTCTTAGATTAATCCCATAATTTTGCTAGTTCGACTTTATTCTCATAATATTTCGACTTTTAAGTCAACATTTTATAACTTTATTCTCAGTCTGGCAAAAGAAGAAAAAAGGGTGACTCTTTTGCTCCGTGTAACTCTTTGCTGTTCAGCAACTCTTTGTTGCTGTTTCCTCTGGCGTCTGCACACGGCCCTGCAGTCCCTTATATGGGCATTAATGGGCGGTTACCTATGCTAAGTACCTATGCTAATGAAGCACAGGGCACGCGCGCTGTACTTACGAGGAAATGGCATTCATCAATCTGAGAGAACAGCTGCAAACAATTCAGCGCCTTACGAGCGCGTTGATGAATCCCACGTAGGCTCTTCTTAGAAATCTACTTAAGAACGACTTGAAAAGAAATTTAAGAAGTTTCTTACAAAGTTATTCGTGAATGAGGCCCATTGTTTCTCAAATGGTTCATCAATTACTATGTGTATTTAACCACAATTTCACTTTAATGCTACATTTCTTTTTCACAGCAAAGTACAGTGGTATTTACTCACAAAATAGAAAAAATTGTAATTTCCTTTATCATCTATTGGTTGTTCAAAATTACACACAATACAGAGAACACCATATTGCTGGATGTTTTCTTGCTTTAATGACAGATGGTCTGATTCATCTTATATTGATATGATTGTCATTTTCAGACTCTCAAGGAAAAACTGGAACGAGTTAAGTCGAAAGTCTAGCAAGCTGTGGCAGTGAGCATGACAGCTGACATGTGGACCTCCTGTAACATGGAGGTATACATGGCACTTACATGTCACTACATCACTGAAAATATGCAGTTGCGTCCATCTGTGATGGGAGTGAGACACTTTCCATTAAGTCACACAGCTGACCATTTGGCCCAGTTCAAAAGGAGCATTCTGGATGACTGGGCTGTAACAAATAAGGTGAGGTGTCTTGTGACCGACGCAGCAACAAACATGATTGCAGCAGCCAGAACACTCCAAATTCGCCATTCAGTTTGCATTGCACATAAATTAAATTTATTTGTGAAGAAATCCTGTGATCAAATCCCTGAACTTTCAGCCATCAGACATAAATCTAGACAATTTGTAACATTTTTCAGATCCAGCACCACAGCCAAAGAAAAGCTTGCTCAAGTGCAACAGCAGATGGGACGGCCAGTCCTGAAACTTATTAACGAGGTACCAACACGCTGGAACAGCACTTATGCACTTATGCAGCACCTGCTAAAAAAGAGCAGTCTCGATGCTACGGTACTTAACAACTATCGTCCCATCTCAAATCTGCCATTTATGGGGAAAGTCCTTGAAAAAGTTGTCTACCTACAGCTTACTAGATTTCTTATAATCAACAACTCATTTGATATGTTTCAGTCCGGCTTTAGACCCCACCACAGCACTGAGACTGCTCTTGTTAAGGTTACAAACGATATCCGGCTGAACACTGACGCAGGCAAAGTCTCAATCTTAATCTTGTTAGATCTGAGTGCTGCCTTTGACGCTGTCGACCATGAGATCCTCTTACAGAGACTAGAGGACTGGGTTGGCGTCGCTGGCACCGTCCTAAGTTGGTTTAGGTCTTACCTTGAAGACAGGAAGTACTTTGTGGAGATTGGAAACTGTGTCTCAGATCATATGGCCCTGACCTGTGGAGTACCACAGGGGTCGATCCTGGCACCTCTTCTGTTCAATCTCTACATGCTGCCGTTAGGTCAGTTAATACGCAGAAACAAAGTGTCCTATCACAACTATGCAGACGACACTCAGATCTATGTCTCACTGACTGCAGGAGAACATGGACCAGTGGACTCACTCCTTCACTGTATCCAACAGATCAGTGAGTGGATGCAAAACAACTTCCTTCAGCTAAACGCAGACAAAACTGAAATGATTGTCTTTGGTCCCCAGAAACAAAGAGAGAGCGTCATCTGTCACCTCCAGTCTCTCTCCCTAAAACCTTCAAACAAGGTCAGAAATCTAGGGGTAATACTGGACTCAGACTTAAATTTTAATAGCCACATCAAATCAGTAACATCAGCAGCTTTTTAGCATCTAAAAAACATTGCCAGGATCAAAAACATAGTGTCTAAAGCAGACCTGGAGATTCTTATCCATGCATTTGTCTCCAGTAGGTTAGACTACTGCAATGGCCTGCTCACAGGTCTGTCCAAACAGGCTGTAAAACAGCTGCAGTACATTCAAAATGCAGCAGCTCGAGTCCTGACTAGAACCAGGAAGTACGACCATATTAGTCCTGACTAGAACCAGGAAGTACGACCGCATTAGTCCTGACTAGAACCAGGAAGTACGACCACATTAGTCCTGACTAGAACCAGGAAGTACGACCGCATTAGTCCTGACTAGAACCAGGAAGTACGACCACATTAGTCCTGACTAGAACCAGGAAGTACGACCACATTAGTCCTGACTAGAACCAGGAAGTACGACCACATTAGTCCAGTTCTCAGGTCCCTGCACTGGCTTCCTGTGGCTCAGAGAATAGACTTTAAAACAGCTCTGCTTGTTACAAGTCTCTCCATGGCCTCGCACCAAAATATATTAGTGACATGTTAGTCCCATATGAACCAGCCCGGACTCTGAGGAGCACAGGGACTGGACTCCTGTTAGTGCCCAGAGTCAGAACTAAACATGGGGAGGCTGCTTTTCAGATTCATGCTGCTAAAATCTGGAACAATCTTCCTGAAGATGTGAGACAGGCCTCCTCTCTGACAATGTTTAAAACCAGGTTAAAAACAGTTCTGTTCAGCTGTGTATACAACTGAGGGATTTTATATTTTTATCTTTCTTTTTAATGTTCTGTGATTATTTATGATTTTAATACTTTCTTGTTCAGCACTTTGAGTTGTCTTGTGTATGAATTGTGCTATACAAATAAACGTGCCTTGCCTCATCAGATGCTGTCATGGCTACATGATGAGAAAGAACCAGTGTGGGTGTCTCTGGCCTCTCTTCAGACAGACTTGACTCCACTCACGGCTGATGAGTACAAAATCTTAAAGGAGACACTTCTTGTGCTAGCTCCTTTCCATCAGGCCACAGTGGAGTTGTCTGAGGAGAAGAGAGTTTCAGGATCAAAGGTCATCCCGATGATGACAATGCTGTACTGTGCACTTGAGCGTCATTCAACACATTTACACACACAAACAGCCATAAATCTCAATCAGCATCTTAATATAATATGAAAGAGAATGAAATGGACATATTAGCAAACTTCCTCGGCCATGACATTCTTATCAACAGACAATATTACAGACTACCAAAGGGGGCGCTGCAGCTGACCAAAATCAGCAAAGTAATACTGGTGCAGCTCCAGCCTGTGTGTATGTGTATGTGTATGTTTCTGATCTCTCTTTTTCATTGTCCAGAACTTGTAGGAGGACCATGCGAGATGAAGGCGAGGAAGACTATGATGTCTTTCATACAGAATAGGACAGTCCCTCTGCCTGCATTGACATCTCTTCGGATGATCTTACACATCTGACATAGAGTGGGAATGAAATCCATATAAAAAATAGAATAACTGAAAATAGAACAAAAGCTCAAGCATGCATGCGTGTGTGTATAAATAAAATCAGATGTAATATTTTATCCTATTGTTTTTAACACATCTGATTGTTTGTCTTCGCCAGAGGAAACACTGGACAGTTTTGTCCTGGTTGATGCTGAGATGCTTGATAAAGTTTTCTCCTCAGTGAGGCCCACCACATGTCTTTTGGATCCAGTCCCCACTCCATTTTTTAGTCATTTTATGAATCTTTTAGAGAGGAGCTTTTAAACCTGATGAATCGCTCTCTTCAGACTGGGGTCTTTCCTGCAGCCTTCAAAGCGGCTGTGGTGAGGCCGGTATCCAACTTGCCATTTTTAAGCAAAATTTTAGAAAAACTGTTTTTTACCCAGCTCAATGCCTTTTTAGATCAGCAGCAAATTTTAGAGACATTTCATTCTGGTTTTAGGGTGAACCACAGCACAGATACTGCTCTTTTAAAAGATTTTAAATTATTTTAGATTAAATTATTATTCTAAAAAGGTGACTGTGTTGGTTCTACTGGATCTAAGCGCTGCCTTCGACACAGTAGACCACACCATTCCTTTATCCCGCCTGAAACACCTCGGCCTGTCCACAAATGGTTCACTTCTTATTTAACAGACAGATCCTTCATGGTAAGTTTGGATACCTGCTCCTCTCAGGTCCATAAAATCACATGTGGTGTGCCCCAGGGTTCCATTTTAGGTCTAGTCCTTTTTAACCTGTACATGCTCCCTCTTGGCGGTGTCATCAGGAGACATGGAATTGACTTCCACAGTTATGCAGATGATACACAGCTGTACATCTCCACGTACAGGCCAATGGATGCTCTTTTTAACTGCATTTTAGACCTTAAATCCTGGATGGCAGAAAACTTTCTCCAGCTCAACCAGGACAAAACTGAGGTTTTAGTCATCGGTCCTGAGGCCCAGAGAGAGAAACTTTTATCAAAACTCCAATCACACTCTTTTAATCCATCATCACAAGTGAAAAACATGGGCGTAATCTTTGACTCTGAGCTGACTTTTATTCCTCACATCAAGAGTATCACAAGAATAGGTTTTTATCATTTGAAGAACATCGCCAGAGTCTGCCGGGGAAACACGGAGACGCTGATGCTTTTATCACCAGTCGCATTGACTACTGTAATGCCCTGCTCTCTGGTCTTCCCAAAAAGAACATTTCAGGTTTACAATTACTTCAAAACTCGGCCGCACGTGTCCTGACTAAGACCAGGGGGCGGGACCACATTACACCGGTTTTAAAATCGCTGCATTGGCTCCCCGTGTGTTTCCGGATCGATTTTAATGTTCTTTTAATGGTCTTGGGCCTTCTTATCTTTCAGAGCTATCTCTGGAACAGTCTGCCGGAGGAGCTCAGGGCCGCAGAGAACATTCATATTTTTAAAAGCAGGCTCAAGACGCACCTTTTTAGGTTAGCTTTTGAATAGTATTTATTATTGCGTTTTAGTACATTTCTTTATGTTTTTAGACACATTTTATGTAGGTTTTTATATATTTATATTATCTACCCATTTACTATTGTTCTTATTAATCTTAGGTAGCTGCCTTTTTCTTTATAGTCTCAAATTTTAATGTTTAGTATCCCCAGTGTTTCCTCTGGAGGAGCCTCTGCACTTGGAGCTGGGGTCTGCTGTGGCTGCAGGGGTATGGCTCTTGGATCCGGTGGGGGTTTGGGGCTTTCTCTCTCCTCTGGGTCCTGTGTCGTCCCCTGTGGCTGCAACCGGCTCTCTGCTCCTGGTGCAGATGGCTCCTTGGATGGCACTTGTTCAGCTGAATACATTTGCACCCAGCCCTATTTCTTTTCATTGTTTTACCTATTTTACCTATCTGATGTGACTTTATAATGTGTGTGTGTGTGTATTGGTGCATGTGTGCGTGTGTGTGTGTACACATGTGGGTGTATATATAATAATAAATGTGGTTTATGGGTGGGTCTGTGGGGTTTAAGGCTGGGCATATTGGATTGGTTTAACTAAACTGTAAAGCACTTTGTGTTGCATTTTTTTTTATATGAAAAGCGCTTTATAAATACAATTTGATTGATTGTGTGTGTGTCTCAAAGAAGCAGTTCAGCTGAATTTTCTCTTCCTCCTGTTGGCCAGGAGAGGGCGCCCCAGACCTACATGTGCGGAGAATGTGGCAGGTCTTTCTCTAGTGTTTTACAGTTTGTTAATACAAACACACAAACTTAGCATGAGGCAGAGATATCCATGATTCCGTAACACATTATTTATGTGTTAAAGATTGAGCTGGAATTAAGGTCCAATTTCAAGAATAGATTGAGCATTTGTTGACATGGATATCTGAATCCACCTGTATTTAGAATATTTACCATCATTTAATATATGGTGAAACGAGGGGTAAACAATGCTATCGGCCTGTGGCGTCCATATTCTCCCACCAGAAAGTGGAATTTGTTTTTGGTTACTGTAGTAAGATGGTTACAAAAATGTTCAAAGAGCCAATTTCATATATGTCTCATGTAAAAGAGAAAAGCGTTGACCCATTCCAGACAGTCTGTTTGAAGTCTCCTAAAAACAATAAAACCACTTTGCTTCACGCAGGACAAAGGAGATGAGTGACTGTGAGTGCGGACGGCAGTGGGGCTTTTGAGCAGATTTCCCGGGGGAGCGGGCCCCTGCTTTGGCCCCGAGCCGCTCTCTTCATCAGCCTGTGCGGCCTTATTGGCAGCAGCACTCCATATCCTCTTAGCAGTTATGGCTTTTCAATTTTGCCCAGAAACGCTGAGTCGAGCACGTATGCTGCACGGCCCATTCACACATGTTTATTCATGTGTCAGAAAGTCTTCATCCTGCAGCTTTCTTCTCTTTTCAACAGACCAGATTTGACACATTGTACACACCAGAAATCTGATCCTTTTAAAGCTGGTGTCAATGTTTGAACAAACATGATGCACTTTGTGTTAATTTGGGCCGTAAACATTAAGACAGTCATTCATAATAAAATAAGAGCAACACTCCCATCTGGTGGCAGAAGTGATGGGAGACCTCTGGAAACACCAGGGGCCACAGTGGAGCAGCTGTGGCTGTAAAGTGCCAAACTGTTGTTGTGTCCTTAGGCAAGACACTTCACCCAAGTTAGAATGATCCTAGTGTTTGAGTGAATGGTTGTTTGTGGTCAGAGGGGCCAAAGGCACAGACTGGTTGCCTTGACTTGTCAGTGTGCCCCATGGCAGCTGTGGTTACAGTAGTAGCATAGCATCATGTCAACCAAATGTTCAGCTCCAAGCTCCTGTGGAATCAGCTCCCCATCCACGTCAAGGAGGCAGACACGGTCTCTAAGGGTAGGCTTAAAACAGTCCTCTTTCATTCATCATATGGCTCGGTAAGTATAGACTTACTCTTAAGTCAAAAAACACAGATTGTCAGTGACGCTGCACATAGAAACCCCCAGTCTCAACGGGCCTCGCGGAAGTTTCTCACTTTTTCTCATTGGGTTTTGCTGATGCAGGAGGGTCTGAGGGCAGAGATGACCCTGGCCATTTAAAGGCATAACCCTAATTTTTTTAATCGAGTTAATTACAGCTTAAAAATTAATTAATTGTAATTAATCACAATTCAAACTATTGGCAAAATTCTGCCATATTTTTCTGTAAATGGTTGTTTGAATGGAAAGATAGATGACAGCATAGTGAACATATGTACTGTATTTGTTTGTTATAACAATAAATCCATATAAAATGGAATTAACATTATTAACATTCTGTCTTTCTGTTTAGACTCAGACCAAAACCATTGTTTGTTACAGATGAGGGACTGGTTAAGTTTTAGGTTTTTAAGTAAGATGGTTAAGTTTAGGGTTAAGGCTGGGTGGGGTTATTTTATGGGAATGGCTGGTTAAGTTTAGGCATGAATAGGTAGTTTGTTATTTTTACTTCCGCTTCCGTCCCGATTCCGTATATGATCTAGTGCTGACCATCATGCAGAGTTACATGAAACAACAAGTGCCCCGCGGTCACGCGTGTATTCTTTTAAAACGTGGATTCCCAGAGACCTGCTCTGTCATCAATACACGCATGTGTCGCGGCATTCTGAGCGTTATTATGGGATGCATGGGCATTCGTCAAATGCGTTAATTTTTTTTAACGCAATTAAGGAATAAAATTAATTAACGTGCGTTAACGCGATAATTTTGACAGGCCTAACTAGAACATACAAGGACTGGGCTCCTGCTGGGGCCTACAGTCCCTTTTTGTTTTGATAAGCTGTTATGGTCAGTTTCCTGACAGCATCGGACAGTTCCCATCATTAGGAATTACAGTGTGTGCAGCTGACAGATACATTTTATGGTTTCCCAGCATTAGAGATTGCGTTCCCATCACTGCCGATACATTACACAAAGGCTCTCCTGTTTGGTGATGGCCTTGGGCCGATCTGGAGGTGCGCTATCTGCATGTACTCACGCTGTGTTCTTTTCTTATCTTGTTTCTTCACGTCTCTCTATCTCGAAGGTCCTCGCTGTACCTAATGTATCGGTCTCTGTCCCATCTACCTCCACGACGGAATTGTCTGCCCGTCATTTTGATCAACGTGAGATTGGCTTGATGTTGGGCCTTCTCCTGCGCGCCAGCTTTCACAGCGTTCTCCTCAGTGTTCTTTATTTCTGCATGCTTTGCGTGTCTGAGGATTTCTGGGATGCGATTGTCCTGCCAGCCCCCGACCAAAGTCTGTTTCAGTGCGGCTTGGATCGGTTGGGGAAGGCCCTCGCAGAACGCCATCTTAAAGATCACCTCGAATGTGGTCTCAGCTGCGGCAGTGTAATTGTCTGGCTTTTGACTACCAGAGTGGGCAACGCACACATCCTCAAGACGATGATAAAAGTCCACAACTGACTCACTTGTCTTTTGAGAGCAGTTTTTAATCTTTCCCATATCAAATTTCACTGGGAACGCACGCTTGAGAGCTGTCACTATGTTGGCAATATATGTCTCCCATGCATTCGCGTCTGTCCATTCCGCCTGCTGAGCCCGCAGAGTCTCATAATACTGTCGATGGACCTCCGGCTCTATCTTTGCGAAGCCCTCCGGTTTTAAATACAGGAGGAGAAGCTTTTTAACTTCAGCGCCCGTAGGACGCCATGCTTTGCAAAAGGCCAGAAATGCGTCTGCCATCACCTCCTCGGTGTGGAGGAGGCCAGTCTTTAACAGAGTCTTTCATCTCCTGGTCCATTTGACGCAGAACCAGAACGGGGGTTCCTTGTGGGCCGGGGTATTCGATCATAGGTGCTTGTAAAGTCTTTCCATCTCTCAGCGTCATGCCATTGTCATTTAGAGTGATTTTGCCCAGACCATGTGTCACAGAGTGGGTTGGAGAAGAAGCAGCCTCTCTGTGACCTGCTCCAGACAGGAGGGGAGGGGCTGATGCAGAGGCTTCTGGCGGTGAGAGGAGCAGCGGAGGGGGGGCTGCTGCCGCTGCTGCTGCTGCTCCTGCTGCTTCTGGTTGATACTGGGGGGGTGAAAGAGCGGGGGTGTACAGCGGTGCCCAATCGTCTCTTGAGTTCCTACGTCCATACTGATGTGGGCTCCGAGTTGGTGGAATGCTCGAAAAAAAAAGCAGATGGAGAATGATCAGTTGCAGATTCTAAATTTTCTATAGAGTCAGACTTTTTCTGTCTGCCGTCCCTAAACTTTGCCTCTGCCATCCACACATTCAGCCACCGTTTGTTCTCATCCAGACAGTTCAGGTCTTTCACACGCACAGTCTTCCCTTTCCTCAATAGAGCCTCTCTTTCATCCAATTGTGATTTGATTTTGTTCAACTGGCTTAGGCTGAAGGACCCACTTTTGGGAAAGCCCAATTCAGCCACCCACATTTCAACGCATGTCCTAAATTCATCACCATGTTTCTTTCTCATCAAAGTCATGCATGGTGAGTCCCAAACTGGTGATTCTGTGCCTTTCCTTCTAAGCCACATGGCTGGAATCTGAGACTCTAACTCAGATATACAAACAGAGACTCGAACTCTGCCCAGGACTCAAACCCAGGATTTATCAGCAAACAGGACTTGAACCTTTTGCACAAAACAGGACTCTAACCTGTTCTACAACGAGGGACTCGAACCCCCGACTAAGACTTGAACTTAGATTTTAGACAGGACTCTAACCTGTGTCACAACTGAAGACTCTAACTTCAGCCTAAGACTCTAACTTAGGATTTATTTCCAACAGCCTGGATTAGAATGAACAGCTCCGTCACCAGCCTGCCCTCCCACATGCATTCACAGTGCACCTACAAGTACCCCTCGGATTCACCACTGAAGCACAGAAAGTCAAATATCAAACAATTTACCGTTTGTTCGTGTGAAAATCCCGAGAGGCGACGGTTGAAACCCAGCACGTCCGGTCAGTCCGCCCGTCCAGAGTTATGGGAAAGCGACGAGATTGGTTTGAATCCCGGGTGATCAGTCCCCCGAGCCGGACCCGTGTGTTCCAACGGTCAGCCTTCGAGACCACTTCTGACACCAAAATTTGATTGAGAGCTCCTTTGTCTGAATCACACTGTGGGTTGCACCAGAGTCGACTAAAAAAGTGATCGGTTTACCCTCAATTTCACAAACAATAGTTGGCATTTTCCTGTAAGCTTCATTTTCATAAGCTAAGTAGGTCCCTGTTTTGGGCCTGTCACCGTCCTCTAACTCCCTAATTCTATCCTCAATTAAGCCAAGCAGTGAATCAGTAGCAAGCGCGTCTTCGTTGCCGTTAGCAGTTAGTGTGTTGTGTGTAAGAGTGTGTGCATTACTCATCTGTACAGTTGCTGTCTCGGGCCCCACATCAATATGTCAATCTGAAGAAAATCTCTGCTGGTCCCCCGGTCTCGCACCCCGTCCACGTCCACTCCAGCGTCCCGCATCTCGGCGTGGCTGGGGACAGTCACGATTCTAATGTCCAATTTCACCACAGATGAAACATTTGTCTTGGTCGTCGTGGTCACGATTGTTCTCGAAATGTCCGTTGCCACCTCTTCTCCGTCCTCTACCTCCAGTGCTATACAAATAAACTTGAACTTTCAGTTCAGTTAAGATTGTTTGAGCTCAGAGCAACCAAACAGTTGATGCAACAAAAAAGACAATTTGAAGTAAAAAAACAAACGTATCAACGCCAACTCCTTATCAAATGCTATGTGTACTGGGTGCAGCTCTGACTGCCACTCCCCCGACCCAGAAATGGATTAAGGGGAAGAAAATGGATGGATGGATGGATGTTCTTCTTACTTCTACCCCTCCTTCCAACAAGAAGGGGTTCTGGTGCTGTTCGGTGGTCGTTATGAAATTGAGCAGCATTTTGAACTGAACCAGAGCGTTCTCATCACTTCAGATCAGTTTCAGCGCCTGGGAATTATGGATTTTTGGTGCAGAGCATTACTAATTCATGCACAGAGGGTAGAGGCTGGAACCTGACCCCGATCGATGTGAGCGACCTTGGAGTTTACCCACTACTCCCCACTCTTCACCACAACGGTCCGATACAGCGACCGCATCACTGCGCACGCTGCACCGATCCGCCTGTCAATCTCTCACGCTCCATCCTTCCCTCACTCGTGAACAAGACTCCGAGATACTTGAACTCCTCCACTTGAGGAAGGACCTCTCCACCCACCTGTAGAGGGCAAGGCACCTTTTTCCGGTCGAGCACCATGGCCTCGGACTTTGGGGTGCTGATTCTCATCCCAGCCGCTTCACACTCGGCTGCAAGCCGTCCCAGTGCATGTTGCAGGTCCTGGTTCGTTGAGATAAAATCCTGTGGTCCCTGAACCGGACCCTGGCTGCGCCTAGAAATTCTGTCCATAAACACAGTGAACAGAACCGGTGACAAAGGGCAGCCTTGGCGGAGGCCAACATGCACCGGGAACAGGTCTGACTTACTGCCGGCAATGCAAACGCAGCTCTGGCTCTGGTCATACAGGGACCGAACGCCTTCTCCAAATCCACAAGCACATAGAGCGTATAGAGCTGGCCCAGTGTTCCGCGACCGGGACGAAAACCACACTGCTCCTCCTGAATCCGAGATTTGACCATCGGCCGTAGCCTCCTCTCCAGTACCTTGGAGTAGACCTTGCCGGGGAGGCTGAGGAGTGTGATCCCACGATAATTGGAACACACCCTCCGATCCCCCTTCTTGCAGAGAGGGACCACCAACCCGGTCTGCCACTCCATTGGCACCGCCTCCGATCGCCACGCAATGTTGCAGAGACATGTCAGCCAAGACAGTCCTACAACATCCAGAGACTTTAGTTGAGTTGAGCAGGAGACGTCCTGACTAGATAGTCAGGACGGATCTCATCCACTCCCGGCGCCTAGCCACCATGGAGGCTGCCAACCACCTTGGTGACTTCAGCCAGGGAGATGGAAGTATCCGCCCCAACATCCTCACCCTCTGCCTCCTGGACAGAGGTCGTGACGGGGGGGATTGAGAAGAACCTCGAAGTATTCCTTCCACCGCCCGACAATATCGACCCCATTCGAGGTCTGCAGCTCTCCACCCGCACTATACACGGTGTTGGCAAAGAACTGCTTCCCCCTCCTGAGGCGCCGGACGGTTTGCCAGAACCTTTTTGAGGCCGACCGATAGTCATGCTCCATGGACTCTCCGAACTCCTCCCAGTCCCGGGTTTTTGCCTCTGCAACAGCCCGGACCGCGGCACGCTTGGCCTGCCGGTACTGGACAGGTGCCTCAGGAGTCCCACGAACCATCATTGCTCGATAGGACTCCTTCTTCAGCCTGACGGCATCCCTTACTGCCGGTGTCCACCACCGGGTTCGGGGATTGCTGCCGGGACCAGCACCAGAGACCTTGCGACCGCAGCTACATGCCGCCGCAATGTCCCCCTCCTCTGCCGGGACCTGGGAGAAGCTCTCCCGGAGGTGTGAGTTGAAAGTCCGTCTGACAGAGGGCTCAGCGAGACGTTCCCAGCAAACCCTCACTACACGCTTGGGCCTGCCAGGTCTGACCGGCTTCTTCCCCTGCCAGCGGATCCAACTCACAACCAGGTGATGATCGGTTGACAGCTCCGCCCCTCTCTTCACCCGAGTGTCCGAGACTGTTATGGGCCTTGTGGTTTGTACTTTTCCTTGCCTCCACCCCCTTCAGCTCTGTGCCTCCTCCGCACCACCCATTGGCTGATGATCGGCACCTGCTGGATGCCAATCAGCCCAGGCCTAAAAGGCCCCTGGCCCAGATGAGGGCTGACGTCTGCGTCCTACGCTGCACCTTTGTTTCTGCACATTTCTGCTAGTAGTTTATTTGTTTATTATGAGATCCTGAGTTTTGTGTAATAAACCTATTATTTTTTACTCCTAATCTATGACCTCTCACCTTCATCCTTCGTCATCCCACACCCGGTTATTCACTATATACGTTACGTGCTACCCTGGACATTCTGGCACGTAATAGTTGGGGGCTCGTCCGGGATCCTGACGTTGTACCAGGGGCTGTGAGTGTTCGTGGGTGCGTGCGCTCTGGGTGAGTTGAGCTGTGTATGGGCGCTTGCTCAGCCACTATACATTGGTGACCCAGCTAGACTAGGGGGGTGTCCAGCTTGGCCGATTTACTCGTCATTCCTTCGGGCATCCGTTTTTTGTTTTAGTTTGTTATTTTCGGGGCGAATCCCGGGCGGAGTGAATTCTCTGGCGGGGGCTGCACGCCTCGAGCTCGGCAAACCCCAGAAGACAGTTAGGCGTAGAGTTTCCTGGTTAGGAGTCTGGGTACCATTTGTTTAAACTGGTTTGGGTTTCTATGTGATCAGTGCGCCCTGCGTGAGCTCGTCTTTTTGTCCCTGGCGTGTGTGTGGGAGTGTGTGTGTGGGTTGCGCGCGGCTGTGTCAGAAGCGCGCGCACGGCACATTCCTGGTGGAGTGTGGATTGGCAAAGTGTCAGCAGGTGTAGCCTGGCCGTGAGTGGGATCGGCTGTGGCCTGGATTGGTGATTTTGGTGAGTGATATGACTACGTTTGACTTGGGTGCTTTCGTGGCTGAGCCAACTAGTGATGTGTTGGATTCGTGTAGAAAAGTTGACTTATTGGAGATTGCCCGGCACTATGAAATCCCCGTGTCTGTTACATTGCGCGTGGGAGAGTTAAGGGAGGCTGTGTTGGCAGGTTTGGTTGCCAGTGAAGTTTTGGTTTTGCCCAAGTCGAGCAATCTGGAACAAGGAGTGACCGCGGGAGGCGCAGTGGCGTCCCCCGTGCGTCTTGGGGAGAGCGCGGATTCCCCACAGCCACCGGTGGGCTCTCCAGAGGTTTTGTTTGGGGAGGCTGAGGAAAAGGTTCGTGTCTTGTCTCCTACTTTGAGTGTGCATTCTCCTCGTGATGTGCGCTTGGATGTGCGCCTTGCGCGGCTCAAAAACGAGAGAGAGGAGAAAGAGCGTGACTTCCAGCTCAAGCGTGAGCTCGAGTTAAAGCGCATTGAGCTGGAGGCAGCCACTATTCGCGAGGTTGAGTTTAGAAGGTTAGAAGCTGACACTGCGTTTCGTATGAGGCAATTGGAGCTGCAGGCATCGGGTCGCGGTTCAGCTCCATTTTCGCCTGTTACGGCCAGTGCGTGTGATTCATTTGACGTGACAAAGAACATTCAACTTGTCCCGGTTTTCCGCGAGTCCGAAGTTGAGTAATATTTCGGTGCTTTTGAGCGTTTTGCGAGCGCCTTGCACTGGCCTAGAGATGTATGGGCAATTTTATTACAGTGTAAATTGAGTGGCAAGGCCTCCGAAGCATGCGCGTCTTTGTCAGTATTGGACAGTTTGAACTATGACTGTCTGAAAAGTGCTATTTTGCGTGCGTATGAGCTGGTGCCCGAGGCCTATAGGCAGCGTTTTAGAGGGCTTCGAAAATCATATAACCAGAGTTTTGTGGATTTTGCCCGTGAGAAGGGGCTGCTGTTTGACAGGTGGTGCTCTGCAAGTAAAGCGGGTACTTTTGAGGCGCTGCGGGAACTATTTCTTATTGAAGAATTTAAGAACTGTCTTTCTGAGCGCCTTATTGTGTACTTAAATGAACAAAAAGTGGCCACGCTCCAGCAGGCGGCTGTTTTAGCTGATGAGTTCTCTCTCACCCACAAGGCTGTTTTTAAGCGTGAACCTTTTCCCATGTCTGAGGAGAGGATCCCCGTTAGTCCTGCGACGACTTCAAGGCCTGAGCGGACAAAGCAGTGTTTCTTTTGTCATAAAAGTGGTCATATCGTCGCGGATTGTGACGCTTTAAAGCGCAAACAGCAGCCCACATCTAAACCGAAAAGTGTAGCGCTTATCAAGACGATCCCAGCTGCTATTCATACTAATGTGAGGCCTGTTTGATGACTGTTTTAAGCCCTTCATTTTTGAGGCGTTTGTTTCCGTCCCAGGAGTGGTTAAGCATTCTGTTAAAGTTTTGCGTGACACGGGTGGCTCCCAGTCGTTTATTCTCTCGGGTGTCCTGCCTCTGGGCCCGCAGACAGACTGTCATCTAAGCACAATAGTGAAGGGGATCGGCCTTAGTTATGTGCCCGCACCACTGCATAATGTCTACATTGAGTCAAACTTGGTTAGTGGAGTTTTCCCTGTCGCTGTGCGCGACCAGTTTCCTATTGACAGGGTGGAGTTTATTATGGGGAATGATATCGCAGGTGGGGAAGTGTATCCCTCTCCGGAAGTGGTTTCTCGCCCCATTCTCAGCACTGGGAAGGATGAATTGGCTGAGGAACACCCCGAGATGTTTTCAGTGTGTGTGTTGACCCGCGCCCAGTCTAAAAAGTTGGCAGAGGAACAGGGTGATGTTGATCTGTGTGATTCTGTGCTTGCTCCTGTCTTCTCCGGTGTTCGTGCGCCCCCGTGTGGACGACCTGATGACCACGCCAGGACGAAGGCCAGCAGTGGGAAGTCAACCACCGCTATGTCCCCTCCACTCACCAGTGACGCCTTGATTGGAGCTCAAAAGTTCGGTCGCAGGTCCATGTTGCTGGTGTCTCTGGTCCTGTCCACTGTGATGAGTGCAGCGTCTGCCTTCTCCACGTCTTACGTCATGTTCGCCGTGACCCGAGCGTGACGTTCCACGTCCCAAGAGCCAGATGTTGGGTGTGTGGACTGGGTTGTCGAGGTCAATGCCTTCGGCTGCTGCCCAGTCCTCGCTGTACCTCGCCACCACGGACCCCTCTGCAGGTGGTGTGCCCACAGGAGGGACTGCCCACGTCATCCCTTCGGGCTGAGCCTGGTCGGGCCCCGTGGGCTAAGGCCCGGCCACCAGGCGCTCGCTTGCGAGCCCCGACCCCAGGCCTGGCTCCAGGGTGGGGCCCCGGCTGTGCCATGCCGGGCGACGTCACTGCTTTTGTAATAGTGCTGCCCATAAGAGAGGAAACTAAACAAGGGTTAACTTCTTCCTGTGTGAACTGTCAATTGATGAGGAAAGATTGTTTGTTAGTTTTTAAAAAAAACACTTTACTTTCATTTTTGCAACACACTTAATCCTGCTCACTAGACACTGCGTTATATATAAGACCTTTTGTCCATAAATGCAAACCTGTGTTACCATTGGGAAAACACCGTTCAAAATTCTAAACACATTGTGTGATTGAAAACACTGAGACACACACAGTGGGTAGGGCTAACTGGTAATGTTTTAAATTAAGTCCCACTAAAGTTTTATGTGTCTACCAGCAGCTATACATCTTCAAAAACATGTGGGGTGCCACAGGGGTCCATACTGGGTCCACTTTTATTAAATATTTATATGTACTACAACCCCTCATATTATACACATGCTGACGACACACAGCTAGTGTATATATTTCTGTATTTTCCCAGGATTTTAGTCCACTTACAACATTGCGGGACTGCATCCATCATGTCAGAGAATGAACAGGTAAAAACTTTCTTCAGCTTAACGCTGAGAAGACAGAAGTTATTGTCTTTGGACCTAAAAATAAATGTTCCAAAGTTAATAGTTATCTAGACTCCTTGTTGATGTAAGTATCAAACCAAGTAAAAAGTCTTGGTTGATTCTGAATTAAATTTTACCAAACACGTAAACGCCATCACCAAGACTGCTTTTTACCACCTTAAAAACATAGCTAGAGTTAAACACTTTCCTACTAAGAAAGACCTTGAAAAACAAATACATGCTTTTATCTTTAGCAGATTTGATTATTGCAATGGTATTTTTACAGGGCTCAGCAAAAAATCCATGCAACAGCTGATTCAAAATGTAGCGGCAAGAGTTTTGATTTGATCATATCACGCAAGTTTATTAATCTTAACACTTCCAGTCTGTTATAGAAGAGACTCTAAAGTGCTTCTCTTTGTGTATAAGGCACTGAATGGACTTGCCCAAAATATGTGCAAGATATGCTTGTTCCATGTGAAAGCGAGAGGGTCCTCAAACCTGTCCCAACTGTAGCACTTGTGGTCGGATAAATAAAAGTTCAGAGTGTTTAGGATTATCCTTATTTTTAATTGTGGTTTGCACTGAAACACAAGAGAGACGACATCACCACGCATTCCTCGTCTGAGCACACTTTTCAATTAGTTATACCACATAGAACGTTTTTTAGCTTTTGTATTCTGTTACAAATGAAATAAAAATATATTTAAACAGTCCTTGTTACCTGAAACACAAGAGAGACGATATCACCACGCATTCCTCGTCTGAGCACACTTTTCAATTAGGACCTCCCAAGCCCCCCCCCCAAGCTGTCTCAACCTGCCTGCGTGGGTCACCTGAGTTTCTCCTGTCTAAAAATATACTAATGTCCTTGTTATTACACATGAAAATTAAACAAAAAATAGGAGGTGGGTGTTATTACAGCGTTATTGTTATACGTGTTAATTATCATGAGTCCCACACACTCCCCTACAAAATAAATGGCGTCCCGACATTACACAGTCTAGTTACAAGTATTGAACTCCAGAGTTGAAGCCATCAGAGTGGGAGTCAGTTCACGTTGAAAAGGTACCACATGTCCATTGACAGTTCTTTACATGGCATATCTCCCTCTTCAACCATGTATACAGCCAGACACCACAGGCCAAGTGATATCTAATAAATGCTCTGCTTTACAGGCCAGTACCTCCACTGAAAGATGATTCTTATACTCCTGGCTATGACTCATTGTACAAGCTGATAAGCTATTACCTAAAATATGCTCATATGTATTTTGCAACTGTGTTTTGTCCTAAAAGGTTCAAATGTGTGCATATGTGTGTGGTCTCTGTGCATACAGCGAAACTAATGAATACTAACTAGAACAAGTTAACAAAACAACTAACTAAAAACATGCTTTGAAGCCTACATTCACGTAAGAGAAGGCTGACCTAATGTGTTATAGGTAAAGGTCTTAGGTGGTTTTCTGAATCGAGAAGGATACTGTCTCAGGGTGGCTGGTTCATCTGCTTCATCAGATGAGGCTGCTGGGCACTCGTCCACCACACAACCGTCCCCCGGCTCATCCTGCTCCATCGCCGCCTGCTCGACTCCTCTGACGTCATCGCTGCTCAGCTGACCTTCGGGTGCCCTTCCAGAGTGATGCTCCTCCTTGATGCTTGTGTCTCGATGTCTAGGGGTTTGTTGTGGATGGAACTCCTCTGCATTTGTTCTCCGTCGAGGTTTTGCTGGAGCGGAACTTTCTATTGGCTCTGAGATGATGACTTGCCACTCAGCTTCACTGTCAGAGTCCTCTGTGTCTGAGGTTTTGTCCTCAGCTCTTCTCACACTTATCTTTCTCTGTACAGGTTTTGGTTTTTGTAACATGTCCTCTATGGGCAGATAGTCGCAAGGCAGCAGTAGGTTTCTGTGAATGACACGTGTCTTGCCTGGGCCTCTTTCCGGTTTAATCACATAAACAGGCGTGTCAGACTTCTTTTCAACTACGACGTGAACCTTTTCCTCCCAGTAAGACCTGAGTTTTCCTGGGCCGCCTCGTTGAGAAAGGTTGCGGACCAGGACCCTGCTACCAAGTTGTAGCTCTGCACCATAAGCTTTCCTGTCGTAATAGTTCTTTGCTCTGGCCTGCCCTTTACTGTCACTTTTGGATGCTATTCTGTAAGCTTCTAACATCCGCTTACGCCACTTGTCAGCATATTCACTATGGGACGTGCTTTCTTCTTCGTCACCACCAGGGGTCAGACCAAACATAATGTCAATGGGCAACTTTGGGCTCCTACCAAAAAGGAGATAATGTGGGGAAAACCCAGTTGCTTCGTGGCGCGTACAATTGTATGCGTGCACGACTTTGTCCAATGATTTTTTCCAGTCAATCTTAGCTTTGTCAGGGAGATTTCTTAGCATGGAGAGCAATGTTCGATTAAATCGTTCTACCTGGCCATTCCCAGCCGGGTGATATGGCGTTGTATGTGACCCCTGTATTCCACAATATTCCTTGAGTTTGTAAAACAGCTTGTTTTCAAACTCCCGGCCTTGATTGTGGTGCAATTTGCTAGGGAACCCAAACTTAAGAATATAATCTCCAAAAATCTTCTCGGCTGCTGTTGTGGCTGACTTGTTCTTGCAGGCATAGGCCTGGGCAAACCTTGTAAAATGGTCCATGACAACTAGTATATATTCATAGCCCCCTTTACTCTGCTCTAAGTGTAGGAAGTCTATTGAAACTAGTTCAAAGGGATGAGTGGTCACTATGTTCATCAAAGGTGCTCTAGTGGGTCTGTTGGGTCGTTTGCGTTTGAGGCAACTACATACCTTAGTCACATAGTGGTCCACGTCCTTCTGCATGTGTGGCCAATAAAATCGCTCACGAATGAGAGTCAATGTTCGCTCTACCCCAAGATGACCCATTTCTTCATGTAGCTCTTTATACACAAGAGGATGGAAAACTTTGGGTAGGAGAAGTTGTGAGCCGGCAGCAGTTTTTCTGTAAACAAGTCCGTTATCATCAATGTACAGTTTTTTCTTTTCTTTCTGCATCACCATCAACTCCTTATGCTGACAATTTCCCTTGCTTAGAGGCCACTGTTTTGTCTTGATGTAGTTTTTCACTTTACCAAAAATTGGATCTTCTTCTTGTGCTTTTATAAGGTCCTGCTCAGTGATAGTGTCTACTGAGGAAGTCACTCGCTCATTTAGTGCACAAGCTGTGGAGATGGTGACAGGACACATCCATGGAGCATGCTTTTGAAACTCTGCATGTATTGCTTGGGTGATAGTGGCAATAACATCTGGCTCTACCTCTTTGGAACATGTTGACATAAACTGGTCCATGTCCAGTGGCATTCGTGACAGCCCATCCGCATCCCCATTAACCCTACCTGGCCGATACTTTATGGTAAACTCAAAATCTGCAAGTTCGGCCACCCACCTATGCATTGTGGCATTGAGTTTAGCCGACGACAGTACATAGGTTAGAGGATTATTGTCGGTGTAAACGACAAACGATGGGGCATAATAGAGGTACTCTCTGAACCGTTCACAAATGGCCCATTTTAATGCTAAAATAATTTTTCTCAGGTGGGGTCAATGTCCGTGAGCCGTATCCAATGACAGCTAGTTTACTGTGCTGTCTCTGATAGAGTACTGCCCCTAGACCCTCTTGAGATGCATCACAGTGCAGCACAAACGGTTTCTCAAAATCAGGGTATCCTAGTATTGGTGGTTGCAGCAGGTGGTCTATGAGTTCACAAAGTACACTCTGATGCTGCTCAGTCCAGTTGATAGGATGACCTGAGGGCAACTGGTTGGTCTTGTTTTGTTTTCCTCTCGCTCTCTTCCCTATCCCTTTGTGGGAGGGAACCCTGGGAGTGCCCTCAGCTGACAACAGACTATACAATGGCCTGGCAATACGGGAGAAGTTTTGAATGTAGGGCCGATAATAGGAAATGAACCCTAGAATTCTCCTCAGTTCACCAATATTTGTGGGCTTCTTGTCTTTGAGAGCTTGCACGGGCGCCAATTCACTTGAATCCATTGTGTATCCGTCTTGGGACACAATTTTCCCCAAGAATTTGACTTTGTTTTTGAAAACTTCACACTTTTTCGGTGTAAGTTTCACACCATGTTGCTTGTATCTGCGCAGCACTGCTCTCATGTCATGCAAATGTTCATCAAAGGACTTACTATGCAACAGGTTATCGTCCAAGTATGGTTGGTAGGTTTCATCTCTCAAACCTGCTAGACACTCCTCCATGCTGCGCTGGAACTCTGCAGGCACTGAGGAGAGGCCGAAGGGAATCCTGATCCACTCATACAGACCCCACGGCGTTATGAAGGCGGTGAGTGGTCTGCTTTCCTCCTCCAGGAACCCTTGGTGGTAGGCCTTCCCCTGATCGAGCACAGAAAACCAGGCACTTTGCCACACAGACTGTTATTTTAGATTTAACTGTCTATAATCAACACACAGCCATGTGGGGGGGGGGGAGTGTCCCCTAGAATGTAAAGGCATCAACTACTCTATAAAACTAGACCTGATACGTGCAGGAAAGAATGCAGAACCACTGCCTGTGCCCATTGTGGTCATGTTGTCGGTTAGTTGGCAAACGCGGTTATCCCTGGGTGGGCGGTTCCCGCTCTCGTGACCTGAAGGCTTGCAATGGCTGATAGATACTTTCACGATTGAGCTGCCTACACAGTGCGTGCTGTGAATATACTACGACTGCTCTCTTCTAACGACAACACTTTAGACACCCTCTTCTCATTTATACAGCCTCCGTGAAAGTTAGTCCGTCTGCCACTTAGCATCTACTTCCTACAAAACAGTGTGTGTCTCCTCTCAGGATTCTACGAACCGACTAAACCGTCACAGCGCTATTTGTCCTGCAATAGTACTCCTTGTTTGCCCGACGCTCACTATTCCCTCCTCAATCAACTTTTCTTACACTGAATAAATATTTCAGTCTTTGTGGGGGGGGGGTTGTGTGGTGGGGTGTGTGGGGGGGGGGGGGGGTGGGGGGGGTGGTTTGGGGGTTTTTTGGGTGTGTGTTGGTGTGGTTGGGGGGGGGTGTGGGGGGTTGTGTTGGGGGTGGTTGGGGGTTTGTTGTTGTGGTTGGGTGTGGGGGGGTGGGGTGGGGGGGGTGGGGGGTGGTGGGTGGTGTTGTGTTGGTGGGGGGGTTGGTGTTGTGTGGTGTGGGGGGGGTTGGGGTGGTGTTTTGGGGTGGTGGGGGGGTGGGTGGGGGGGGGGGGGGGGGGGGGGGGGTGGTGGGGGTGTGGTGGGGGGTGGGGGTTGGTGGGTTGGGTTTTTTTTTTGTGGTTTTTGTGGTTTGGGTTGTTTTGGGGGTGGTGTGTGTGTTTGTGGTGGGGTGTGTGGTGTTTTTTGGGTGGGGGTGGTGGTGGGTGTGTTGGGGTGTTGGGGGGGGGGGTGTGTGGGTGTGTGGGGGGGGGGTGGGGGGGGGGGGGGGGGGGGGGGGGGGGTGGGGGGGTGGGGGGTGGTTGGGGGGGGGGGGGGGGGGGGGGGTGTGGTGGGGGGGGGGGGGGGGGGGGGTGGGGGGGGGGGGGGGGGGGGGGGGTGTGGTTTGGTGGGTGGGGGGGGGGGGGTGGGGTGTGGGTTGGGGGGTGGGGGGGGTGTGGGGGGGGGTGGTGGGTGGGGGGGGGGGGGGGGGGGGGGGTTTGGGGGGGGGTTGTGGGGGGGTTTGTGTGGGGGGGTGTGTGGGGTGGTGTGGTTGTTGGGGGTTGGGGGGGGGTTGGTGTGTGTTGGGGTTGGGGGTGGGTTGGTGGGTTTTTGGTGGTTGGGGGGTGGTGGGGGGGTTGGGTTGTGTGTGTTGGGTGGGTGGTGGGGTTGGGTGGTTGGTGGGTTGGGGGTGGTGTTTGTTTGTGGGGGGGGGGGGGGTTGGGGTTGGGGGGTGGGGGTGGGGGGGGGGTGGGGGGGGGGTTTGGGGGGGGGGGGGGGGGGGGGGGGGGGGGGGTGGGGGGGGGTGTGGGGGGGGGTTGGGTGGGGGGGTGTGGGGGGGGGGGGTGTGGGGGGGGTGGGTTGGGGGGGGGGGGGGGGGGGGGGGGGGGGGGGGGGGGGGTTGGGTTTGGTGGGTTGGTTTTTTGGGGGGGTTGGTTGGGGGTTTTGGGTTTGTTGTGTGGGGTGTGGGGTGGGGGGGTGGGGGGGTGGGGGGGGGGGTGTTGGGGTTGTTGTTTGGGGGGGGGGGGGGGGGGGGGGGGGGTGGGTGGGTGGTGGTTTGTGGTTGGGGTTTGGGGTGGTGGGTGGGTGGTGGTGTTTGTGTTGGGGTGTTGGTGTGGGGGGGGGGGGGTGTGGGGTGGTGGTGGTTGTGGTGGGGGGGTGGGGGGGGGTGGGGGGGGGGTGTGTTGGGGGGGGGGGGGGGGGGTTGGGTTGGGGTGGGGGGGGGGGGGGGGGGGGGGGTTGGGGGGGTGGGGGGGGTGGGGGGGGGGTGGGGGGTGGGGTTGGGTGGTGGTGGGGGGGGTGGTGTGGTGGGTGGGGGGGGGGGGGGTGGTGTGGGGGTGGTGGGGGGGTTTGGGGTGTGGTTGGTGGGGGGTGGGGGGTGTTGGGTGGGGGGGGGGGTGGGGTGGTGGGGTGGTGGGGGGGGGGGGGGTTGGGGGGGTGGTGGGTGTGTTTGTGCAAGATAGGGGGTTATGGGTTTGGGTGGTGGTGAGGTGGGGGGGGTTAATTAGGGTTGGTGAGGGGTGTTTTTTTGTTGGGTGGATAGTTATGGTAATGTAAGGAGTTGTGGTGTTTTGGGTGGTATTTGGTGATGAATTGGGGTGTGTTTTTGTGGAGTGTTTTTGGGGTGGGTGGATGTATGATTTTGATGATTGGATATGGTTTTGGGAGGTGGTGTTTGATTTTTGTGGGGGGTGGGTTGGTTTAATGGTGGGGGGAGATTGTATTTGGGGGGGGGGTTTTTGTGTATTTGGTGGGGTTGGGGGGGGGGGGGGTTAGGGGGGGGTTGGGGGTTTGTGGTTGTTATGGTTGTTGGTGTTTGGGGGGGTTGATGTTTGGGGGTGGGTTTGGTGGTTGTGTGGTGGTGGATGGGGTGTGGTGGGTTGGTGGGGGTGTGGGTTTTGTGGATTTGATTGATAGTGTGTGAGTGGTTTTGGGTGGGGGGTGTGGTTTGTTGTGTGGGTGTTTTGGTGGTTGTTTTTTTTGGTGTTGGGTGGGGTTGTGTGTTGGTGATGGTTTTTTTTTTTTGGGGTGGTTTGTTTTGTTGGTGTGTTGTTGGGGTTTTGGTTTGTGTGGGTTGGGGGGTGGTTGTTGGTGTTTGTGTGGTGGGGTTTGGTGTTGGTGGGGGGTGGTTTGTTGTGGTGGTTTTGTTGGGGTTTTGGGGTGTTTTTTGTTTTTTGTTGTGTGTTGGTTTTGTTGTTGTTTTTGGGGGGTTGGGTGTGGTTTGTTTGGTTTTTTTTTTGTGGGGGGTTGTGGTGGTTTTTGTTTGGTGGGGGGTTGTATGGTGTGGGTGTGTGTGGTGGTTTGGTGTTTGTGTTGGGGTGTGGTGTTGTGGGGTGTTTTGGGTGTGTTGTGTTTATGTTTTGGGGGTTTTGGTTGTTGTTGGGTGGTGTAGGTTGGTGTGGTATTGGTGTTTTGGGGTTTGGTTATGTGGGTTTGTTGTTTTGTTTGTTGGGGGGTTGTGGTGTGGGTTTTTAGTGATTGTTGGAAGTTAGGGGGATATGAGGTGAGAGGATTTGTTTTTTTTTATATCTATCTCTACTATATATATATATATATATATGTGGGGTAGGGTTTGGTGGGATGTGGTGGTGGATAGTGGGGTGGGGGTTATTGTTGTTTTGTTTTTGTTGTTTTGGGTAGTTAGGGAGTTGTGTTTGTTATTGAAGGGATTTTTGGTTATGGTTTATGATTGATTTTTTTTGGGATTTAGGGTTTGTTGTGGTTGTTTTTGTGTGGTTGTTTGTTGATGTTAATTTTGTAATAGAGGAGGGTAGAGTAATAGTAGCAGGTTTAATTGTTATGGGGTTGTGGGGAGGGGGATTTAGTTTGGATATTTTGTATTTTAATTTTGGGGGTGGGATTGTTGATTTTGGGTGGGGGGGGGGATATGGTGTTTTTTTTAGAGGATAAGGGTGTTGGGAGTTTTTTGTTGGTGGTGTAGGGTTTTGGGTTGTTGTTTTGGGGGGGGTGTTTATTGTTGGGTTTGAGGGTTTGGGGGGTTGTGGGGTTTTTTTGGGTGGTTGTGTGGGGGGGGTTTATGTTGTTTTTTTGTGTTGGTGTGTTATTATTGGTTTTGGGTTTAATTAATTGGGGATAATGTTTGGGGTTGGGGTTGTTGGGTATTTTAATGTGGTAAGGGGATTTGATTGGTGTGGGGTGGGGGGGGTGAAGTGGAAGGAGGTTTGTTTGGTGTTAGTGGGGGGGTTAATGGGTTTGAGTGGAGGTGGATGAGGATAATGTTGGGGATTAAGTGGTAGGGTGTAGTGGTTAAGAGATATGGTGTTGGGAATTTTTGATTAAAGTTTGGGGAGGTTTTTTTAGGAGAATTTTTGTGTGGGGTTTGAGGGAAGGGGGTGGGTGAAAATAGATGAGAGAATTGGGAGGAGGGGTTTGAGGGGGGGAGTTGTGTGTGGTTGGGGTGGGGGTTGGGTGTTTTTAAGGGTTTGGAATATTGTAGGGGTTTTGGTTTAGGTAGGTTATATATTGTGGGTGAGGGTTTGTTGGGTAGGGGTTTTGTGTTGTATTGGTGGTGTTAGGGGGGAGGATGTGGTTTGTGTGGTGTTTGTGGATTAGTGTGATTGATGATATAAGGGTAGTGGTATTTAGTATTGGGAAAAATGATTTGTTGGATTGGGTGGTTAAAGATATTTTTTGGGTAATAAGTTGGTTTGGTGGAGGGTTGATTGGATGTTAGTTTGATAGTTGGGGGGGGGGTGTTTATTTTTTAAGTTTGTGTTATATATTTTGTTAGGATTTAGTTTTTATTGTGTGTGATTATTTGTATTTTTGTTTTTTGTGTGAGTGGGGTGGGTTTGTTTGGGGGGGGGGGTTTGTAGTTTTGGTGGTGGTTTGTTGGGTGTTGGGTTGGTATGTGATAGGGGTGTGGGGGGTGGTGTTTTGGTGGGGGTTGGGGTGGTGTGTGGTTGTGGGTTGGTTGGGGGGGGGTGGGGGGGGTGTGGGGGGGTGGGGTGGTGGGTTGTTGTATATATATATATCTATGGATTATTGTTAGGGGTGGGTTTTGAATTTGGGGTGGGTGATTGTATATGTTGGGGATAATGGGTTTTGATTTGGGTTTGTGTGGTTGGGTTTGTGTTAAGTTTTAGTTTTGTTGATTTATGTGTTTTTTGTGGATTTATTTTTTTTTTGTGGTGTTTTGATGTTGTTGGTTTTTGGGTGGGGATTGGGGGTTTTTAAGTTGTAAATGGTGGGATTTGATTAGGGTAAAGTATGTTTTTGTTATTGAAGTTGGAGTTGGGTATTGTTAATTATTTGTATGGGTTATATTAGTTTGTGATGGGGTTTTTGGAGGTTTGTTTGTTTTTTGTTTTAAATGGTGTTTGGATTGAGGGTGGAATGGGGAGTATTGGTTTAGTTTTTTTTGTGATGGATATGGTTGGGGTTGTGGTTTGTGATAGGGGGGGGAGTAGAGTGTTTTTTTTTTTTGAGAGGGTTGATTTGGTGAGTTTTTAGTTATTTTAGAAATTTAATGATAATTGATGATAGAAGTATTTGTGTATATTAAGTTTTTAGGGGAAGTTTGTGTTTTTTGTGGGATATTGGAGTTTTTTTGGGGGTGTGATTTTTTATGTTTTGAGAGTGGTTGTTTGATTAGGGGAAAGGGTATATAGGGGAAAGGTGGGTTAGAAATTTGGTGGTTTTGAGTGGTGTTTTTGTTTTTATTTTTGGGTTTTTAGTTTGTTTTTTGAGTAGTGAGTGTGAGAGAGAGTGAGTGAGTAGGAGAGAGTGAAGAGAGAGTTTTTGGGGGGTGTGGGTTTGTTGGTTTTTGAGTTTTGTGGTTTTTTTTTTGTTGTGTTTGGGTTTGGTTGGGGTTTTTTTTTGGTTTTTGGTTGTATTGGGTTTTTTTTGGTTGTGGGTGTTGGGGGGGGGTAGTTTGTTTTTTTGGTGGTGAGTGTAAGGTTTTTGTGGTTTTTTGTGTGTGTGTGGTGGATGGGTGGATGTAGTGGTGTGAGATGAGTGTTGTTTTGAGGTGTGTAGTGGGTTTGGAGAGTGTGAAGCTAGAGCGAGAGTGCGAGAGAGTATTGGAGGATGTGATGAAAGTGTGTTTAGGGGGGTTGTTGGTTTAGAGTTGAGTTAGTGAAGTTTGATGGTGTGAGAGATTAATTAGGGTGTAAGTGTGGATATATGGGGTGGGTTGTGAGGGTTTTATTTAATTTTGAAGGGTGGTGAGGGTAAGTGGGTGTTAGGTTTTTTTGTGTTGTATGATGAATAAATGTTATGGTGGTTAGATGGTAATTTGAGTGGGTTTGGTGTTATTTTGAGAATTTGTTGGGGTTTATGGATTGAGGGGATGGGAGATGGTTTTAAGAAATGGGAGGGGTGATTGAAGAGTAGTGGAGATTGATGTGAGGGAGGGTTAGAAAGGTGGGAGTTATTGAATGTTGGGATAGGATATGGTTAATGATATTGGGGTGTATGAGGTAGGTTGTTGGTTTTGTTTTTGTAATGAGTTTTGGGTGAATTTTTGTATTGTTTGTAGTTGTTTGTTTGGTAGGTTTTTTGGGTGTGTATGTGGTAATGAATGTATTTTTTTTTTTTTTTATTGTTGTGGGGTAGGGTGAAATGGAGAGTTTTTGGAGATATGGTTTGATTAATTTGTGGGGGATGTTGTTTTTTTGGGATGTGGTGTGTGGATTTTTTGGGGTGGAGATTGGTGGGTAGTTGAGATGGGGTTTTTTTATTATTTATGGTTTTATTTAGGGAAGTTTGTATGATATTGTTGATTAGATTGTTAGTTGATGTGGTATATGGGGTTTGGGGTTGTATTTTTTAATGTTTAATTTTGGGGGGGAGTGTATTATTAATTGAAAAATGTTTTGGTAGTTTGTTTTTTTTTGATTTGAGATGTATTGTGATTGGTTTGGAGGAGTGTTAATTAGTTTGGAGGTGGTATTGGATTGGTTTTAGTTTGGAATGTGTGGGGTGTGGGGAGGATTGTATGGTTAAATTGGGGTTGGTGTTGTGGGTATGTTGGGGTTTGTTGTTTTGGGTTTTTGTTTGGTAGAGGTGGTTTTTTGGGGGGTGGGGGTGATGGGGAATGGTATGTTAATGGTGGTGTGTATGTTTTGGTGGTTTGTGTATGGTTGTATGAGGTAGGATTAGGTTTGGTTGGGGGATTTTTGTTTGAATTTTTTTTTGAAGGTGATTGATTTAGATATAGATAGTTTGGTTTTTGTAGGGAGGAGTTTGATGTGGGGTTGGGAGATTGATTGATTGATTGTGGGGTTTGATTGTGGTGGGGTGTTTAAGGATGTATTTTTGGTTATATTTGGGGAGGGTTATGGTGGGTTTTATGAATTATGATATAAAGTTTAAAAAAGAAAATATTAAAAAATTTAATATGTTTTGGTGTGTTTATTAATATGAGTTTATATATATATATATTATAAATATGATTGTTTTGATGTGATGTTTTGTTTTTATGTTTTTTGAGTGATTGGTTAAGGAAGGTTTTAAATGAATTATCTCTATAGATAATTGATTTTGAAGAGGATAATATTTAGTAGATTAAATTTTTTAAAATTAAATAATAAATTAGATTAAAATGTTAAATTTTGTTGTATTATAATAAGTGAATTTTAATGTAAAAATGATTTATTAAAATAGAGATGATTTAGAAGCATTTTATAGTTATATTTATATTGTAGTGTTATTGTTTTGTTAATGTTTGGTATTTTTTTTTTTTGATAGAAGTTGTGTGTTTTATTGTTTGGTTGTATTTTTGTTGTTTTTGTTTTTGTTTTTTTTGTTTGTTTTTGTGTTGGGATTTTTTATGTTTTTGTATTTTTGATTTTTTTTTTGTTTGTATTGATTATAGTAGAGTTTTTTGGGGAGGTATGAGGGTTTTGTGTAAGGAGAAAAAATAAGATAGGAAAGATTAGGGAATTTAAAGTGATGGTGAGAGTGGAATCTTGAAATTGGGGAATTAGGGTGGTTGGAAAAATAAAAAAGAATTAGATATTGGTGTGTGTTTTGATTTGATTTTGTTGTTTAAAATTAAGGTTTGTTGGTTTTTAATGTTATTTTTAAGGTTTTATGAAGGTTTATATAGGTAATGATATGGGGTTTTTAGTGTTGAAAGAAAAAGAAAGTGATTATTAGAAAGGGGTGTTGTTGGGGTTTAGTTTGGGAGGGGTGTTTTATTTATATGTAGGTGTTTGATTGGGTGGTGTATGATGATGAGAAGAAGGGGACTTTTGTTATTATTGGATGGTTTGTTTTTTAAGTGGGGGTGGGAGGTGGTTTTTTGATAGATTGATTTTGTAGAAATGGGAGATAGGGTGTGTGGTTTTTGGTGGTGGGAGTTTTGGAGAGAGAGAAGATGTAAGGTATTTTAAGTTGGGGGAAGGTAGTGTTTTGGGAGGAATGAATTGGGATAGTTTTTGATGTTTTTTATGATATGGGAAGAAGATGTTATGTTGGTATAGGTGATAGATTTAAGGGTTATTGGAATTGAGTAGTGGTAGAAATTTGTATGGTATGTTTTTTGTAAGTTTTGTATAGTATATAATATGGGTGGGGTGGAAGGTGTTTTGGTGAATTTTTAATTGTTTGAGAGGTTTGTTTGTTAATGGGGTATATTATTTAATGGTATGTTTTTGGGGTGAGTGAGTGTGGAGGAATTATTTATATATGTAATTATGTGTGTTAAAGTTATGATGAAATTTTAATGAAGAATTGGTAGTAAAAAAAATGGTGGTGGTAGTTTTTGTGAGATGATTTATATATGGGTGAGATTTAGGGTTGTTTGGTGTGTGGGGGTGGTTGGTAGGAGTTGGGGGGGGGTTGTTTGAGTATGTGGGTGTGTGTATGGGATGTTTTGGTGAATGGAGGTTTTGGGGGGAGTGGGGTGGTTATTTTTTATTTTTTGTGTATTTTATTTTGTGTGTGATATATTTTTGGGGGGGGGGTGGGAGGGGTAGGTTTTTTGGGGGGGTGGAAAAGGTGGTTATTGGGTGTTGTTTTGTTTTAATTGTATGAGTATTTTGATTAGGGGGAGTTTAGTGGTATGGTGATAGTTGGGGGTTGGTGGGGGGGTGGATTTGTTATGTTTTGAGATTTTGTTTATGTGTGAGAAGAGGGTTTGGTTTTTGTTTTGGGTGGGGGGTTGTGTTTGGGTTGGATGGTGTGTTTAGTCTGGGGGAAGGTGTAGAGGAGTGTGTAAGTGGTGGAATTTTTTTGTGGGTTTGTTTTGGTTGTGGATTTATGGTAGGTGTGTGTTTTTTTTTGTTTTGTGTGTGATGGGTGGTTGGTTTTAGTGTTGATTGTTGAATAGGGAGGAGGATGTATGTTTTTGGTAGATTTTGAGAATGTGGATGGGGTTTTTTGGTGGTGTTTTTATTGTTGGTTGTTGGTGGTTGGTTTTTTTTTTTTTTTTTATTTTTTTTTTTTTTTTGGTTGGTTGGGTTTTGGGGGGTGTTTTGTGTTTTTTGATTTGTTTGGTTATTTTTTTTGGGGGGTGGTGGTGGGGTGGATGTTTTTTTTTTTTTTTTTGTGATTTTTTTTTTTTGTTGTTTTTTGGGTTTGTGGTTTAGGGATGAGATAGTTGTGTGGTTGGTGAGAGAGAGAGTCGAGTTGTTGTTGTGTGTGTTGTTGTGGTTGTTGGTTTGAGTTTGTGTGTTGTTTGATGGTATAGTGTGTGTGTGAAGTGGGGTGGGTATTGGTGTATATTGGTGTGTTTTTGTGTGTGTAGGGGAATTTTTGTGGTTAGGGTTTTGTTTTGATTAGTGGGTGGGTGTTGTGAATTAAAAAAAATATTGTAGTTATTATGGTATTAAATGAAAAAGTTAGGTAGAAAAAAAAATAGAGGTGTTTTATTTAATTTTGTTTTTTTTTTTTTTTTTATTTATTGGGGTTAAGGGTAGGAGGGTTTTAGTTTTTTTTTTTTAGGGTATGTAGTAGGTGTGGGAATGGGATTTTGAGATGAGAATAAATTAGTGGAATTGAATTTTGTATTTGAATGGATTGTGGGGGATGGAGGTTTGGGAGGAGGGATAGGGGGTTATTTTAATTGAGGGGGTTTAATGGATGAGATATGGTGTTGTAGTAGGAGGATTATGTATAGGTTTTTTTGTTGATAAGGGATTGATGTTTTGGTAAATTGATTTTATATTTAGAGATTGGATAAGAGATGGAAATATAGAATGGTATTATGGGTTTGTTTGGGGTAGTTTGGTTGGTGTGAAGAGGATATAGTAAGGGGTTTTTGTTTTATGTTAGAGTGTTGGTTTTGTATGATGGTTATGGTATGTATGTTTTTTTTTTGTTTTGGGGGTTTTAAAAAGTTTGAAGTTAGTTTGAGTTTTGTAAGAATTGGTGAAATGAAGGTAGAGGATTAAAAATGGATAAGGGGTTGGTATGTTTTTTAAATGGTTGTTTGGTTGGTTTGTGGTTATTTGATGTTTTAGATTAGATAATGGGTGGAAGAAGTTTTTTTGGTTTAGAGAGATAGGGTAAAAAAATATGAGTTATGTAGGTTTTGTATTTTTTATTTTGGTTTTTTTTTTATTGTTTGGTTGTTTGTTTGGATATTATTTAGAGTTAGTTTTTAAATTTAGAGGTGGTGTTATTATTATTGATGGGAAATTTGTGTGTATGTATGTTAGTATAGGGGATAGGGTTTTGGATTTTGTTTTTGATTAGGGGTGGTTTTTGGTTTTGGGAGGGTGGTTAGATTTTGGGGGTGATGGATTGGTTGTTTCGTTAGTAGTGGTTTTTAGGTGTGTGATATGTTGTTTGTTGGTATAGTGTGGGGTGGATATTTTGTTGATATTTGTTTTGGTGGTGTTTGTTTGGTTAATTTTGTTTTTGGGAATTGGGTTGTAAGTTGTTTTTGTGGGTTTGGGTTATGATTGGTAGTGGAGGAGGGATATATGGTGGGTTTTTTTGGGATTATTGTGGTTGAGGTTGTTTGTTTTGGTATGGAGATGGTTATAGTTTGGTGGGGAAGATTATTGTGGGTTTGTTTTGTATTTTTTTTTTTTTTTAGGTTGGTTTTTATGGTGGGGGGTATTTTTGTATGTGTTTGTATTGTGGTGTGTTATTTTATTTGAAGGGATTGGAAAATGAAGATGGGAATTTTTGTGTGTTGGGAGGTGGAATAGAAAAGGAAGAATAAATGTTTGTAAGAGTGAAAGTAGAGTTTATAGATTTGGGTTGTGTTAGTGGTATTTGGGTTTGGTGATGTATGGAAAAGTATTTATATGTAATTTTGTTAATTTTATTTGAGAGAGAGTATATATCTATATCATTGTATGATTGTTTATTTATAAGTTATATATTTTTGGGGTTGAATGGTAGAAGTTTAGGAGTATTTAAGGTGGGTAAGGGAGGGTATGGGATGATGTTTGTTTTTTTTTGGGAGGAATTATTTTGAGTTGTTGGTTTTTGTGTTGGTTTTTAGTGAGGTGATGAAGAATTTGTGGATAAATAGGGGGGATTTTTTGTGGGGGAGGTGGGGTGGGTGTATGATTTATTAAGGTGATTAGTGATTTGTAGATAATTTATAAAAAAAAGTATTAAGAAAAAATATTTTGATATTAAGAATTTGGTTGATTTGTAATTGGATAGGTGTAGTTTTTGGTGTAATGATTTTGATAATTAATGATTGATGTGTTATGGTGTTAGAGGTGAGTTAGAGATGTTAGTTAGGTTGGTTTTTTGTGTTGGGATGTGTAGTTATGGTTAATTGATGGGTTTGATGAGTAAATGAGTTTGAGGTTTGTTAGTGAATGGGTATTGGGGGATATGAAAGGGGTTGTGGGTTGATGGTGTAGATTAAGTATAGGTGTGTTTGTTGAATTGTTATTAGGTAGATGAAGTTGTTTATTTTAGTAAATATAATGTTTAATTTGGTATTATTGATTATATGGGGTTTGGGGTTGTTTGTAGGTTTATATGGATGTAAATTATATGGGGATTTGTTAGTGATGGGATGTATTTTTGTAGGGGGGTTGTTAGTTTATGATAGGGGTTGTAGTAATAAGGGTGAAAAGGGTGAATATTTAAGTTAGTGGGAGGAGGGATAGAATTGTTTGAGATGAGTAAGAGAAGAGAGAGAGTGGGGAGTTTAATTTTTTTTTTGGGTTGGTGATTTTTTTTTTGGGAATTGGAAAGATATTGTTATTGTTGTGGTTAAGTTAGTTAGATGTATGGAGATTGTTTTTGGGGGATTTTTTAATGTTATGTTTGATTTTTAAAAGATATGGTTGGTTTGGGTGTGGTGTGAGTAGAGAGTGGTGGAGAGTATGGTTTTGGGGGTGGTGGATGGGAAGTAGGTGGAGTAGATTGTGGAGAGATGTGTTATGAGTTAAAAAAGTGGTGATGGTTGGTGTGTTTTGATAGAGTAGTTAGTTTGATTTATAGTTATTTGTGTGATTTTTTATTAGGTTTGTTGGTTGAGATATTTTATTTATTTGTAAGTATGGGATTGGTTTGGTAGTGTTGGTAGATGTTGAAGATAAATTAGATTGTGAGAGGTGATTGGATTTAAATATTGGTATTTAATATTTGGAATTAATAGTGTGATATAGTTAAAGGTGGTGGTTGGGGAAAAGGTGTGATTGGAAGTTTGGTATTTTGTGGTGGATGGGAGTTGGGGAATTTATGGATGTATAAAGAGGTGTAGATGTTGTGGAAGTAAATATGTGGATATAATTTTATTATTTGATTATTTATAGGGTAGTTTTTTTTTAGGATTTGTGTGGGTTTGTATTGAGATGGGAGGATTTGATGTGTGGTTTGTTTTGTTATTGGTGGGTGGTGGTGGTATATGGATAATTAATTGATTTTAGTTAGGGTTTTAAAGTGAAATTGTATGTTTTGTTATTGGGTTGGGTTTAAGTTTATTTGGTTATTTATGGTGAGTTGATGGGGGTGAAGTTTTGGGATTCTCTATCTATATATTTATTAATAGGTAGTGTTGAATAATGGGAGATTTAATAATTGTTTTATATTTGAAGGATAGGGTTTTTGTTTTTTTGTAGTAGTTGTTTTTTTTTATTTTTTGTTTGTGTGGGTTTATTTGATTTTGGTTAAATTATGTATGGGGGAGTTATTTGTGGGATTGTTGTGATTAATAGGGATTATTTAATGTTTGGAGTTGTATTTAGGGATTTTGTGGGGGCTTGAAAGGAGGTAGGTTGGTAATTTGAATAAAAAGTTTTTGGTTTATGGTATTGTTGGATTTTTTTGAATTTTGGATGGTTTATGGTTTTATAGGGAGAGAGGGGTTTTTTGTAATGTTTTTATTTTTTATTGTTGATTTATTGTGTTTGGTGTTTTGTTAAGAGGGAGGATGGAAGTAGGTGTTTTGGTTTTGGTTTGTGGGGTGGGGTGTGTTTTTTTTTTGATTGTGGGTGATGGGTTTTTTTTTTGTTTTTTGGATATGGATGGGTTGTGTTTTATATGGTCTCTTAAGAAGAATTATATAGAGTTTAGAGTATAGAGTAATGTAAATTTGTGATATGAGGGTGTTTTTATATTGATTTTAGTGTATTTGTTTTATTGAATTGGGAAAGTGTTGGGTGGGGATTTTAAGGTGTTTTTTGTTTGGTAGATTGTGGTAATTGATTCGGTATATTTGAAGATGGGGTAGGATATGTATTGGGGGGTGAGGGGAATGTTGGGAATGGAAAGTGTGGGTAGGTGGAGAGAGAAGTGGGAGTGGGGTGGATTTTTGTGGGTATTTGTATTTTTTGGATGTTTTTGGTGGGTAGGGGAGGAGTTTAAATATTATATGTGATTGTAGGATTAGGGTTTATTAGATGAAATTGATATATGGTTTTTTTAGATATGGATGGATATTAGGAATGGAATGTTTAGTAGGGTTTATTAGAATATAGGTTATATTATTATGATTTGGGGTAATTGGGGGAGATAGATGATTGGGTGTTTTTTGTATGGGGTGGGTGGGATAATAAGAAGTATATAGAAAGATTATGTTTATGGGTTAAGAGTAAAGTAGAGGTTGTAAGGTTGTAAATAAGATTTTAAGTTAGAAAAATGTGTGGGAGGGGGAGGAGATTTTTAATGTAATGTGATTTGTTATGTGTAAAGTATGTTTTAGGGGGGTATGGGGTTAATTGGGATTAAATAATTGAGATTTTAATAAAGTTAGGAAGAGGGAGATTAAATTGGTGGGTTGAATTATTTAGTGTAAATATTTAAGGTTTTTTAAAGAGGAAATTTAATTGAAAGTGGGAGGAATGTTTTATGGTTATTTAATTGTTATGGAATATAATTTATTTTTTGTAGAAGTTGAAGTTGGGGTAAGGAGGTTTGGAAGGTTGTAAGGGAGGATGTATTGTTTGGAATTGTGTTTGTGTTGGTGAGGTGGTTTAGTAAGCGAAGTGCAGCGAGAGCGCGAGCGAGTGTGGATAATTGAGTTATTGGTGTGGTTGTGTGGTGGGGAGTGGGAATGTGAAGATATTAGAATATATTTTGTAGATATTATGTAAAGAATAATTGGCTGGGGTGTTGTAATGAAAAGAAGTTATTAGTTTTTTTGTGGTGGGAATTGATAATAATTAGGAGATATTATAGAAATGGTTTTTGTTTTTGTTGGTATTTAGATGAGTAGTTATTTAAATTGTTTTTTTTTTATGTTTTTTTTTTTTTTTGTTTGTTTTTTTTTTATGAGTGATTTTTTGTTGGTAGTGTTTGTTGTTTATTTATGTGTTTGTATTTGATTTTATTTTTGTTTTTTATATATGATTTGTGTGTTGATGTATATTGTAAAATCTGTTGTGTGGTTATGGTTTTATGTTGAAATTGGGGGAAGTTAAGTAAGTGTTGTGTGGTGTGAGGTAGATTTAGATAATTTGGAAATTTATAATAAAAAATGTAGGGGTTGATAGTGTTTATGTTGGTGTAGGGGGTATTTGATATTATATATTGATAGTTTAGAGTGGTGAAAAGGGTTATGTTTTTGGGATGTTTTTTATTAAATGTAATGGAGTTATAATTATGAGTGTTTTTGAGCGAGAGATGTGAGAGTGTCGCGTAGGTAGTGATGGATTAGGGTTGAATGTTTAAGAATAGTGATAGGAGGCGCGATCGAGCTGAGCAGAGGATTATTTTGTTTTGTTTAGATAATTGATTTTATTTATGTAGTGTAGCGAGTAGAGAGCGACGTGGGTGGATTTAAATAGTTTAAAAAGAAATATATGAATGTTTATATTTATAAAGGTTTAATTTTAGTAATGGTATTATTTTTATTTTGTATTGTAAATGGAGTTTGAAGTTGGTTTTTTGTAATTAAAATTATTGAATGAGTTAAAATTTTAAGTGTTTTGTGAATATGTTTAACTTTTAAAAATTGTTTTATGAATAAAATTAAATGTATTAATGATTATTAATGTTTAGTTATCTCTCTCTCTCTCTCTATAAAAATTGATTGGAGAGGAGAAATAATAAGTGTAAAATGGAATGTGTAGAAGAAGATATTATTATGGTTTTATTATATGTTGGGATTTAATGTATATTATTTATATATATTTGGGTATATTTTTAATTTAATTTTGTAAATAATTGGAAAGAGGTATTTTTAATTTATTTTTGTAATTAAATTTTTATTTTTATAGATGTTTTGTTTTTTATATTGTTTGTAATTTTTGGTTTTTTGTTTATTTATTTTAGATTTATTTATTTTTATGTTATTTGGTGATTATTTTTTTGTATTTGGATTTGTTTTTGGGGGAGGGGTTGGAATGTTGGTAGGAAATGTATTAGTAATATGAGTATGTAGATTTGATTATAGAGGGTAAGTGGATTGATAAATAATTAGATAAAAAATATGAGATGATGGTGGAAAATATATATGTTAATATAAGGAATGGTTGATAAATTATTTATAAAAAGAAGAGAATATTTGGATAGGAGTTGTATATTGAAGAGAGTGGGTGTAAGAATAGATGAAGTATTTATATGGGGGGTAAATTGTATTAATTGGGTTACTGAAAGGGGTTAATGTATTATAAATATTGGGAGGTATCACACCTCATAGTTATGGGTTTGTAGGAAATGGGTGATTTTTATATAGGTATGAGAATGGAGAAGGTAGGATAATAATTGTGACTCTATCTCTATTTTAGGTTAGCTGAAGGTTAGGGGGCTAGTGCTGTGCTCGCTAGATCTCGAGTCGAGTAGTCTATCTATAGCTCTATATATCGATCATCTCTAATTAATTAGAGGTTTAGGTGGGGGTGGATGAGGAAGGAAATGTGTTGTTTAGGTGGTTAAGTTTAGTTTATAATATATTATATGTTTTTTAAGTTATTAATATTGTGTGTTAATGGGAGGTTGATGGTAGAGGGTATGTAGGTTTGTAAGATATGATTTGTTAAAAGTTTTTGTGGGGGTTTGATGTTTTGTTAAGAGAATGTGTGGAAAAGGAAAGATGTAGAGAGAGGATTATAGGTGTAGGAGGTGGATGGAGGTGTTAAATGAGAGATGGGTATAAGTTTGTGAAAGAGATAGGGGAAAGGGAAATTTTTGTTATGGGATTGGGGTATTTGGTAGGATTTTTAGAGGGAAAAGGAGGGGGGGGGGGGGGAGGAGGGGGTGACTATATCTATATATCTTTAAATGGGGGGGGGATAATATATATGTAGGTGTTTTGTTGAAGGATGGGGGAAAAAGGGGTATTGTGAGTGGGGTTGGGGAATGGGTTGGGGGGGGGGGTTTGTGAAGTTGGGAGGAGGAAGGAGTGTGGGAATGTGGGAGTGGGGTGAAGTGTTAAGGAATGGAAATGGAAAATATGGATGGATGTAGAAGTTAAGTATAGAGAGGGGTGTGAGTGAGAGGGGGAGATGAGTGAGTTGATATATGGATTGAGGGATTGGGGATTTGGGTGAGGAGGAGAAAGGAGAGGGTGTTGGAGGGGTTGTTGTATAAGATGTGTTAGGATGTGGTTTTTTAGATTTTTTTAAGGGGGTGTGGTTGGGGGGTGTGTGGGTGGGTGGGTGGTGGGGTGGGGGTGGTTTGTGTGGGGTGGGGGGGTTTTTGTGGAGTGGGGTGGGTGGGGTGTGGTGGGTTGTGGGGTGGGGGGGGGGGTGTGTATTGGTTGTGTGGGTGGTGTTTTGTGTGGATATGATTGGTGTGTGGGTGGGGGTGGTGTTGGGGTGGGGGGTGTTGGGTTGGGGTGTGGGTGGGGGGTGGTTTGGGGGTTGTGGGTTTTTTGTGTGTTGTGGTGTGGTGGGTGGGGGGTGGTGTGTGTTGGGGGGGTGTTGTTGTTGTTGTTTTGTGGGGGGTTTGGGGGGGAGGGGGTTTGTTGGGTTTTTGTGTGTTGTGGTGGGGGGGGGTGGTTTGGGGTGTGTTTTGTGTTATGTGTGTGTTGGTGGGTTTGGTGTTGGGGTGGTGTTGTTGTTTTGGGTGGGGGGGGGGGGGTTTGGGGGGGTTGGGGTGTGGGTTGTGGTGGGGGGGGTGGGGGGGGGGTTTTGGGGGGGGGGGGGGGGGGGGGGGTGGGTGGGGGTGTTGGGGGGGGGTGGTGTGGGGGTGTGGGGGGTGTGGGGGGGTGGTTGGGGGGGTTGTGGTGGGGGGGGGGGTGGTGTTTTGGGTTTTTGTGGGTTGGGTTTTTTGTTTTTGGTTGGGGGTTTGGGTTTTTTTTGGTGGGGGTTGGGGTGGTGGGGGGTGGTGTGGGGGTTTGTTTGGGGGGGGGGGGGGGGGGGGGGGGTGGTTGGGGGTGGTTGGGGTTTGGTTTGTGGGTGGTGGGTGGGGTGTTTGTTTGTTTGTTGGGGGTGGGTGGGGGGTTGTGGGGTGTGAGTGATTGAGTGGGGGAGTGTGTGGTGTGGGTTGGTGGGGGGTGGGGGGGTTGTGTTGGGGGGGGGTTGTGGTTGTGGAGTGTGTGGGGGAGTTGGGGGGGTGGTGTGGGGGGTGTGTGGGTGTGGGAGAGTGTGGGGGTTGTGGAGTGTGGGGTGGGTTGTGGGTGGGGGTGGGGGGGGGTTGGTTGTGGTGGGTGGGTTGGTTGTTGGGTGGGGGGTGGGTGGTGGGTGGGTTGTGGGTTTGGGTGTGTTTGTGGGGGGGTGTTTTGGTTGGGTGGGTTGTGGGTGTGGGGGGGGGGGGGGTGGTGGGTGGGGGGGGGTTGGGTGTGGGGTGGGGGGTTGGGGGGTTGTTGGTGTGGTTGGTGGTTTGGTTTGGGGGGGTGGGGGGTTGGTGGGGTTTGGGGTGGGGGGGGGGGTGGGTTGGGGGGGGGGGGGGGTGGTGGTGGTTTGTTGGGTGGGTGGGGGTGGGGTGGGTGTGGGGGGGGGGGGGGGGGGGTTTGGTGGGGGGTGGTTGGGGGTTGGTGGGTGGTGTGGGGGGGGTGGGGGGGGGGGGGGGGTTGGGGGGGTGGGTGGGGGGTGTGGGTGTTGTGGTGGGGGTGGGGGGGGTGGTGGTTGGGGGGTGGGGGGGGGGGGGTTTGGGGGGGGGGGGGGGGGGGGGGTGGTTGGGGGTGGGGTTGTGGTGGGGTGGGGGGGGGGGGGGGGGTGGGGGGGGGGGTGGTGGGGGGTTGGTGGGGGGTTGGGGGGGGGGGGGGGGTGGGGGGTTTGGGTTGGGGGTTGGGGTGGGGGGGTGGGGGGTGGGGGGGGTGGGTGGGGTGGGGGGGGGTTGGGGGGTGTGTGGTGGGGGTGGGTGGGGGTGGGGTGTTTGGGGGGGGGTGGGGGGGGGTGGGGGTGTGGTGTGTGGGGTGGGTGGGGTGGGGGGTGGTGTGGGGGTGGGGTGTGGGGTGTGGGGGGGTGGGGGGGGGGTGGTTGGTGGGGGTGGGTGGGGGGTGTTGGGTGGGGGGGGTTGGGGTTTGGGGGTGTTGGGGGTGTGTTGTGGGGTGTTGGGGGTGGGTGTGGAGGGGTTTGGGGGTGGGGGTGGTGGTGGTTGGTGGGGGTTGGGGTGGGGGGGGTTTTGGGGTTGGGGGGGTGGGGTGGGTTGGGGGGTTTGGGGGTGGGGGTTGTTGTGGGTTGGTGGGTTTTGGGGGGGTGTGGTGGGGGGGGGTGGTGTTTGTGGGGTGGGGGGGGGGGTGGGGGGTGGGGTGGGGGTGGTGTGGGGGGGGGTGGGTGGTGGGTGGGGGGGTGTTTTGTGGGGTGTGTGTTGTGTTTTGTGGGGTGGGGGTTGTGTGTGGGTTTTGTTTGGTTGGGGTTTTGGTGGGGGGGGGTGGGTGTGGGGGGTTGGGGTGGTGGTTTTGGTTGTTTTTTGGTTTGTTTTTTTTGGGGTTGGGGTGGGGTGGGGGTGGGGGTGTGGTGGGTGTGGGGGGGTGGGTGGGGGGGGGGGTGGGGGGTGGGGAGTGTGAGTGTTTGATGGGGGGTTGGTGTGTGGTTGGGGGGGGTGGGGTGGGGGGGGGGGGTTGGGGGGTGGGGGGTTGGGGTGGATTTGGGGGGGGGGGTGGGTTGTGGGGTGGGGTGGGGGGGGGTGGGGGGGGGGGGGGTGGGGGGGGTTGTGGGGGGGTGGGGTGGGGGGGGGTGTGGGGGGGGGTGGGGGGGGGGTGTGGGGGTGGTTGGGGGTTGGTGGTTGGTTGTGGGGGGTTGTGGGGGGGGGGGGGGGGGGGTGGGGTTGGTGGGTTTGGGGGTTGGTGGGGGGGGTGTGGGGGGGGGGGGGTGGTTGGTGGGGTGGGGGGGTGGGGGGGGGGGTTGGTGGGGTTGGGGTGTGTTTGGGGTTGTGGGGGGGTTGTGGGGGGTGGGGTTTGTGTGGGGGGGGGTGGGGTGGTGTGGGGGGGGGTGGGGGTGGGGTTTGGGGGGGGGGGTGGTGGGTTTGGGGGGGGGGGGTTTTGTGTGTGGTGGGGGGTGTGGGGGGGTGGGGGTGGGGGGGGGGGGGGGGGGGGGGTTGGGGGGTTGGGTGGGTTGGGGTGTGGTGTGGGGTGGGGGGGGTGGGGGGGGGGGTGGGGGGGGGGTGGGGTGGGGGGGTGGGGGGGGGGGGTGGTTGGTGGTGTGTGTTGGGGGGGGGTGTGGTTGTTTTTGTGGGGGGGTGTGGGGGGTTTGTGTGGTGGGGGGGTTTTGGGGGGTGGGGGGTGGGTGGTGTGTGGTTTGGGGTTGTGGGGGGGGGGGGGTGGGTGGGTGTTGGGGTTGGGTGTTTGTGTGGTGGGTGTTGGTGGTGGGGGTGGGTGTGTGTGGTGGTTGTGTTGGGGGGGGGGGGTGGGTGTGGGGGGGTTTGGTGTGGGGGGGGGGGGTTTTGGTGTGGTGTGTTTGTGGGGGTGGTGGGTGTGTGGGGGGGTGGTGGTGGGGGTGTTGGGGGGGGGTGGTGGGTTTTGGGTGGGTTGTGTGGGTGGGTTGGTGGGGTTGTGGGGGGGGGGGGGGGGGGGTGTGGGTGGGTGGTGGGGGGGGGGGGGGTGGGGGTGGGTGGTGGGTGGGGGGGGGGGGGGTTGGTGGGGGGGGGTGGGGTGTGGGGGGGTTGTGGGGGTGTGGGGGGGTGGTGGGGGGGGGGTGTGTGGGGGTGGGGTGGGTGGGGTGGGGGGGGGGGGTGGTGTGGGTGTGGGGGGGGGGGGGGTGGGGGGGGGGGGGTGGGTGTTGGGGGGGGTGTTGGGGTTTGGGGTTTGTTGTGGGTTTGGGTTGGGTTGGGGGGTGGGTTGTTGTGGGGTTGGGGGTGGTTTGTGGGGTGTGAGTGTGTGTGAGAGTGATGTGTAGTGTGTGGGTGGTGGTGTTGGGGGGGTTGGGGTGGGGGGGGGGGGGGGGGGGGGGGTTTGGGTGGGTGGGGTGGTTGGGGGGGTGGTGGGGGTGGGGGGGGGGGGTGTGTGTGGGGGGGGTGGGGGGGGGTGTGGGGGTTGGTGTGTGGGGGGGGGGGGGGTGTGGGTGGGGGTGGGGGGTGGTTTGGTGTTTGGTTGTTGTGGGGTGGTGTGTTGGGTGGGGGGGTTGGTTTGGGGGGTGGGTGGGGGGGGGGTGGGGTGGTGGTGTGGGGGTGGGGGGGGGGGGGGGGTGGGGGGTGGTGGGGGGGGTGGGTGGGGGTTGTGGGGGTGTGTGGGTTTGGGGGGGGGTGGTGTGGGGGGGGGGGGTGTGGGGGGGTTGTTTTTTTTGGGGGGGGGGGGGGTTGGGTGGTGGGGGTGTGGTGTGGGTGGGGGGGGGTGGTGGTGGGGGGGGGTGGGGGGTGGGGGGGGGTGGGGTGGGTTGGGGTGGTGGTGTGGGTGGGTTGGGGGGTGGGGGGGGGGGGGGGGGTTTGGGGGTTGTGGGGGGGGGGTGGGGTGGGGGGGTTGTGTGGGGGGGGGGGGGGGGGTTGGGGGGGGGTGGTTGGGGGGGGTTGTTTGTGGTGGGGGTGGTGTTGTGTGTGTGTGTTTGGGTGGGTGGTTGTGGGGGGGTGTGGTGTGGTTGTTGGTGTGGTGTGGTTGGTGGGTGTTGGTGGGTTTGGGGGGTGTGGGGGGGGGGGGTTGGGTGGGTGTTGTGGGGTGGGGGGTTTGGGTGGGGTGGGGGGGTTGGGGGTGGTGTTGGGGGGGGGGGGGGGTGGGGGTGTGGTTGGGGTTGGGGGTGGGTTGGGGGGGGTGGGGGGGGGGGTGTGGGTTGTTTGGTTGGGGGGGGTGGGGGGGGGTGGGGGGGGGGTGGTGTTTTGGGGGGGGTTTTGGGGTGGGTGGGGTAGTGGTGTGTGTGAGTGAGAGAGAGAGGTGGGGTGGGTTGTGTGGGGTTGTGGTGGGTGGGTGGGGGTGGTTTGGGTGGGTGTTGGGGTGGTGTGTTGTGGGGGTTGGTGTGGGGGGTTGTGGGGTGGGGGGGGGGGGGGGGGTTGTGGGGGGGGGGGGTTGGGGGGGGTGGGGGGTTTGGGGGGGGGGGGGGTGGGGGGGGTGGGTGGGGTTGGGGGTGTGGTTTGGGGGGGGGGGGGGGGGGTGGGGGGGGGTGGGTTTGGGGTTGGGGGGGGGGGGGTGTGGGGGTGTGTTGTGGGGGGGTGGTGTGGGGGTTGGGGTGGGGGGGGGGGGTGGTGGGGGGGTGTGTGTGGGGTGGGTGTGGGGGTGGGGGGGGGGGTGTGGTTGGGGTTTGTGGGTTGGGGGTGTGTGGGTGTGTTGGGTGGTGGTGTTGTGGGGGGGGGGGGGTTGGGGGGGTTTGGGGGTGTGGTGGGGGGGTGGTGGGGTGTTGGGTTTGGGGGTGGTGTGGGGTGGGGGGGGGTTGGGTTGTGGGGTGTGGGGGGTGGGGGGTGGGGTGTGGTTGGGGGGTGTGGGGGTGGGGTGGGGGGGGTGGGGGGGTTGGGGGGTTTGGGGGGTTGGGGGTGGGTTGTGGGGGGTTGGGTGGGGGGTGGTTGGGGGGGGGGGGGGTGGGGTTTGTGTTTGGGGGGTGTGGGGGGGGGGGGGGGGTGGGGGGTTGGGGGTGGGGGTGGGGGTTTGGGGGGGGGGGGGGTTGGTGGTGGGTGGGTTGGGGGTGGTGTGGGTGGGGTGGTGTTGGGGGGTGGGTTGGGGGGTGGTGGTGGTTGTTTGGGTTGGGGTGTGGTTTGTTGGGGGTTTTGTGTGGGGGTTGTGGGGTTGGGTGGGTGTTGGTGGGGGGGGGGGTTTGGTGGGTGGGTGGTGGGTGGGGGTGGGGGGGGGGGGTTGTGGGTGGGGGGGGTGTGGGTGGGGTGGGGGGGGGGGTGGGTTGTGGTTGTTTGGTTTTGTTTTGTGGTTTTTTTGGGGTTGTGGGGGGGGGGGGGGGTGGTTGTGGGGGGTGTGTGTGTGTGTGGTGTGTGTGGGTGGGGTTGGGTTGGGTGGGGGGGGGGGGTGGGGGGGGGGGGTGTGGGTTTGGTGGGGGGTTTGGTTTGGTTGTGTGTTGTTGGGTTTGTGTTGGTGGGTGTTTGGTTTGGGGGTTTGGTTTTGTTGGTTTGTGTGGTTTTGGGGGGGGTTTGGTGGGTTTGGGTTTTTTGTTGGTTTTGGTTTTTGGGGGTTTTTGTGGTGTTGTTGTGGTGGTGTTGTTGGTGTGTGGTTGTGGGTTGGTTTTGGGTGGGGGGGTGTGGGTGGGTTGGTGGGGGGGGGGTTGGTTTGTGGGGTGGGGGTGGGTGTGTTGGGGGAGGGTTTGGGTGGGTGGGGGGGGGGGGTTGGTGGGTGGGGGGGGGGGTGGGGGTGGGGGGGGGGTGGGGGGTTGGGGGTGGGGGGGGTGGGTGTTGTGTGGGGGGGGGTGGTTGTGGGGGGGGGGGTGGTGTGTTTTGGTTTGTTTTGGTGGGTTTGGTTGGTGGGGGGTGTTTGGGGGGGGTTGGGGGTGGGGGGGGGGTGTGTTGGGTGTGTTGGGGGTGGGGGTGGTGGGTGGGGGGGGGTTTGGGTTGGGGGGGGGGGGGGTTGGGGGGGGTTGGGGGGGTGGTTGGTGTGTGTTTGGGTTTGGGGGGGTTGGGGGGGTATTTTTTTGTTGGGTGGTGTGTTTGGGGGGGGGGGGTGGGGGGGTGGGGGGGTTTGGTGTGGGGTGGTGGGTGTGGGGGGGTGGTGGTTGTGTGTTGGGTTTTGGGGGGAGTTGTGTGGGGGTGGGGGGGGGGGGGTTGGGGGGGGTGGGGGGGGGGGGGGGTGTTGGGTGGGGGGTTTTGGGTGTGGGGGTGGGGGGGGGGGGGGGGGGTGGGGGGGTGTGGTGTTGTGGTTGGTGGGTTTGTGGGGTTGGGGGGTGGGGGGGGGGGTGTTGGTTGGGGGTGGGTGGGGTGGGGGGGGTGTTGGGGGGTTGGGGGGGTGTGGGTGGGGGGTGTGGGGTGTGTGGGGTGGGGGTGGGGTTGGGTTTGGGGTGTTTTGGGGTGGGGTGGGGTGGGGTGGTTGGGGGGTTTGTGTGTTGTGGGGGGGGGGTTTGGGGTGGGGTTGGTTTTGGGGGGTGTGGGGGGGGGGGGGGTTGGGGGTTTTGGGGTTGGGGGGTGGGGGGGGGGGTGTGGGTGGTTTGGGTTTGGTGTGTGGTGTTGGTGGGGTTGGTGTGTTTGGGTTGTGGGTTGGGGTTGTGTGTTGGGGGTGGTTTTGTTTGGGGGGGGGTGGGGGGGTTGGGTGGGGGGTTTGTGGGGTGTGGTTTGGGGGGGGGGGTGGGGGGGTGGGTGGGGGGGGGGGTGTGTGAGTGGGTGGGGGGGGGGGGGGTGGGGGTGGTGGTGGTTGGGGTGTTTGGGGGGGGGGGGGGTTGGGGGGGGGGGGTTTGGGGTTGTTTGGGTTGTTGTGTGGGGGGGGGGGGGGTGGGGGGGGGGGGGGGTTTTGGGGGGGGGGGGGTTTTGGGGGGTGGTTGGTGGTGGTGGTTGTTGTGGGGGTGTTGTTGTGGGTTGGTGGTTTGTGGTTGGGGTTGTGTGGGGTGGGGGTGAGTGAGTGTGTGTGGGGGTTTGGGGGGGGTGGGTGTGTGGGGGGGGGGTGGGGGGTTTGGGGGGGGGGGGGGGTGGGGGGGGGTGTGTGGGTTTGGTTGTGTGGGGGGGTGTGTGGTTTGTTGGGGGGGGTGGGTGGGGGGTGGGGGGGGGGGTTGTGGTGGGGTGGGGGGGTGGGGTGGGTGGGGGTGTGTGTAGTGTGTGGGGGGGTGGGGGTTGGTTTTGGTGGTTTGGGGGGGTTGGGGTTGGTGGGTGTTGGGTGGGTGGGGGTGGGGGGTGGGGGTGTGGGGTGGGGGGTGGGTGGGGTTTGGGGTGGTGGGGGGGTGGGGGGGGTGGGTGGGTGGTGGGGGGTGGGTGGGTGGGGGGGTGGGGGTGGGGGTGGGGGTTGGGTGTGGGGTTGGGTGGTGGGGGTGGTGTGGGGTGGGGGGGGGGGGGTGGGGGTGGGGTGTTTGGGGGGGGGGGGGGGGGGTGTGTGGGGGGGGGGGGGGGGGGGGGGGGGGGGGTGGGGGGGGGGTTGGTGTGGGGGGTGTGGGGGGGTGGGGGGTGTTGGGGGGGGGGTGGGGGTGTGTGTGTGAGTGGGGTGGGGGGGGGGGGGTGGGGGGGGGGTGGTGGGGGGGGGGGGGTTGTTGTGGGGGTGGGGGTGGTGGGGTTTGGTTTGTTTTGTTGTTTTTGTTTGTTGGGGGTGGGGTGTGGGGGGGGGGGGGGGGGGTGGGGTGGTGGGGGGTTTGGTGGGTGTGTGTGTGAGTGTGGGGGGTGGGGGGGGGGTGGTGGTGTGGGGGTTGGGTGTGTGTGTGGTTTTTGGGTGGTTGGGGGGTTGTGGGTGGGGTTGGGTTTGGGGGGGGGTTGGTGGGGGGTGGGGGTGGTGTGGGGGGGTGGGTTGGGTGGGGTTTGGGGGTGTTGTGGTGGGGGGGGTGGTGGGGGGTGTGGTGGTGTGGGGGGGGGGGGTGTTGGGTGGGTGTGGGGGGGTGTTGGTGGGGGTGTGGGTGTTGGGTGTGTTGTGGGTTTGTTTGGTTGGGTGGGTGGGGGGGTTGGGGGTGGTGGGTGGTGTGGTTGGGGGGGGTTTGGTGTGGGTTGGGGGGTGTGTTGTGGGGTTGGGGGTGGGGGGGGGGGGGGGGGTGGGGGTGTGTGAGATGAAGTGATGGGTGTGTGGTGGGTGGTGTTGGGGGTGGGGGGGGGTGTTGGGGGTTGTTGTGGTGTTGTGTGTGTTGGTGTGGGGGGGTGGGGGGTTTGGGGGGGGGTGGGGGTGGGGGGTTGGGGTTGGGGGGTGTGGGTGGGTGTGTGTGTGGGGTTGGGGGGGGGGGGGGTGTGTGTGGTTGTTTTTTTGGTGTGGGTGGGGTGGGGGGTTTTTGTGTGGTGGGGGGTGGGTGTGGGGGGGGGGGTTGGTGTGTGGGATTGGTGGGGTTGGTGGGTTGGGGGGGGGGTGGTGGTGGTTGTTGGGGGGGTTGGGTGGTGTGGTGAGTGAGATGAGTGGGGGGGGGGGGGTGGGGGGGGGGGTGGTGGGGGGGGGGGTGGGGGGGGGGGGTGGGGGGGTGTGGGGGGGGTGGGGTGTGGGGGGGGTGTGTGGGGTGTGGGGGTTGGGGTGGTGGGGGGGGGGGGGTGGTTGGGTGTGGGGGGGTTGTGGGGGGGGGGGTGGGGGTGGTGTGGTGGGTTGGGGGGGGGGTGTGGGTGGGTGGTGGGGGGGGGGGTGGTGTGGGGGGTGGTGTTGTGGTGGGGTGGTGGTGTGGGGGGTGTGGGGTGGTGTGGGGTGGGGGGGGGGTTGTGGTTGGTTTGGGTGTGGGGGGGGGGGGTGTGTGTGGGGGGGTGGTGGGGGGTGGGGTGGGGGGGTGTGGGGGTGGGGGTTGGGTGGGGGGGGGTGGGGGGGGGGTGGGGGGGTGGGGTGGGGGTTGGTGTGGGTGTGGGTTGTGTGGGGTTGTTGGGTTTGGGGGGGGGGTGGGGGTTGGTTTTTGGTTTTGTGTGTGTTGTGTGTGTGGGTTTGTGGGTGAGTGTGTGTGTGTGTGTGGGGGTGGTGGGGGGGGGGGTGGGTGGTGTTGTGGGGGGGTGGGTGTGGGTGGTGTTGGGGTGGGGGGGGGTGTGGGGGGGTGGGGGGGGTGTTGGTTGTGTGGGGGGGGGTTGGTGTTGGGGTGGTTGGGTTGGGGTTGGTGGGGTGTGGGGGGGGGGGTGGGTTGGTGGGGTGGGGGGGGGGGGGGGGGGGGGGGGTGGGGTGTTGTTGGGGGGTGTTTTGTGGGGGTGGGGGGGGGTGGGGGGGGGGGGTGGTGGGTGGTTTGGGGGTGGTGGTGGGGGGTGTGTTGGTGTTTTTTTTTTGGTGTGTTTTTTTGTGGGGGTGGTGGGGTTGGTTGGGGGGGGGTGTGGTGTGGGTGTGGGGTGTGGGGGGAGGTGGGGGTTGTTGGTGGTTGTGGGTGGGGGGTTGTGGGGGGTGGGGGTGGGGTGTGGTTGGGGGGGGTGGGGGGGGGGGGGGGGTGTGGGTGGTGGGGGGGGTGGTGTTTGTGGGGGGGGTGGGGTGTGGGTTTTTGGGTGGGGGGGGGGGTGTGGGTTGTGGGGGGGGGGGGGGTGGGGGGTGGTGGTGTGGGGGGGTGGGTGGTTGGGTGTGTGGTTTTGTGTGTGGGGGGGTGTGTGGGTGTTTTTTGTTGGGGTTTGGGTGGGTGGGTGTGTGGGGGGGGGGGGGGGGGTGGGTGGTGGGTGGGGTGTGGGTGTGGGGGGGGGTGGGGGGGTTGGGTGGTGTGGGTGGGGGGTGGGGGGGGTGGGGGTGGTTGGGGGGGGTGGTTGTGTGGGTGTTTGTTTGGGGGTTGGGGGTGGGGTGGGTGTGTGGGGGGGTGTTGTGGTGTTGTTGTGGGGGGGTGGGGGGGGGGGGGTGGGGGGGGGGTTTTTTGGGGGGTTTTGGGGGTGGGGGGGGTTGGGGGTGGTTTTGGGGGGGTTGGGGGGGGGGGGGGGATGGGTGTTGGTTGGGGGGGTGGGGTTGTTGGTGTGGGGGGGGGGGGGGGGGGGGTGTTTGGGGGTGGGGGGGGGGGGTGGGGGGTGGGGTGGGGGGTGGGTGGGTGTGGGGGGGGTTTGTGGGTGGTTGGGTTTGGGGGTGGGGGGGGGGGTTTGTGGTGGTTGGGGTGGGTGGGGGGTTGGGGGGTGGGGGTGGTGGGGGGGGGTGGGGGGTGTTGGGGTGTTTTGGGTTGGTGGTGTGGGGGGTTGTGGTTGGGTTGGGGGTTGTGTTGGGGGTGGTGGGGTGGGTGTGGGTTTGGTTGGTGGGGTTGTGTGGTGTTGGTGGGGGGGGTTTGTGTTTGGGGGGGGGGGGGGGGGGGGTTTGTTGGGGGGTGGGGGTTGGGTGTGGGTGGGTGGGTTGGGGGTTGGGTGGGTGGGGGTGTTTGTGGGGGTGGGTAGGGGTTGGGGGGTGGGTTGGGTTGGGTTTGGTGGGGGGTGTGTTGGGTAGTGTTGTGTGGTTTGGGGAGTGGGTGGGTGGGATGGTGGGGGTGTGGGGGTTGGTGGTGGGGGGGGGGGGGGTGGTGTGGGGGTGGTGGGTGTGTGGGGGGGGGGGGGGGGGGGGGGGGTAGTGAGTGTTGTGTGGGGGGGGGGGGTGTGGGGGTGGTTGGGTGGTGGGTTGGGTGGGTTGTGTTTTGGGGTGGGGGGGGTTGGGGTGGGGTTGGGGGGGGTTGGGGGTGTGGGTGGTTGTGGGGGGTGGGGTGGGGGGTGGGGGGTGGGGGGTTTGTGTGGGGTTGTTTGGGTGGGGAGTGGTGTTGGGGTGTTGTGTTGTGGGGGTGTGGTGGTGTTTGGGGGGGGGTGGGGGGTTGGGTTGTTGGTTGTTGTGGGTGTGGGTGTGGGGTTGGATGGGTTTGTGGGTGGGGGGGGTTGGGGTTGGTGTTGGGGGATGGTTATTTGTGGGTTTGTGGTTGTGGATGTATCTCTGACAGTGTGGTTTTTTTGTATGTGGTGGGGTTGGTATTTGTGGTTTGTGTTGGGGGGTTAGAGGTGTGTGGGAGGTGGGTGAATTTGAATAAGAAGGTTTGGGATTTTGTTTTTTTGGTTTGGTAGGGGATTTGGTTGGTTTGTGTTGGGATGGTTTATATGTTTTTATTGGGGGGAGTGTGGGTTTTTGGGAATTTTAATGATTTTGTTGTTTGTTGTGTTTTGTATTGTTTGTTGGGGGGGTTTGGGGTTTAGATGGATATTGATAGATTTTAATGTGGGGAAAGGGGGGGTATATATCTATATATCTATCTATTTTTTTTGGTTTTTGTATTGATGGAGGGTTGATGGGGGGTTGTTTTTTTTTTTTGGATATGATGGGGGTGTGTTTTTGATATTGGAGTATTGAGTTTGTGAGATTAGAAGTAAAGAAAGAAGGTTTGAATTTTGATTTAGTAGGGTGTTTGTGTTATTGATGTTAGGTGTAATTTTTTTATAGAATGAGTAGGGGGGTGTGGATTAAATGGTGGTTTGGGTTTTGTTAGGGATTGGTGGTGTATTGATAAGGTAATATTGTTAATGAGTAGTTAGGTTTGGTTGTATTGGGGGGGGGTGGGTTATGTGTTGGGTATGGAAAGTGGTTTTTTTGGTTGGTGTGAGTGAGTTGGGGTGTGGGTGGGGAATGGTATGTGTTATGTTTTTGGATGTTTTTTGTGGGAGGGGAGGGTGTGATTATTTTTATTTGATGGTGGTTGTTAGGGGTTTGGTGTGAGATGATAGATTGGTTGTTTGAGGATGATTATGGATTTTATTGAATTTGGTTAGTTAGGGGGGTTGTATTTATTAGGATGGATATTATGAGTGATTGGGGGATTTGGGTGGATTGTGATTGATTGGGGTTTTTGAGGGTGGGGGGGGTGGATATATTGATATGGTTTTGTAAGAAGTAGATTATGTGGTTTAGGGATGGTATGTAGTGTAGAGGGGGTTGTGAAGAAGATAAGTTTAAGTTTGAGAAGAGATGGTGAGGTGGGGTGTTGGGTAATTTTTTGTTGTTTTGTATTGGGTTATGTTTGTAGTGTTGGTTTAGGGGGGGTAGGGTAATTGGGTTGTTTTATTTGAGTTTTTATAATTAGGTTGAGGGGTGATTTTAATGGTGGTTTATTATGTTAGGTGGTAAAGATTTAGTTGGTTTAATGAGGTTTTTTTTTATTTGGGAGGAATGTTTTGTTATTTATTTTTATGATATATTGTATTTTTATTAAAGTTGTTTTGGGGTTTGGTGGGGTTGGTTTGTTGTGTTTGGGTTGGTTGTTTTGGGGTTTGTTGGTGTTGTGTTGTTGTGTGGATGGTGGGGTTGTTAGAGGGGTTATATTTTTTGTTATTTAGGGGTGGGGGGGGGGGTGTGTGGGGGTGGGTTGGGGGAGAGATAGTTTTTTGGGTGTTTTTGGATTGTTTTTGTTGTTTTTGGGGGTTTTGGGGGTGTGGTTTGTATGGAAGTGGTTTTTTGTTTTGTGGGTATGGGGATGAATTTGTTTTTGGTGATTTTTGTGGGTATTGGTTTGTTTGGTTGTTGGTGTTGATGTTGTGTTAGGGTTTTGAGTTGGTTTGTTTTTGTGTTTGGTGTTTTGTGTTTGTGGGTTGGTGTTTGGGTTGTTGTTGTTGGTTGGTGGTGGTTGATGTTTTGGTGTTGTTGTTTATGGTGGGGGTGTTGGTTTGATAGTATGTATGGTGTTGAGTGATATGGTTTAATGGGTGTGTTGGGTTATTGGTGATTTGTATTTTGGGGGATATAGGTAAGGTGGGGGGTGGGGGTGAGTATTAATTATCTTTTAATATTTATAATTAAAAATTGGAGGGGGGATTTGAGTTAGTGGGGGTTTGTAGGGGGTATTTGGAATATATATATTTTAGTTTGTTGGGTGGTTGTGAATGGGGGGATTTGTTGGGGATGTTTTTGTTTGATTGTTAATGGAGTGTTTAGTTGTAGGGTGTATTTTGTTGTTTTGAGTTGGTGGTGTTGGTTTGTTGTGTTGGTGTTTGGTGTATTGGGTGTGTGGAGTTGTTTGTTTTGTTTTGTTGTGTTGGTTTGGGTTTGAGTTGGGGAGTTTTTATTGTTTTTGAATGATTTTTGTTGTTTTTGTGTTGGTAGTTTTTGTTTTGTTTTGGTGTTTGTGGTTTTTGTGTTTGTTGGGGTTGGTTGGGGTTTTTTTTGTATGTTATTTGGTGTGGTTTTGGGTTGTTGGGTTGGGATAAGATGTTGGTTTTTTTATTGTTGTTTTTTATTTTTGTTTGTTGTTTTTATTGTGTTGTTATTTGTTTTGAAAGAATTGTGGGGAGAGAAATAGAATAATTGTGTTGTAGTTATGTTTTAGTATTATTTGTTTTTGTTTTTTTTGGTGGGAGTTATATTTAGTTTGATTTTTTTATTTTTGTTATTTGTTTAGTTATTTGTGGGGGAGAAGTTTGTAAGAGGTTTTGTTTTAATTATTTTGTATAATTTATTTTTGTATGTGTTTTGTTTTTTGTGGTGGTATATGGTGTTATTCTCTTTTGTTTGTTAGTTTATTTTAGTATATGTTTGTATTTATTTGTGATGATTGTTTTTGTATTTGGGTGTGTTTGGGGGAGGGGTTGGAGATGTTGGGAGGAGTAATGTTTTAGTTTATATGATAGGTAGATTGGTTTTATAGGAGGGTAAGTGGATGGATAATAATAGATATGAATAATGGAGGAGGTGGGGGAAAAATTTATTTGTTAATATATGGAGGGGTGGTGATAGTTGTATTATAAAATAAAGAGGAATTATTTGGGGTTATGAGGTTGGGTTTTTATGATGGTTGTGTTGGGTTTGTTAGTGATGTATGTTTTGTTTTTGGGGAAAAATAGATGGGGTGTTTGTTTGGGGTTTAGGTATGGTGATTGTGTGTTGTTTTATTTGGGGTTGGTTTTGGTTTGTGTTTTATGGTTTAGAATGGATGAATGATTTATTGAGGTGTTTTGGTTTAAGGTTGTTAGAGGGGGTTTAGTGTTGAATGGGATTTTTAGGGATGATGTAGATTAAGTATGTTTTAGTGGGGGTTGGGATGAGAAGTGAAATTTGTGTTTAGGGTGTTGGTTTAGATATGTGATTTGGGGTTTGTGTTTGTTTTTGTTAGATTGTTGTTGTTGTGGGTAGTTTGTTGGGTGGTTGTTTATGTGGTTTTGTTATTTTTGTGGGGTGTTGGTTTTTTTGATATGTGGTATTAAGATGGAGAGAGGGGGATTTTTATTATTGTGAGGGGTGGATAATGAGATGGTATCTATATCTCTATATATCTTTAAGAGTAGGTGTTTTTTTTGAGGTATTGGTATTGGTAGGATTTTAATAATAGAAAGATGTATTGAGTAATATAGTATGAGGGGTTTTGAATTGATGGTGAAAAGGGGGGGATTGAGTGGGGTGGTGGGTTGGGTTGTGTGTTGGGAGGAAAGGAGTGAGGGATTGGGGAGGGGTGAATGTTAAGTAAATAAAGAAATAAGAAAATTAGAAGTTAATGAAAATTATGATGTATAATATAGATTAGAGTGATGTGGAATATATAAAAAAGATAGTTATGAGATTTAGAAAATTTTAGGATTTGTTGGTTTTGATAGATTTATATTTTAAGGGGTTGTAGGGGGTGTTTGGTGGTTGGTGGTTGGTGGGGGTGGGTATTGAGTGGGGGGGGGGTGTATATGATTTGGGGGGGGGTGGGGTGGTGGGAGTGGGAGTGTGGTGTGAGAGGTTTGGGTTGGGGGGATTAAAGGGTAGTAGGGTGTAGTGAGTGATGTGTATAGAATGGGGGAGGGTTGGATTATGGGTGGGTTGAGTATGAGTGTTGTGGGGTGGGGTGGAAAGGTGGGAAGAGTTAAATGAGATAGTTGATGGAGAGGTGGAGGAGGTAGAGGTAAGGGATAAAGAAGAGAGAATAGGGGGAGTGGAGTGAGTAGGGGGGAGGAAAATAAAGAAGTAGGGGAGGGGAAGGAATAAAGAAGAAAGGATTGAGAAGTGAAGGAGGATAAGGTATGAGGAGAATTGAAATTGAGAGGGGGTGGGGGGTTAGTGTGGTTAGTTGGTAGTGTGTAGTGTGGGGAGGGGGGGGTGTAATGTGGGGTGTGTGTTGTTGTTTGGGGGGGGGGAGGGTTGGGTAGATGGGGGGGGGGTTATTTAGTTTTAGGGGGGTTTAGGGTGGGTGATTTAAGTTTGGTTTTTGTGGGTGTGTGGGTGTGGGTGGGTTTAAGGTTAATATATGGGAAGTTAAAAATGTTTAAGATTAATGTTGAAAGTAAAATAATAGAGTTGATAGTAGATTGTTTGGGATATAGTGGATATTAATGTCCTATATATATATATATATATGATTGGTTGTTTTTATGTATTGTATTTGTAATATGGGTAAAGTGTGAATATTGATTAATTGGATGGGTATTAGTAGTTAATAGGAATATATGTTTATGTTTTGTTTTTTTTTTAGATGTGATGAGTATATAGTATGGTTGAGTTGGGAGTGTTGGAGGATTGGGTGGTGTTTTTTGGTTTTAATTATGATATTTGGGTTGGTGGAATTTTTTATGTTGTTCTCTATATCTATGGGATGGGGGTTTTTTTGTTTAATGTTGGATTAGAATTTATGGGAAGAGAGATGGAGTGTTTATTTTGTGATTATTTAGGTTAATATGGAAATGGATTAGGAGATTAGGGTGGTGAGGGTGATAATAGTAGTGTTTATGTTATTTTATGGAGGGGGTTGAGGGGTTAGAATAAGATTATGGGTTTATGTTGGGTGGGAGATTGGGATAATTAGTTGTGAGGGTGTTAATAATAGGGTGATAAGTTGAAAGGTTTTTTTTTTTTTGTTTTTTTTTTTTGGGGTTTTTTTGTTTAAGATTAGTAGATGGGTGTAATTTGGTGTGAAATGGGTTGTTTTGTGATTATTTTGGTTTGGTTATGATATTTAAGATTATTTAGGGTACGGTGATTGATTTTTTTGAGGGGTGTGTTAGGGTAAATGGTGGTGGATTTGAGATTTGGAGTTTGAGTATATGGTTGTGATGGGGGGGGGGGGTAAGGGGTGTATGGGAGGTTGATATGGTATATTGATTAAGGGATGTTGTATGGTGGGATGTGTTAGGTGGGTGGTGGGAAGGTTTTTTTTGGTTGGGTTGGGTGAGGGAATTGTGAGTTTAAATTGTGTATGTTATGGGTGGGGTTTGTTTTAGGTTGTTTGTTTATTGTTGGAGATTTATTTTTGAAAGTTGGTTTGTGTTTTTGAGGAAATTATTTTTTAGGATGTTTGGAATTTTTGTTTGGTGGGTATTTATTGGAGTGGTTGGAGATGTTGAGATAGTTGTGGTTATTGGAGTTTTGTGGGTTGTTGGGGTGGTAGTTGGGTGGTTTGTTGGGTTTTTGGTTTTTTTTTGTTTTTGTTTTTATTTTGTTTATTATGGGGATGGGTTGTTTGAATTGTTTTAGTTTTTGGGTTGATGTATGATATTTTTTGGAGGGTTGTAGAATGTTTGTGGAATTGGTATGTTTTAATTTGGGATTTGTGTTTTGGAGTAATTGGTTGATTTTATATATGTGTTTTTTGGTTTGTGTTAGAGAGGTTTAAGGTTTTGTTTTAAAATATATTTTGTTAGATAAGGGTATTGGTAGTTAATATATATTGGAAGGTTGGGATATTGGGGTGAGAGGATGTTTTTTTTTTTTTTAGAACATTTGTTTTTGGTTGTGAGTTTGGTGATGGAGGTGGAGGATATTTGGGTGGTTATTGAATGTGGGGGGTTAAATTTGTGTTTATTGTTGAGTGGAAGAAAGAGATTTTATATAGTAATATTAAGAAATATTTGTATGTTTTAATATATATTTTAAATGGATTTAAGTATGTGTTGGGTTGTTATATGTGGATTATATCTAAGGGTTTGGTAAAATTTTAGTTAAAGAAGTAAGGAAAAAGTTAGTGTAATATTTATGGGTATTTGGGGGATGTGATTTATTTTGATATTTCTGGTATTTTAATTTTTGGTGGTGGATGTTGATTTGTGTTGGGTGGGGGATGGTGAATTTAATATAGGAAGGGTTTTGGATTTTATTTTGGTGGTTTAGGTTTATATTGGGAAGTGTGAAAGAGGGTGGGTGGTTATAGGTGTGGTATTTAGGGATAGGGGTATTGTGGGTTGATATGGGGTGTTTGTTAGTGGTGGGGGATATTTTATTTATTTGTGTTGATGTTTGATTAATTGTGTTTTAGATGTTAATTTAATGGGGGATATCTCTCAGATTGTTGGGGTGTTTTTTGGTATTTTTAATGATGTTTAAGGGAGTGATTGGGTGGGGAGGTGGGGGGTTATGAAATGAGGTTTGAATTGGTGTTAGGTGGGGGGTTAATGGTTTATGAGGGTGGGATGAGAATGAGGGATTAGTTATGGTGGGGAGTGGTTTTATATATGTTTGGGATTTGATGTGGAAATTTTGGGGAGGGGTTTTTGGAAATTTTTGTTTGGGATTAGGGGAAAGGGGTGGTGAAAATAGTGAATGATTGGGGATGGTTGAGGGGTGTGGTTTGTGTGGGGGGGGTTTGTTTAGGTGTGTTTTTGTTTTTTTGGTAGTTTTATTTAATGTGGGTAGGTGTTGTTGTTGGTGTTGTTTTTGTTGTGGTTTGGGGGTGTGGTTGTGTGGTGTTTTGATTTTGATTATGATAATGTTGTGTATTTTGTAAATAGGATTATTTTTGATTTTGGGTGTTAATGAAAATTATTGTTAAAAGGTGGTTTGGGGTGATGTTTTGGATAGATGTGATATAGGATGGGGTGTGTTATTTATAAGGTTTGAGTATATTATATTTGTTTTAATTTAATTTATTGAAGAGATTATGTGTTGATTTTTTTTTTTGAGAGGGTGGTTGGAGAGGGGGGGGTGTGAAGAATGAGGGAGATATGTATTTTTTTTTTTTGTTATGGGGGTATTTGTGGTTTTTGTTGGTATTTGTAATTTTTGTGTTAGAGATGTGAGGGAATAGGAGGGTGAAGGAATGGGGGGTTGTGTTTGTGTGGGGGATAGGTTTGTGGTTGTTGATTGTGTTGTTGTTTTTTTGGTTGTATTGTTTGGGTTGGTTTTTGAATTAGGGTGTGATGGTATATTGTGGGTTTTATTGGATTGTTTAGTGGTTTTGTGTTAGTGTTTTAGTTTGTATAGGTTAGTTTTTTTTGGTTTTATGTTTATTTTGGGTGTTTTTTTTTGTTTTATTTGTATTGGTATTTGTGTGGGGGGATATGGGGGTTTATAATTTGTAAATGGGTAATGAGTATGTAAAGGTAGTGTTATTTGGAAGATTAGGTTTGAATTGTTTGAAATATTTGTGGTATGTTTATTTAAAAAAAATTTAATGGTTTGTTGATAGGGGGTTGTTTTAGGTTTTTTTGTTTTTTTGTTTGTAAAGTTTTTATGTGGGAGTAATGGGGAGTTATGGTTTAGGTTGGTTTTGTTTTGAGGAGGGGATATGGTTGGGTTGTGTTTTGTGATATTTGGGGTAGTAGAGTGTTTTTTTTTGTTTGAGAAGTTATTGGTATTTTTGTATTATTAGTAATTTAGATGGAAGAATTTAAGTTAAATATGTTTTATAATTAAAATGTTTTTGGGGAGTTGTGTTTTTTTTGGGATATTAGGAGTTTGTATGGGTGTGTATGTTTTATGTTTGTGAGGATGGTGGTTTGTTTTAGGGAAGGGGATATATGGGGTTTGTGGTTTTTTAATTTGTTTTGGTAGAGGTGGTAATGTGGAATGAAATAAAAGATGGTGGGTAATTAGGTATTTTTAGAAGAGAGTGGATTTGTTTTGGATTTATGTTTGGGGGAGTGGGAGGTTGGTTTTATTGGGTGTTATAGTGGGATGTTATTATATGATGTGAAGGGGTGTTTGGTGTGGGGTGTTGTTTAGTGTGGTTGTTGTTTGGGTATGTTTAATTTGGTTGTGGGGGGTGTGGTGTTTTGGTTTGTGTGTTTTGGGTTGTGTTTGATTTTTGGATTTAGTTTGGGGGGGTTTTGTGGTTGGTTTGTGATTTAGGGATTGTTGGTTTTATTTTATTAAGTAGGATAGGTTAGGATGATTTGTGTTTGGTGTGTGAAAGTGGTTTATGTGTTTTTTAGTGTTGATGTAGTTAGGATTTGATGGGGTGTTAGTAGATTTTATAGGGTTATGGTGGTTTTATGGGTGGGGTTGTGGAGGGTTGTTTTTATTTGGATGGTGGTAGGTAGATGTGGTGTTAGTTTTTGTGGTTTATGAGTGAAATAAATGTGTAATTGTGTTATGAGATATCTCTATATCTTAGATTGTGTTATTAGAATGTTTGGGGTTTATGAAGTGTATGGGATGGGAATGGGTTATAAGAAATGGTGGAGGGTTTGATTGAAAGTAGTGGAGATTAGGTTATTGAGGGTAAAAGGTGGGAGTTGATGAATGGAGATATGAATGTTAATATATTGGGTAATTGAGGTGAGGATAGTGAGTGTGTGAGGAGGAGGATTTTGATATTGTGTAATTTTTATTTTTTAAATTTTTTGGAGGTTTTAGGTAGTGTATTGTATATGGGAAAATGTTTTTTTTTTTTTTTTATTTTTTGTGTTAGTGAAAATTGGGAAGTGTTTTTGTTGGATATGGTTTGATAAATATTTGGAGATGGATATTTTATTGGATGTGGGTTGTGGATTTTATGGGTAATAGAGGGTGATTTGAAGTTGGGATGTTGGTAGATTGGTGTTAAATATGAAGTGTTTTATGGATATTGAATGTATTATGAATTGTATTATTAGGAATATGGTTTGGGTGTAATGGTTTAAATGTTATATTATGGGGAAGTATAATTGAATGTGTTTTATTAGTAGTTAGTTTTGTTGAATTGAAGTATTGTGATGGGTCTGGAGTGATTTTAATATTTTGAGAGGTTGTATTGTATTGGTTTAGTTTGGGTAATTGTGGAAGAGGGGGAATGTATGTTAATATTGGGGTTATGGGTTTGTGGGTAAATGTTGGTTTGTTTTGTATGGATAATAAAGTGTAGAGTTTTTGGGGGGGAGGGTGAAGGTATTGTATGTAATGGTTTTGGTGTAAGGATTATGGAGTATGGGGTGATGATGGGTATGATGGGGAGGATAATGGTGGTTTGATGTGGGGATGATTGATAATAATTGAGATATAATGAAATAAGGTGAAGAAGGTAGAATATTTGTATTAGGAATAAGATTTTTGGGTTGAAGGATTGATTATTGATTGTTTGATTGATTTGTGGTGTTTAAGGATGTTTTTGTTTATTTTAGTATGTGTTTATTGAATTATGTAAAAAAATTAAAGAGAAAATATTAATAAATTTTTAATATGTGTTTGGTGTGTGATTAATATGAGTGTATATATATATATATTAAATAATTATTGTTTTGATTATGTTTGTGTTTATTTTTTTTTTTGATTATTGGAAAGTTTTAAATGAATTTGATGAGATAATTATGTTGATCTCTCATCTCTAATATATCTCTCATTATATTAAAATTTTGTAAATTAAAATAATAAATGTAGTAAAAGTTAATGTTTTGTAAAATTATAATAATGAATTTTTATTAAAATTAATATATGTAAAATAAGATGAATAAAGAAATTGTTTATATTATAGTTTATATTTATTTTGTATTGTTTTGTTATTGTTTTGGTATTGTTTTTTTTTGGATAGAAGTTGTGGAGTTGTTATTTGTTTGTTGTATTTTTGTGGGTTTTTTTGTTTTTGTTATTTTTGTTTTTGTGTTGGAGTTTTTATGTTTTTGTTAGTTATTTATTGTTGTTGTGTTTGTATTTGATTTTAGTATAGTTTTGGGAGGGTAAATGGGTTTTTTGTTAGGTTGAAATATAAAAAATGTTGGAATTTAAAAGTGAGTTTTTAAGAAATGGGAAGTAGGTGGTTGGAGATGAATTAATTTTGGATGTGTTTTATTTTAGATTTTGTTGTTGGAAAAGAGAACTGTGTGAGAGATGAGTGTTAGAGAAAAGTTTATGTAAGGTTTGTAGGATGGTATAATATATGAATTGATATGGGGTTTTAAGTGGTGGGAAAAAAAGGGGGGGGAAAAGTGACATAGAAATGGGTTGTGGGTTTAGGTTTGGTGAGGTGGTTTAATTTGATATTAGTAGGATTTAGTAGGGTGTTTTATATGATTAGAAGGTAAAATTTTGATAATAGTGGAAGGTTTGTGTTAATGGGGGGTGGAGGTGTTTGTTTGATATTTTTTTTTTTTTTTTTTTTTTATGTGGAAATTGGAATAGGGTGTGTGTTTGTGAGTGGTGGGATTTTGGGAGAAGAGAAGATTAATTTATTTAAGAGTGGGGAAGGTATTTTGGGGAGAATGAATTGGGATTATTTGATGTTTGTTTTAATGGAAGAATTTATGTTGTATAGTGATGATTGTTATTGGATTGAAGGATAAGTGTATAAAATTTGTATGTATGGTTTTTTTTAATTTTGTAAAATATATTTGTGGGGTTAATTTATGTTATTTTAGATTTGTGAGGTTTTTTTGGTTTGGGTTTTTATGTTTTGGGGTAGGTTTTGTTGGATTGGGAGGATGTATATTTTTATTTTATATTTTGGTTTGTGATTAATTTATGATAAAATTTTAATGAAATTTTAGTATAAAAAAATGGGTGGGGTAGTTTTTGGTAGTTGTTTTATGTTTGTTGTGGTTTGTTGGTTTGTGAGTTTGTTAGGAGTTGGGGGGGTTGTTAGTATTGGGTGGTGTTATCTATATATATATATTGAGATAAGTTTTGGGGGGTAAGTGGGGAGGGAAATTTAATAAATTAATAATATAAATGGGGGGGGTTGTATGGGGGGGTTATTTTTGTTGGGGTGAAAAGGTGGTAGTGTTGATAAGATTATATTATTGTTTTTTGTATTTTGATTTGTGATATTAGTTAAGGTTGGGAGTTAGATTGGGTTGTGGGGTTTTGTTTTTGTGTTTGTGTTTGTTTGTTTTGTTGGTTTGTTAAGTTGGGGTGTTTGTGGGGATTGGGGTTGGTGTGTTTTTTGTTGGTTGTAGTTTTTGGTATTGATTTATTTTGGGGATTATTTGGATGTTGGGTATATAGGTTGTTTTTATTTTTAGAGTATGTTATATTGTTATTTAAGTTTTTTGAAAAGGTTGGGTGAGTTTTTTGTAGAGGTTTTTGTTTTTGGATGGTGTTATTGGTAATTATTGATTGTTGAGGTGAAGTGATGAAAGGTAGGATTTTGTTTTTTTTATGTGTTGTTTATTTTATTGGGAGGAAGGGTTGGGGGGATGGGAGTTATTGTATTTAGTGTTTTTATTGGATTTTATTAATTTGGTAAGTATGTAGGTTTATGATAATGTTATTATGGTTTTTGGTTTTTTGTTGGTGTTGGTGATGATTGATGAGGTGTTGGGTGTGTTTTTGGTTTTGGTTGTGGATGTTGGTGGTTGAGTAAGATTTTTTGTGTGTTGTGATTGAATGGGTGTTAGTATATGGGGTGGTATTGTGGGTAAATGGTTTTATGGTTGGTGTTTATAGGGAATTTTTGGTGGGTTAAAAATATGTTGATTGTTTTGATTAGGGGTGGGTTGTTTAATTAATATTTATTTTTATGGTTATTTGGTAAAGAAATAAGGTAGTATAAAAAGAATTATATTGTTTATTTGTAATTGTTTTTGTTTTTTTTTATTATTGGGGTTAAAAGGTGGTAGGAGGTTTGTATTGTTGTGATGTGTTAGGTAGTAGGTAGTTTGAAATGATATAGGGAGATGAGAAAAATTGAGTGTAATTTTGAATTATTGGATAGATGGATTGTGGGGAATGATTGGATGGTGGAGGATAGGGGTGGTATTTTAATAGGTTAAGGAGGGATAGAGTATGGTGTTTATGTGAGGAGATTATGTATAGGTGTTTTTGGATAAGGGGATTGAGTATATAATAGGTAAATTGATTTATATTTAGTGTTTTTTATTTGAGTGTAATAAAGAGTGATTGAGGGGTTTTAATTTTTATTGATGTTAAGATTGTGAGAGGTTTTAAGATTATATTTTAGATTGTTTATAAGAAGAGTGGTGGTTGATGGTATACTATATATATATATATATTTTTTTTGTATGTGGGGGTTTTAAAAAGATATGAAGTTATTTTGATTTTTGAGAATGTGGGTAAGATGAGGGAGAGAGATATAAAATGTATAAGGGTGATTTTTTGTAATTTGTTGGGTAGGTTTATGTTGAATTTGATGTTTAGATGTTAGTATAAGGGGGTGAAGGAGTTTGTTTTGTTTAGAGAGGAAGGGTAAAAAAATGAGAGAGATGTAGTGGTTTAGAAAATTGATATATGTTTTTTTATATGTTTTTGGTTTTGAATTTGGATGATTAGTAGATCGCTGAGCGTAGCTGAGAGTAGGGTAATTAATTTAGATGGTGTTATATTTTTGTATTTGGTGTGTGTGTGTGGAAGTGTAGAGTGAGTGTGGTTTTTTGTTTTGTTTTTTTTGTGGATGGGGTGGGGTGTTATGTTTGTGGGGTTGATTTGGGGGTTGTTTGTTTTATGTGTTTTTGGTTTTGTTTGATGGTGTATATTTTTTGTTGTATGTGGGTGATTTTTTTGGATATTTTTTGTTGGGTGGGTGTTTTTTTTGTATTTTTTTTGTGGTTATTGGGGTATATAGTTTATTTTTTTGAGGATAGTGATTTTTGTAGTGGTAGGGAAATATGGATATTTGTTTTTTTGGGGGTTGAGTTGGTTGTGAATTGGGTTTGAGATGTTATGAGTTGGGTTGGGGAAGTAGATTGTTGATGATTTGTGTTTTGTATTTTTGTTAGTTTTGGTAGGATTGTTATTTTGGGGATTTTGTTATGTGGTTATTATTGTTGGTTTATTTTTTTTTTTAAGGGATTGGAAAAATTGGTAGGGGGGTTTGGTGTGAAGTGTATGTTGTTGTTTGATGTGGAATGTAGAGTTATAATTTGGTTGGGGTGGATTATTTGTTTGGTTGATGTTTGGAAAAGGTGTTTATATGAGTTTGTTATTTGAGGTTTGTTGTTGTATTAGGGGGGTTAGTTTTAATGTAATATTTGTTTGGGGTTGGTTTAGTATTTTAGAGTTTTTTTTTGGTTTGGTGTTTGGAATGTTTGTTTTTTTTGATGTATTATTTTAGTTTTGTTTTGTTGGGTGGTTTTTTTGTAGGGATGAAGAATTTGGGATAAATAGGGATTTTTTTTGAGTGGGGGGTGTATATTATTAAGTGTTTAGTGAGTTTGTATTTTTTATTATAAGATAGATAGAAAAAATATGGATATTTATAAATTTGTTATTTGTATGAGGGATAGTTATTTTTTAATATTTTGGAAATAATGATTTATGAGTGTGTGGTGTAATTGTTTAGAGGTTGGAAGAGAATGTTAGGTTAGGGTTGGTGTTTTTGTTGGTGTGTGATTATGGTAGTGATGGTTGGATTGATTATAGGTGGGGGGAGGGGGTTATTATGGTTGGATTGGTTGGATAGTTAATAGGGGGTTGGTTAGGGGGATGTGTAGTATGATAGTTTGGTTTTTTTGATTGGATAGAGAGGGTAGAATAGGAGAGTTTTATGATTAGAATATAGATGTTAATTTGTATTTATTGATTATTTGGGTTTGTTTTTGTATGTTATATGATTTATATTAGGATAGTGGTGGATGTTGGTTAGGGGATGGGGATGTATTTTGTAGGGTTGGATATTTATGAGGGTGGTTGTGAAGATAGGGGTATAAATAATATTTTAGGTTAGTGGGGACATAGATTGGTTGATAGAGATATATTATATTTTTTTTTTTGGGTTGTATTTTTTTGTGGGAAATTTGGGAAAGAAATGTTATGTTTGTGTTAATTTTATTGAGATGGTGGGAATGTTTTTTGTTGGGGGGAATGTTGTAAAGTTATGTTGAGTTTTAAGAAGATAGGGGGTTGTTGTTGGTGGAAGAAATGTTATGGTTTGGGGTGTGGGAATTTTGAGGTATTGGAGTAGATGAGAGATGTTTATGAGGTAAAGGTGATGTGGTGGTGTTTATGAGTAGGTATTTTTTGTTAATTTAGTTGGATTTGTTGTGATTTTTATTAGGTGTTTGTTGGTTGATATATTTTATTTATTATCTATCTATCTCTCTTGATGATTTGGTTGTAGTGTTGGGTATGTGAAGATAATGGTTTGTATGATTGGATTAAATTAATTGTATTTAATATATGGATTTAATAGTTTTGGGGTATTAATTTGAAAGTGGGGTGGGTTGGGGGAAAAATTTGGGGATTGTTAGTTTGTATTGGTGGTGGATGTGGAGATGGGGGGAATTTATTGATGGTATAAGAAAGTGGTAGATGGGTTGTGGAAGTTGAATGGAGTGGTGGATGATAATTTAATATATTTGATTATTTTATAGGGATGAGTGTTATTGAGTTTTTTGGTTGTTTATTTGGATGGAGGGATTTGTTGATTTGAGGGGTGTGGGTGTTGGGGTTGATTGGTGGGGTGGTTGTATATGGGATTATTAATTATTTAGTTTGAGTTATTGAAGATAAGAATGTGATTTTTAGTAAGGTGGGTTGGGGTTTGAAGGTTTTATTTTGGAGTATGAGTTATTGATGTGTGTGTATTTTGTGTTAAAAGATTGTTTATTAAGGGTATTGTGGGGATAATGGGGGAGATGGATAATATTGGATTTAGAGATAGGTTTAGTTTTATTAATAAGTTTTTAAGAATTATATTGATTATTGTAAGTTTATTTTTAATATAGTTTTGTTAAATTAGAGAAGGGGGGAGTTTTTGTTGGGATTTGTTGTGGATTAATAGGGAGGTTATTTTGAATGTTTTCAGGTTGGAATTTGAATGTTGGGGTAGAGGAGTGTGGGAGTTAATTTGAATAAAAGGATGTTTTGGTTTATTGTATGGTTTATTTGTTGAAATTTTGGATGTTTTATGGTTTTTATGAGTGGAAGAGGTGGATTTTGGAAGTTTAAAGTGCATGAGCGAGAGTAGCAGTTGTAATAGATTGTTTGTAGGGGGGTATTGGAATATGATGAATTATTGAATATTTAATTTGTGGGAAAGGGGTTTTGGATATTGTTTTTTTTGGATATGATGGGGGTTGAATTGGGGTTTGTTTTTTTTTTTTTGATTGATGGGGTTAGAGAGAGAGATGAGAGAATGTGAGAGAATTAGTTAATATTAGATAAAAAGTAAATTGTGAATTTGTGATTTATTAGGGGTTTTTTTGTTATGTATTTTAGGGTTTTTGTTTTAAAATTGAGTAGGGGGTGGGTTTTAAGATGTTTTGTTGGTAGGATTTGTGTATTTGAAAGGTAATTTTTAATATGGGGTAGGATAGTTTTTGGGGGGTGGAGTAATTTTTGGAATGAAAGTGTGGGTAGGTGAGAGAGGAAGGGGATGGTTTGGGATTGGTATTTTGATTTTTTATGTTTTTTTTATATCTATTTAGGAGAGGAGTATTATTTATATGATGGAAGGATTAGGGTGTTAGTGAGAATGATAGAGAGGGTTGTTAATGGATGATAGTAGGGAATGGAATGTTAGAATGGGTTTATTAAATAGGATTGATATTATGAATGATTGAATTGGGAGATTATGATTGGTTTTTTTGAGGGTGGGGGGTGGGATATATAATAAGGTTAGTAGAAGAGATTATGTTATGTAGAGTATAGTAGAGTGGGTAGTGAAAATAAGAGTTTTGAATTATAGATAAGTAAGATTAGGGAGGAGAGTTAATTTTTGATATGGTAATTTATGTTATGTAGTGATGGCTATATATCTTTAGGGGGGGGGTAGGTATATATGGTTGGGATAAATAATAGAGGATTTTATAATTTTTAAGATTAAGAAGAGGAGAATAAATTGGTGTTAATTTATTTAGTGTAAAGATTTAGTTTTGTTTTAAAAGAGAAATTATAATTAAAAGGTGGGAGGAATTTTTTGTTATTATTTAATTTTATGGGAATATAAAGTATTTTAGTAGAAGTTGAAGTTGGGGTAATGAGGTTGGAAGGTTGTTAAGGGAGATTAGTTTGTTTTATTTGGTTGGTTGTTGTAGTGAGGTGGGTTTGTAAGAGGATATTAATATATATATAGTTTATTGGTGGGGGGGGGGGTGGGTGGGGGGGTGGATTTGGAGAATATAAATATATTTTGGTAGAAAGTATTAATGAATAAGAGGTATGGGTGGTGTGGAATTAATAGTGAAGTGGTTAGTGATTGTTTTGTGGGGATAGGGATGTGAATATGGAGATTATTTATAGATGGAAATTGGTTTTGTTTTTTTTTGGTATTAGGATGATTTTTAGTGTTTTGAATGTTTTTGTTAGGTGTTTGTGTTTTGTGTGTGTGTGGTTTTGTGTAGTTTTGGATTGGTAGTTTGGTGTTTAGTTGTTTGTTTTTATTTAAGTGTTGTGTTGGTTGATAGATTATGGGTTTTAGGTATATGGTATAATGTTGTTTTTGTTTGTTTAATTTGGTAATGTGGGAGGGGATAAGGTTGGGGTGTTGTTGAGGTTCTTTATATAATTTGGGATATTAAATTAAAAATTTGGAGGTGTTTGTTTTTATTAGGGTGAGGTTGTGGTGTAGTGGTATTTGATATATAGTATTGAGTAGTTTATGTTTTTTCTACATTTGTTATTTGTTGTGGATGTTTTTTTAGAAATTAATTTGAGGTAATGTTTAGGGTTTTTTTATTTGTTAGATATTAGGATGATGTAGGGTATGTATTGTGAAGTTATATGAGAAGTCTACATATCTATACACTACTATATACTCTTTGGTAGTGATATTGATGGTTATGTGAGTGTCGAGAGAGAGAGAGAGGAGCGTGGTTGGAGTTTAATTAGTTGTAAAAAAATATAGAATTGATATTTAGGAATGGTGTATGTTTAGTTTTGTATTTATGTGTTTTGTGTTTTGTTTTTTTTGGGATGTTGTTGTTTTTGATGATGTAGTATATTGAGATTTAAAGTGTTTATTGTTGGAAAAATTTAATTTTATATTTTTTGTATATTAATTTATTTATTAAATATATTATTGGTGTAGTAATTTTTATGAAAAGAATTGGGGTAAGAAATAATAAAGATTTTAATTGAATTAGAAGAATATTAGAATTTGTATATATATGGGGGGAGTAATTTGTATATAATTTATATATATTTGGTATTTTTTATTTATTTTGTGAGAAGAAAGAAAAGGTATTTTGTATTATTTTGTTATAAATTAAATTTTTGGATATGTTTTGTGTTTGTAATGGATGTGTTATTTGTTTGTTTGTTTATGTTTATTTTAATGAGTTGTTGTTGTATTTATTTGTATATTGTATTGTGTATTTAGGTTGTTTGGGAGGGGGTTGATATGTTGGGAGAAAAAATTTTTAGTAATTGAGTTTAGTAAGATTGGTTATAGGAGGGTAGTGATGGATAAATAATAGATAAGAAAATATGGAGAGGAGGGGAATATTTATATGTTAATATAATGGAGGGTGATAAAGTATTATAATAGAATAGAGGGAGGAATATTTGGATAGAGGTGGGTTTTTAATGAAGGATGAGTGGGGGTGTAAGAAAGAGATAATGTTTGATATTGGGGGAAAAGGGAATTGGTGAATGAAAGGGGTTAAGGTTTAAAATAGAGGATGATGTTATTGTAGAATATGGTTGATTTTGTATTATTATATGAGAATGGAGAAGTATATAATATTTATAGGGGTAGATTGGGGTTTAAGTTTAAATTTTTAGGGATAGAGTAGTGTTAAATATTTTTAGTGGGTGATGAGAGAAAAGTGAATTGTTTTTTAGTGGTGGTGGTTAATTAGATTGATATAGAGGGTTGAATTGAGATATTTTTTAAGATTTTAGGTAGAGGTATAGGGGTGGAAAGATATGATTTTATTATATTTTTGTGGGTTGATGGTTTTTATGAGAATTAAAAAATGGAAGAATATATATTAGAGGTGATGGATGGGGTGAATAATGAATGGTAGTAATGAGTGGAAGGTGAGTGAGGATGTGAGGAAATTATTTTATGGGATTGGTATTGTAGGGGTTTTAAAATAAAGTAGTTAATATAATTTATAGTATGAGGTTTTTGAATGGATGAGAAATGGGGATGTGAGGGGTTGGAGGGTGGGGGTTTGTGGTTGGAGGAAGGAGGTGAGGATGTGAGGGTTAATGTTAAGGAAAAAAAGAGAGAAAAGACTATCTATACTATCTCTATCTCTCTATCTCTAATTTATATATTATATAATAAATGGAGAGGAATTTAGTTAAAAAAGAAGTTATGATATTAATGGGAGAGTTTAGTTAATGGGGTTTTATAGATTTATATTAAGGGGTTGATAGGTGGTGTGGGTTGGTGGTGGAGGGTGTTGAGTGGGTGGGGTTATATGGAAATGGGGTGTGTGGGGTGGTTGTAGTGGTGGTTGGTGGTGGGGGAGTAAAGGTATGGTGGTGAATTGTGTATAGAATGGGAAGGGGGGGATATGGGTGGGGAGAGGAGTGGTTGTGGTGGGGGTGGAAATTTGGTAAGAGTTATAATAGATATTAGAAGAATAGGAGAGAGGTGAAGGGAGAGTAAAGAAGAGAATAGGAAAAGTGAGTGTAAAGGGGATGATTAGAGAAGAAGAATGTAGGGAAAGAGATAATAGAAGAGAGAAGATTGGAGAAGGTGAAGAAGATTGGATAAGGTATGAGAGGAAATAAAAATGGAGGGGGTGGGTATAGTTTTAAGTTGTTAGGGTTTAGGTGGGGGAGGGGGGTGTGTAATTGGTGTGAGATGTTTGGTGTTTTGGGGTAGGGTGTTGGGTAGAGTTGGGGTTTAGTTTATTATAGGGTGTAAATTGGTGGATTTAAGTGTGAAGTCTCTCTACTCTCTTCATATGTGTTTGTGTTGTTGTTGGTTTGTTGAATATGTAAAAAAAGTAATTTGAAAAAAGTTTTAATAAAATGTGTAAAGTAAATAATATATTTGATAGTATGGGATTTGTTATTGGTATATATGTGTGAATAAAATTTTTTTTTTTTTATTTTTTTTGGTAAGTTTATTATTTATAAATATTGTTAAAATAGGAAGATTGATATTGGATGGTAATTTATAAATAGGGAATATTGTTTATTTTATTTTTTTTTTTAGAGGGGAATGTGAGATATGATTATTTTGTTATTTTTGAGGTTTTTAGATAATGTTTGTTGTTGTTTAATTATGTATTGATTGGAGGTGTTGGGTGGAATTTTTTTATTTTTGAGGTTTGTTATGGGGTTATGGTTAATGGGAATTAGATTTAGTGGGTAATTATAGATGAGTGTTTATGTTGGATTATGTATTGTTCTCTCTATCTCATAGGAAAGTTTATTATGAATATGTTGGAGAAAGTTTGATATATAGTATGGGTTTTATTTTATTATATTATTGATGGTTTATGGGCTATATATATCTCTCTATCTCTCTCTCTCTTTATTTATTGTTTATATGTGTTAGTTGTGGTGTTTTAGATTGTTGATAAAATTATTTTTGTGATATTTTGAATAATTGATGGAGGAAAGTATTGAAAAGTAAGAGTTTTATGTTTTGTAATATTGTTAAATGGTTTTTTGTTTGGGTGATTAATTTGGTGTGTTGATGATTATTTAGATTTGATTTATGGTGGAGGGTGGATAGGATTTTTTTTTTGGGGTGTGTTTTGGTAATGAGGGGGGATGTGACATTTTTTGTATTTGATATATGTGTGGATGGGGGGGTGGGGGAAGGGGGGTTTATTAGATAGTTTTATATTTATATTGGAATTATGGTTGATTTGTTATTGTTATGATGTTGTATTTGGTGGTGAAGGTGTAGTGTAATTTAGTGTTTGTTTTAGTTAATTGTTGGATTAAGATTTTTGGTATTTTATTTGGTGGTTTGTTGTTAGTTGTTGAGTCATAGTTGGTATGATTAATTTTGTGAATTTGGGAGTTGTGTAGTGGATTGAAATTTATGTTTTGTAGGGATTGGTGTTATGATTTTTGTAGTTGGGTAATTTATTGGATTTTTGTGAGGATTTGGATATATGTGGGGTAGGTGAGTTTTGTTGTTGTATAAGTGGTGGTTTGAAGTGTGTTAATGTTAGATAGAAAATTATTTATTTATGTGTTTTATTGTATAATGGGGATGGGGAGAGTTTAGAATGTTTTATTTTTTTGGTTTATGTGATATTTTATGGAGGGTTATAAAAGGTTAGGTTGGAATTGAGAAATGGGTGTAGGAGATTTGATAGAGTATATGGGAGAATGGTGGTTATTTGTATGGATTATGTGTTATTATTTGGGTTGTTGATGGGAGGAGTAGTGGAGGTTTAGGAGTTTGGTTTGAAAAGTATTTTGGTTAATAAGGGAATTGGTTAGGTTATTGATTTGTTGGTATATGATTATAGGGTAGAGATGTTTATTTTTAAAGATTTTTTTGTTGGTAGGTTTGGGAGTGGAGGTGGAGGATTCATATTTGGTTTATTGAAGGGTTAGTGTTTATGTGTTTGATTTAAGAGAGGATTTTGATATAGGTTAATATAGAAGGGAATTATGTGTTATGTTTTTTAATGATTTATATTTTAAATGGGATTGTAGGATTGTTGTGGGTTTTTTAGGTGGATGGTTGTTGAAAATTGAGTAGAAAAAGTAAGAAAACGTATTGTAATTGTTATGGATGTGGAGGGATTTAGTTTATATTTTGGGTATTTTATTTTGGGTGGATTGTTGATTTTGTGGGGTTGGGGGGATTGGTAATTTATTAGAGGAAGGGTTTGATTTATGTTGGTGGGTTATGGTTTTTGGGATGTGTAAAGGGTGGTGGAGAAGTAGTGGTTGTTTGGTTGTTTGGGGTTGTGGGTTTAATTTGGTGGTTTGTGTGGGGGGGGATTTTTTGTTTTATTTGTGTTGGGATGTGTGATTTTTTTTTTTTTTGGTTTTTTATTGGGGGGTAGATTGTTGGGTGTTTTTTGTATTTTAATGATGTTAGGGATTAATGGGTGGGAGGTGGGGGGTTAGTGAAGGAGGTTTGATTGGTTAGGTGGGGGATATGGTTTGAGTGGGATGTGATAGGGGGATTAGTTTTGGGTTGGGAGTTGTTAAAAGATATGTTTGATTTGATTGAATGGGGAGGTGGTTTTTGAGAATTTTTTGTTGTGGGGGGATTGAAGGAAGGGGTGGGGTGAAGAATATGAGAGGATTGGAGAGGTTTGAGGGGGAGTTGGTGTGTGTGGTGGGTTGGTGTTTAGGGGTGAATTGTAGGGTTGGGTATAGGGAGGTTTAAATTAGATTGTGGTATGTTGTTTTTTGGTAGGGGGTTTGTTTTTGGTAGGTGGTGTTAGGGGGGATGTGTTAGTGTGGTGCTTGTGGGATTAAGGAGAGGGTTAAGTAGGTAGTGGAGGGAGTTGGTAGTTGGTATTAGTAATAAAAATATTTTTGATTTGGTGTAAGATATGGTTTTTGGGGTAAAAAGTGGTTTGGGTGATGTTTTGATAGATTTAGATTATAGGAGGGGGGTGGTTGGTTTATTTGATAAGTTTGATTTATAATTATATGGTTTAGTGATTTAATTGATGTGAGAGAGATTAGTTTTTATTATTTTTTTTTGGTTGTAGGGGGTGGGATAGGGAGATGGTGGGGTTTGTTGTATGGAGGAGGATATGTTAAGTTTTTTTTAGGAGGTTAGTGATGATGGTATTTTTTTTGGTAAGATGTTAACATGTAGGTGTAGGTAGGTGTGGATGTTAGGGAATGGAGGTGATAGTGTGGGGGTTGATGGGGGGTTGTGTTGGTGTGATGGGTGGTTTGTGGGTTGTTATGTGGTAGTTTGGTTTTTTGGAGGTTGTGTGTTTGGGGTGGGTTTTGAATTAGGGTTGGTTTTGTTGTTGTTGGGGATTTTTTTGTTTGGTTGGTAGTAGGTTTGTTGAGTTTAGTTTGGAATATAATATAGAGGTGTTTTTTGTGGGATTTAGTTTTTTTGTTGTGTGTTTTTGTGTTTTTTTTTGTTGGGGGTTTGGGGGTGTTTTTTGAGAGATGAGTGTGTGTTGTGTTGGTTTTGTTTGTTTTGTTTTGTTTTTGTGTTTTTGTTGTTTTTTTGTTTGGGGATGTGTTGTTTGTGGTTTTGTGGTTTGGTTGGGTGTGTTTGGTGTTTGTTTTTTGGGTTTTGGGGGGTGGTTGGGGTGGTTTTGGTTTGGGTGTGGTGTTGTGTGGGGGTGTGTGGTGTGTGTGTGTGGTTTTGTTTTTTTTGGTTGGTTGTTTTGGGGTTTTTTGATTTTTTGGTTTTTTTTGTATTGTATGTTATTGGTATGTTTTGTATATTTAAAGTGTTTTTGGTGTTTGTGTGTTTGTGATTGTTTGTTTTTTTGGGGTGTTTGTATTTTTGTTGTTGTGTTGTTTTTGGGTAGGGTTTTTGGGGTTTGGTGGGGTTATTAAATTTGGTTTTGTAGAGGGTGGGATGAAATAAAATGAATCTCTCTCTATATATATCTCTCTATATATCTATAGTGTGTTGTAAATAGAGTGATTTTTGTTGATTAGTAGTTTGGGGAGGTGGGAGGTTGGGGTGTGGTATTGTAGGAAGTGGATTTAGTTAGGTATGTGAGTGTGAAGGGGTTAGTATATATATAGATAGATTTGTTTAATGAGGTTTGTTTTGTGATTGGGATTGTTTGAATAGTTTTTGGGTGGTGGGGGGGGGGTAGTTGAGTGTTTTAGGGATTGGTTTGGTGGAGAGAAAGGATTGAGTTGGTATTTAGAATAGGATATAAGGAAATGGGATTTAGGGAATTGGTTGAATGGTATATGAAAATAGATAGGGAGGGAATTGAAAGTGGTGAAATGGTTTATGTTTTTTTATATTGAGTGTAGGTTGAATTTGATGTGTTGAGAGTAATTAGTGGGGTAAGGTTTGGATTTTTGGGGTGGGGTTGTTAGGTTTGGATTTGAATTTTGAATGGGTGGTGTGGTGAGAGTTGGTGTAGGTTTTTGTGGTTGTATGAGTGGTATTAGTGTAATGTGGGGTTAGATGGTATTTGTTGTTGGTGGTTATTTGAGAATAAGTTTGGGGGTTTGTATAAGTTAGGATGGGTAGATGTTATAAAGAAAGGGAGGTGGGGTTGATGTTGAAGAGTAGTGGAGATGATTTGAGGGAGGGGGAGAAAGGTGTGAAGTTGATGATGGTAGGATTGAATTAAATGAGATTGGTGGAATTGAGGGTAGGTGTTGTTTTGTGTTTTTTTTTGTAATAGTTTTGTGGTGAATTTTTGTGATTGTTTGTAGAGAAGTTTGTTTTGGGTAGGTTTTTAGTAGGTGTAGGGTGGTATATGGAAATGTTTTTTTTTTTTTTATTGTTTTGTGGTAGGGTGAAAATTGGGTAGTTTTTTTGTTTGATATGGTTTGATAAATATGGTGGGGGGATGTAAGATTTTTATTGGGGGATTGGTGTGTGGTGTGGATTGTTTTGGTAGATAGAGGGTGAGTTTGAGAGTTGTGGAGTTGGTGTGAGATTATGGTTAAATGAATGAAGTTGATATGATATAAGGTTATAGGATTGTTAGTTGATTATGAATATGGGGTTTGGTGTAATGGGTTTTAAATGGTTGATTAATAGGGGGGTATGAGTAATAATTTGAAAGGTGTTTTATGTAGATTTGATTAGTTTGTTGAATTTATGAGTATTTGATGGTTTGTAGGGATGGTTAGTTTATTTTGAGAGGTTGTAATGGGATTGTTTTAGTTTGGGTAATTGTGGTGAGGATGGGGGAATGTATGGTAATATGGGGTGATTTTGTGGTATGAATTGTGTTGTGTTTTTATGGGATAATATTGGTTGGGTAGATGTTTTTTTTGGGGGGGATGGTGAGGTATTTGTATGTAATGTTGTTGGTGTAATGATTATGGAGTATGGTGATGGATGGGGATGATGGGGAGATAAGGGTGGTTGTTGGGGGATTGGTTAGAATAAATTAGATGGATAATGAAATAAGTGAAGATAGGATAGGAATATTGTGGAAGTAGGGTGAGTGGATTTTGGGGTTGGAATGATGATTGAATTGATTGATGGATTGTATGGGAGGGTGTTTAGAGGATGTATTTTTGTTATATTTGGAGGGTATGGTGGGTTTTTATTGAAATATAAATAAAGTTTTAATGAAGAAAATATGTAAAAAAATTAAATGTGTGTTGGTGGTTTATTAATATGAGTTTATAATGATATATATATTATATTATGTATTGGTGTTTGATTGATGGTTTTTGTTATTGTTTTTTTTTGAGTATGTGGTTAAAAGGTTTTGAAAGATGAAATTAATTAGATAATGTATTTAAAGATAATATGGGTTATATATAAAAATTGTTGTAAAAAAAAATAATAAAATTTATTAAAATGTGTAAATGTTTTGTAATTATAAATAATGATTTAATTAAAAAGTTAATATATTAAAGAATAGAGATGGATTAGAAGAAATTTTATAGTTATATTATATTGTATTTGTATTGTGTTTGGTTTATTTTTTGGGTATTGTTTTTTTTTTTGATAGAAGTTGGGGTGTTTTTATTGTGTTTGTTTTTGTATTTTTTTTGTTTTTTTTTAGTTTTTTTTTTGTTTTGTTTTGTTGTGAGTGTTTTATGTAGTGTTGTTGTGTAAGTTGAGAGATATGTTTTTGTGTTTTTAGTTGAATTAGTGAGTAATGAGTAGAGTTAGATGTATGGGGGTGTCAAGTGAAGGGAGTTGTATAGATTTTGTTGTATATGGTGAAATGGGGAAAGGATGATGCATAAGTAATGTAATGTGACAGTGTAGGTGTGCGCTGAGATGTGCTGTAGAGAGTTCTTGGAGAAAGGAGGGGAAGTAGGGGTTGGTGGTGTGGAGAGGAAGTTAGGGATAAGGTTGATTTGGGTTTTTTTAATTTGAGGTTGTTGTGTTTTAAATTGTAATTTTTGTTTGGGTTTTTAATTTTTGTTGTTAAGATTTGAGTGAAGTTTATATAGGTGAAGATGATGAGTGGTTTTTTAAGTGGTTTGGGAAAGAAAAAGAAGTATGGTTTAGAGAATGGGGGTTGTTGGGGTTTAGTTTGGAGGGGGTTTATTGTGATGATGGTAGGTGGATGTATAGGTGTTTATGGATGATAGGAGAGGGAAAAGGTTGTTGGAGGTAGAGATGGGAGGGTTTGGTGTTTTTAATGGGGGGGTGTGAGGTGGGGTGTGTTTTGGAGAGATGTATTTTTTGGTTAGAAATGGGAGATAGGGTGGTTGTGGTTTTGTGTGTGGGATTTGGGGAGAGAGAAATATGTAATGAAGTTTTAAGATGGGGAAGGGTAGTTTTTTGGGGTGAATGTAGGTGTGGGTGGTGGTATGGGTAGTTTTGGTTGGTTTTTTATAATGGAAGGGTAGATTTATGGGTGGTTTTTTTTGATGGTTGGGTTGTTTGGTTTGGTGTTGTTGGTTATTGGTGATGTTTGTGTTTTGTTTGTTTATTGTTTTTATGGGTGGGTGTATGGTTTTTTTTGGTTTTGGTGTTTGGGGTTGTTTTTTGGGGTTGTTTTTGTTGGGGGTTGGGGGTGTTGGGTTGTTGTGGTATATGTTTTTTTTTATTTGTTGGTTGATTGGTGTGGGTGTTCTCTATACTCTGTCTACTCGATGTGTAATGGAGAGTTTTTTTTGTTATTATTGGGTGGGTAGTTTTTGTGGAGATGAGTTTATATTTGGGTTGTTTTATGGTGTTGTGTGTTAAGGTTTGTTGGAGTTGGGGGGTGGGTTAGTATTGGTGTGTATGGAGTTTTGAGATGAAGGTTTTGGGTATCTCTATATTGGAGGGAAAAGGTTTAATTAATGAATAAATATAAATGGGTGGGGTTTGGGGTATGGGGTGGGATGAAGTTTTTTGTGGGTGAAAGGGGTTGATGTGAGGTGAATAATTATGAGTAATTGGTGTCGTGCGATGAGAGTATTTAGAGTTAGGGAGAAATAGTGTTGAAGTGAATGAATGGGGGGGATGTGGGGGGAGATGTTATTGTTTAGAAGGTTGTTTTATTGGTTGAAATGGGGTTTTTGATGATTGGTAAAGGGGTGGTTGTGGTGGGGGTTGGGATGGGTGGTTAGATGGAAGTGAAGGTAGAGGTTCTATATAACTACATATCTATAGAAGATTAATTGTGGGGATTGATTGGGATGTGGGATATAGTAGGGTTAGTTTTGTATTTGTTATTATGTATTGATTTTTGTTGTTTTATGGTTTGTAATGTTGAAAGATGATGGGAGAGTGTTTTGTAGAGTTGTTGAGAAATTGAGGGGTGGTATGGTGGAATTTTAATATGGTATGTGGAGTGATGAAAATAGGGGATTTTGTTTTTTATGTGTTTGGTGTATTTTTATTTGGAGAGGGTTGGGGGATGAGTGTATGGTTATTTTATTTTTATGATTGATTTATTTAATTTGGTAATGTGATTTTAGTTTAGATGATGTTAGTTTGGTGTTTGGTTTTTGGTTGTGGTTTGGTGATATTGAAGTTTTGTTTTGTTGTGTTTGTTGTTGTTTGTTGTGTTGAATATTTGGTTTGTTGTATGATGATGGTTTTTGAGGTAATATGGTGGTATTTTGTGGTATAATGGTGTTAGTTGTTGTTGGTTAATATGTGAATTTGTTGTGTTTAGTGGTTTTTTTTTTGGTGGGGTTGTTGTAGAATTGGGAAAAGGATTATTTTTTTATGGTATTTTTAAGATGAAAAAAGGTATATAAAAAAATAAGGTGTGAGTGAGGAATTTGAAATTTTTTTTGTTTGTTTTTTTTTATTATTGGGTTAAGAGGGTAGGAGTTTTAGTTTTTTGTTTTTTAGGTAGTAGTAGGTTGTGGAATGGATATAGGATATAAAAAATTTGTATTTTTGAATTATTGGATTTGAGATGGATTTGGGGGAATAGTTTGGATGGGAGGATAGGGTGTATTTAATTTAGGGTAAATGGATGAGATATGGGTGTTTATGAGGAGATTATGTATATGGTTGTGAGTAGAAGAGAGAGAGTGCGAGAGAGGTTATGTTAGGGTTTAGTATATTTAGTATCACTATTAAGATTTTATAGATAGGATGATGGTAAATAAAAAGTGGTTGTATGGGTTTTAATTTTGTATTGTATGTTATGATTCGTTGAGATGAGTGATGGGTTAAGATATATTGTTTATATTGTTGATAGGAGAAGATTGGTTTGATTGTTGAAGGGTTTGTTTTTTTTTGTATGTGGGGGGTTTTAAAAAGATTATGAAGTATTTTTGAGTTTTTGAGAATGTGGGTTAAATGAGGAGGAAGAGATATAAAAAGGATAAGTGTTGTAATTTGTGTAAATGTGTTGGTAGTTTATTGTAATTTTTGTTTTAATGTATATGAAATGGGGGTAAAGAGTTTTTTTTTGTTAGAGAGAAGGTGAAAAAATGAGAGAGATGGTAGAGGGTTTGAAAAATAGATATATTTTTTATTTATTATTGTTGTTGTTTTGAATGTTGATATTAGTAAGAGTATTTTTGAATTAATTTTAGAGTGTTGTGATTATTGATTGAATGGAATTTGTGGGTGAATGTATGAATTAGTATAGGGATAGGGTTGTTGTGATTTTGTTTTTGATTAGGTGGGGGTGGGTTTAATGGTTTTTGAGGTTTGGGTATATTTGTTGGGTTTATTGGGAGATGTTGTTGATATTATGTAGGTAGTTGTTGAAGGGGTTTGATATTTTTTGTTGGGGAGTAGAGGAGGGGTGATATTTTGGTTTGGAATTTGTTGTGGGGAGGGGGGAGTATATTTTGTTAATTTTGTTTTGTTTTGATATTTGTAGTATATTATGTTTTTTGATGATAGGTGTGATGAATAAGGTAGTGTAGGGAGAAAATATGGGGGATATTTGTTATTCTAGGGGGGGTTGGAGGTTGTTGTGGAATTAGGGGTAAGGAGTTGGTTATAGATTGGGTTGGGAAATGATAGGTTGGGATTGAGTTTGTTATGTTGTATGTTTTTTAGTATGTATGGGTAGATTGTTATTGTGGGGGATTTTGGGGTATGGTTGATTATGTGGAGGATTGATATATTTTGAAGGGATAAAAGAATGGAAGGGGGGGGTTGGAGTGGAAGAAGAGATGGATGTAATAGATGGGAAAGTAAGGTTTAATAGGATTGGTTGATTTGGTGGTAGTATTTGGTGTGATGTATGAAAGAGGTGGATATAATGATGTTTGTTAATTTGTAGGTTTTTGTGTATTTGGGGGGTTGAGGTTTATAAGGTAGATATTGTTTGGGTTGTATGTATGAGAGTTTATGAGTATTTAATAGTGGGGGTAAGTGGGAAGGGTTGATATTTGTTTTTCTATCTCTAATCTCTATCATTATTTTAGGTGTTGGTTTTTTTGGTGTGGGGTTTTTTAGGTATTAATAATTAGTGGGGATAAAGGATAGTTTTATTTTTTTTGGGAGGGGGGGGGTGGGGTATTGATTAATTAAAGTGATAGTGAGTTTGTAATATTTTATAAAAACAAAAGAAGGGATTAAAATAAATATGGATATATAGAAATTTGTTGATTTGTAATAGGGGATAGGTATTTTTGTGTAATATTTTTGAATAAGGGAGATTTAATGATTTATGTAGTTTAATATGTGTTAGGAGGTGGAGAGGAATGTTAGGTTAGGGTTGGTGTTTTTGTTGTTGTGAGTTATGTAGTGATGGGTTTGATATTGATGAAAGAGGGGGGGGGAGGTTTTAGGAATGGTATTGGGGGGGAGAGTAATAGGGTGTGGGTGATGGGGTATATGAATAGTTGTGTTGTTTGAATGTGATATTAGTTAATAGGAAGTTTTTATTTATTATAATATAATGTTTTAGATTTGTTTTGATTGATTATATTGGTTTGGGGTAGATATATGGATATCTATATATACTATCATGAGCAGTTAAAATGTGATATGGTGGAGTTGGTTAGGATGGATGTATTTGTAGGGGGTTGGTATTATGAAGGGGGTGTATAGAAGGAAGATAGTAAATAATGTTTTAAGTTATGGAGGATATATTGTTTGAGAAGATTATTATTATTATTGTTTTTTTTGTTTGGATGATGTTTTTTTGTGAATATTGGTGTAAGATATGTTATGTTTTAGTAGAGCTCTAGATAAGTATTGAGAGGGTGAATGTTTTTTTGTTGGGGGATTTTTTATTATATGTTGGAGTTTTAAGATAATAGGGGGTGTTGGTTTGGTGAGAAGAAGAAATGTTTTGGTTTTGGTGTGGATGAGGGTAGTGAGTAAGGTGTGGGAGAGATTTATGAGTTAAAGGGTGATGTGGTGTGTTTGATAGCGGTAGTTATGATTAGTTGGTATTTTGTTGATTTTTATTAGTGTTTTGTTGGTTTTTATTTATTTTATTTATTTTTAAGTATGATTGTTTTAGTTTGTTGGGTATGTTAAGATAATGGTGAGGAGGTTATTTGATTTTAAATAATTAATTAAATATGATTTGCGCGAGCGTGAGAGAGTTGATTATAGTTGAAAGTGGGTTGGGTTGGATAAAGTGTGGTTGGTATAGGGATTGTGTATTGGTTGTATCTGATTCTGCTGTATGGAATATTTATTAGTGTTGAGGGTTGGGATAAAAGAGTAGTATGAGTAGGGAGTAGGTGTGTAGAGTAATATTATATTATTTATTTATTTATTTTTTATAGTATTTTTTTTGAGGTTTTGTGTGTTTTATTAGATAGGGATTATTTGAGGGTTTGTTTGGGGGTTGATATGTGGTGGGTTTATATTGGATATAATTTATTTAGTTATAGGGGTTATTGAAGATAAAATGTGATGTTTTGTAATGGTTGGGGTATTGAATGTTTTATTTGGATATGATGTGAGTTGATGGTGATTTTGGTAAAAGATTGTTTATTAATAGTAGTTTGATAATGAGATTGATAGATATTTGAATTTATTATGATTAGGTTGTTTAGTTTTTAATAAGTTTTAATATTTTGTATATGATTTTGGATTTTATTTAATAGAGTTTTGTTTAATTTTGAATTGAGTTAGTTATATGTTTTGGATTTTTATTTGGATTGTAAGAGGAGTTATTTATGAATGTTATTGAATTTGAATGTTTGGGTGAAGAATTTTGGATTTTATTTAATAAGAAGAATGGTATTTTTTTATTTGGAAGCGATGTAGAGGTGCGTTCTATATATGAGTATATGATTTGATGTTTATGTTTTTATATGAGATAGGTTTTGGAAAAAAATTTAAAATTGTTTCGAGAGGTGATAATAAGATTTTTTAGGGTATGGTATGAGGATGATATGAGAAGTATATAGATCGCAAGATAGAGAATCTAAGGGGGGTGGAAGTTTTTTTTGATATGATTGGGGTTGATGGGGAGAGTTGTTTTTTTTTTTTTTTTTGAAGGATGTGGGTTTTTTGATATGGGAGAGAATTAGTTAGAAGATTAGGATGTAAAGAAGTAAGGTTTGAAATTTGTTATTTATTTAGTTGGTTTTTTTTAATGTAGTGTTAGTTATTTGTTTATAGAATTGAGTATGGGTGTATTTAAAGGTGTTTTGTTTTTGTTAGATTGGTGTGAATTAAGAAGTTAATATTGAAGAATGAATTTATAGTTTATTTTTGTGTTAGTGGTTAATGTTATTTGATGGAAAGTATTTTATGTTAATAGGATTTGGTATTTGGTTTATTTTTAATTTGAAATTTGAGTGTTGGGGAATTATTTTAATTTTAGGTTATGGAGGTTATGATAATGTAAATTTGATGTTATGATGTAGGTAGTGTATGAATTATATAGTATATTGGAATTTTTATATTTATTGTATATTGGTTAATTTAATTATTTAGTTATGGGTTAGATTAAATTTATTGATATTATGATGGATAGGTTAGAATGTTGTTGGAGGATTATTATGTGTTTTTTTTGAGTGGGGGGGTTGGGATATATAAGATAAGGTTTGTAAAGAATTATTTTTTATTAGAGATAGATAGAGGTGGTAGTGAATAATAATAGTTTTAATTGAAAAGAAGATGTGAGTAGGGGAGAGTGGGAATTTTAGAATGTTAATTTTTGCGAGAGTTTATGTTAGTATGTGGGTTAGGGGGGGGGTAGTGAATTGGGGAATGAATGAATAATAGGAATTAATAAGATAGGAAGATTGGAGAATAAATGGTGGGTTAATATTTAGGTGTAAAATTTAGGTTTTTTAAATAGGGAAAATTTAATAGAAAGTGGTATTGAATTTTTTATGTATTTAAATTGTTATGGAATAAAATGGTAATTTTTGTAAGAAGTGAATTGTTTTAATGATGTTGAAGGTTGTTTAAGGAATAAGTTTGGTTTGATTGTTTGGTTGTAGTTGGGTAGTGTTGGTGTTAAGAGAATGTAATATATATGAGTATTGGAGTGGTGTGTGGTGGGTGGGGGGGTGGAATGGGGAGAATAGAACATATGTTGGTAGTAGATGGTATTAATGAATAAGTGGTATGTGGGTTGTGGAATATAAGAATTTTTAGGATTGTTTTTGGTGGATAGATGAATATAGGGGATATATGATAGGAAATGGTTTTTGTTGTTGTATGTATGATATGTTAGGGGTTTTGAATTGGTATTTTTTAGTGTTGTGTTTTGTAAGGTTTTTTTTTTTTTGGGTTGTGGTTTTTTAGTTGTGGTTATTGATGTTAGTTTTTTTGAAAGGTTGATTTTGTTTTTTAATAGATTATGGGTTTTTATGATAATGTATAATGTGTGGTGTTTTTTGTTGTGAAGTTGAATTGGGGAATTAGTAAGGTTGGGTGGGGGGAGGTATTTAGAATAATAATTTTATATTTATATTAAAAATTTGAGTTTTATCTCTCTCTCTCATCTGATTATGTGGTTTTATTAGTTAATTTTAATATATGGAGTATTTATAATTTTAATGAGTTTTATTAGATTTTTATTTGTTTGGAGTTTTTTTTGAAAAATGGTATTTATATTATGTTGAGGTGTTTTATTTGTTAGATATTTAGTATGGATTTATGGTAGTTTGTTTGATATGATAGAAATATGTAGGTATGTATTATTTTTTTTGTAAGGTGTGAATTTAATTAGATATTGTAAATCTCTCTCGATAGGGATTTAATTGAGTTTAAAAAAAGAAATATAAAAGTTTATATTTAGAATGGTGTATGTTTATTTTTGGATTATAAAATATTGATTTTTATTATATTTATGGGTTTTTTTGAATAAATAACAATATTGAATTAGTTAAAAAGGGTTATTTGTATTGTAAATAAGATAAAATTATAAATTTTTTTACTATTAATTTATGTAAAATATATTGATTTGTTGTATTAATATATGTAAATAATTGTATTGGTAAGAAATATAAATAGGATTTTAAGTTTAATGTTTTAAAAGAAGTGATATTATGTTTTATTAAATGGGTGTAGTTAATTTACATGAAGTATAATATAGGTATAGTTTAATTTAGATTGAGGGTGGGGAAGAATGAAAGAGGTAAGTATTAATAATTTTGGATAATAAAGAGAGAATTTTTATGGATTGTTTTTGGGTGTTATATTATGGTGTGTAATGTTGGTTTTTGTGTATTTTATTTTATTGAGTTATTTTGTATTTATTGTGATATTGTATTGTGTATGTAGGGTTTGGAAGGGGTTGATATGTTGGATGAAATGTTTTATTAAATTTTATATGTGTAGTGGATGTATAGGAGGGTTAAGTGGAATGGAGTTAAATAATAGATTAAGAATATATGTGAGAGGGGAAATATTTATATGTTAATATAATGGAGGTATAAATTTTATTAAAGGAAAGAGAGGAGGGAATATTTGGGGATTGGAGTGGGTTATTAATGAAGGATGTATGGGGTTGTAATGATGAATAAGAATGTTTTTATATTGTTAAAATGGAATGGTGGGGTGAAAAAAAAATGAAGGTGTTAAGGTATAGAAGAAGAGGATAATTAATTGTATTGTTGTATATCCTCTCTATATATATCTCTGTGTGTATATTAGTATGAAAGAGAAGTATATATAATGGTTATAGGTGGTTAATGATTTTTAAGAATGAATAATGTGGGATTTTTAGTAGAGATGATTAATTATTTAGTGGGGGAATGATATTGGAAAATTGAGTTTAGGTAATTTTAAATTGATATAGAATGGGTTGAATGTTATATTGTTTTGGTGATTTGAGTAGATATAGGGTGGAGATATGATTTTATGATATTTTTTGGGTGATGGGGTTTTTTATGAATTGGTAGAAAATGGAGATATAATTTATTTAAGTGGATTATTGGTGATAATGAATGGGTATAAGTTGGAAAGAATAGTAGGAATTTTTTTATGGGATGGTATTGTTAGGATTTAAAATAGGATTAGTTTAAATATAATAATATATTATTAGGGTTTTTAGAGGATTGAGAAAGGTGGATTGAGAGGGTTGAGGGGTTGTGGTTTGAGGTGAGTAATGATGTGATTGATTGGAGGTAATTGTTGAGGAAAGAAAGAATAATAAAAATATTATAATTAATAAGATTTTATTAAATAATAAGTGATGAGGAATATATTAAAAAATGAGTATAGGAAATATATGAAAAATGTTTAGGATTGGGGGTTTTATAGATTTATATAATGTGTTGTAGGTGGGTGGTGGTTGGTGGGTGTTGAGGGGTGTATTAATGGTGTGGGGTTATATTTAGTGGTGGGTGGGGGTGGTTGGTAGTGTGTGTTGGTGGGTGTTGTGATAAAGGTAGGGGTTTGTATTTGTTATGAGAATGGATGGTGGATATGTGGGGGTGGAGTAAGGAGTGGTTGGTGGGTGTGTGGAAATGGTAAGAGTGTGAAAGAGATAGTGTAGGAGAGAGGAGGAAGAGAGTGAAGGTGAGAAAAGAATAGAGAAGAGGAAGTGGTAGTGGAAAGAAGAGAAAAAGAGGTGGGGAAAAAAAAATGAAAAAGGGATGGGAAGAGGAAAGGAATAAAAAATATAAGTTATTTAGAAGGTGGAGAGGATTAAGTAGAGAAAATTAAAATGGGATGGTGGGGGGTAAGTGGGTAAGTGTGTAGGTGTAGGTGAGGGGGGGTAGGTTATGGGTGGGTTGGTTGTTTTGGGGGGGGTGAGGTGGTGGTTCGAGATGGTGGGGGGGGTGATTTAGTTATAGGTGGTATAGGGGTTATTTATGGTGTTATTTGTTATGTTTTGGGTGGTGTGGTTGTGTGGTTATAGTTAAAATATGAGGTTTAAAATAGATTTTGTAATTAAGTAAAGTAAATAATATTTTGATAGTATGATTGGTTAGGATAATGAATAAATATTTTGTTGTTGTTTGGTTTTTGTATAGATATTTATTATAAATATGGTAATGGAAGATTTCATTATTGGGATGTATTGTAGAAATAGGAATATGGTTATGTTTTTTTTTTTAAGGATGAGTAGTATATGTATGTTTGATTTGGGGGTTGGAAAATGATGTGTTTTTGTTAATGATTTATTTGGGGGTTTGTGGAATTTTTTGGATTTTGTGATGTTTCGTTGTATGGGGGTATGGTTTAATGAATTAGATTTATGGGGAAGAGAATGACACATCTCTCTCTCTATATCATATCATCCTTTAGGGTAATTATTAAATTATATTGGGAATAGGTGTTGATGGGGATAGATTATATGTGTTGTATATCTCTCTCTCTCTCTCTCTTATGGGGTGTTATGGTTATGATAGTCTCTCTTTTATTAAGGTTTTATGTTGGGGTTGGTTATATGTGTATAATTTGTATTGGTTGGAGAGGTTTTGAATAATGAGGAGTATATCTCTATTAAAGTAAGATATATTTTAATTTGTTGAAAGGTATGTTTTTTGATTATTTTTTGGGTTGATGATATTTATATTGGATTTATGGGGAGGTGATTTATTTTTTGTGGTTTTTTTTGTAATTTTTTGTGGAATGTAATTTGTAGTTTAGTATATGTGGGGATGGTGGGGGTGGAAGGGGGGTGTATTGAGTTGAATGTGTATATGATTATTTGGATGTTGTTATGGTGGTATGTGTGGATTGGTGGAGTTATTTTTTGTTGGTGTTGTGGTGCATGAATTTGTTTGATAATTATTTGTGGTATGTTATGTTTGTTTTTTGTTATTGTGTTTTTATTGTTATCTCTTGATTTATGTTGTTAAGTTGGTGTTGTTTTTTGAGGTTTAATTATTTTTTGTAGGATTTTATGATTTTTGAATTTGGTGATTTATTTGATTGGTGTTTAGGTATTTTTGAGATAGTTGGGGTTATTTGAGTTTAGTTTGGTTGTGTATAATAATGGTGGTTTTATGGGGTTAATTTTATAATATATATATAATGTATTAATGTAGTATTATGATGTGGGATTTAAGGTTTTTGAGAATGGTTTTTATTTTTGGGTTGATGTTGATATTATGATGTGGGAGGGGTTTATAATGTTATGGGAGATTTGAAATGTGTGTATATATTTTGGTATATGAGTGATAATTGATAATGTTGTTATTGTATATTATGGTATATTTTGTTATTAGGAGTAGAGAGTTTAGAGGTTTTTTTTTGAAAAATATGTTTGGTTATATAAGGGATTGGTTTATTTTAATATATAGTTGGAAGTATTTATATAGGGGTTAGAGATGATTTTTTTTTTAAATATTTTTTTGTGTTTTTTGTATGTTTGTATTTGAGTGGATGAATTGGTGGTTAATAAGTATTGTTATGTTGTTGATGGAAGGAATGAGTTTATATAGTAAGTATTAAATGATATGTTGTAATTTTTTCTAAATTATATTTAAATGGATGTATTTTTTTTTATACTCTATATACTCATCTCTCACTATCACTATTTGTAGATATAGTGTGTATGTATTTATAAAATTAATTAGACAAGGAATGGTTAATAATAAAATTTAATATTAATTTTTATGGATGTGTTGAGGGGATTATTTATATTTGTTATTTTATTTATATCTTTTATATAATATATATGATTTTTTGTGTTATTGTATATAATAATATATTGAATTGTGTTTTATTTTATGTTTTTTTGTTTTTGTAGTGTAATTTGGGAATTGTAAATTTGTTGGTGTTATAGGTGTGGGTATTTTATGAGTTTGGGGTAGTTTGGTTGAATATGGGTGGTTTTAGAGGGGGGGGATATTTTGTGTTTTATTTGTGTTTGATGTGTATAATGTTTTTTTTAATGAATTTTGGGGAAATATTGGGTTGGGGTGGTTTTTTTGTATTATAATTATTTAAAGGGGGATTTGATGTGTGGGAGGGTGGGGTGGTTAAGGTGTAAGGAGTTGATTGTGGTTAGTGGGGTTAAGGGTTTGAGTGTGTTATTGAAAAGGGTAAGATTTATTGGGTGTGAGTTTTCAATAAGTATATTTATAGGTGCAGATTTATGTGGATATTTGGATAGGTTTTTTGAAATTTTTGTGTGGTATTGAGATAGAATGGGTTTGGTTGAAAAAATTGAAGGATTGGGTTAGAGGGGTTTAGGGTGAGTTGTTTATTTGCGTGTTTATTTTTTTATGTTTAGAATTTTAGTATAGTTATATTGTTAGATAAATATAGATTTGATTTTAGTTGGGAATGGTTTTTGTTTTTAATTGTTTTTTAGTTTTTAATTATTATATTGTTGTTAAGATTATAAAATATTATTATATAAGTTTATTTTAATTATATAGAAATAATTTATTTTTGATTTTTTCTCTTGAAAGATGATTATTTTGTGAAAAATTGTTTTTTTTAGGTTTATATATTTTAGAATGAAGATGGGGGTGGTTTTATTTAAAGTGGTGAGTAAAATATATTGTTTATATTTAGATATAGATATATTATTATTATATGTATTTTTTTTTATAGGTGGGATAGGGATTGTTGGTGTTTTGTAATAATTATTATTATATGTAAAGTTTTTATGATATGAATTTATTGATGGTTGTGATATTTTTTTTTTAATAAGGAAAATTTAGGGAAGTTTGAGTATGTTAGTTAAATGATTGTTGAAGTATTGTTGTTTTGTTTTGGATGAGTTTATTGTTTATTATATTTTTATTTTTTTTTTGGATGTTATTGATATTTTTTTTTTTTGGAATTTAGTTTTTATTTTATAATTTTGGTTATAGTTTTGTAATTTTTATGTTAAGGAAATTGTTTTGGATTAGATTTTTATATTTTGTAGAATTATATTGTTTATAGGGTGATTTAAATATATGTTAGATTTTTGAATATATTTAGTATTTTTATTTGATTTTTGGGATATGTGGGTTATAATTTTAAGAGTTGGGAACTTTATGAGATGTTTAAAGTGTATTTTTTATGTTTTTAATATTATTTTATATTGTTTTAAATATGTTGGTATGGGTTATATTATGATGGGTTGATAGTGGTTTTTTTGAGGTTTTTTATTATTTGTATTTTTTAAATTTTTTTGGATTTGTAGGAAAGGGTTAGTATTGTTAAGTTATTTTTTATGTATTTGTATATTGTTTGGTATTTTTATTTTTATAGTTGTTATAAATATTGGTTTTTTTTATTTTTAATGTTGATTATGTGATATTTTTAGTAAATAGTAAGATTTATATTTCAAAGTATTTTATATATATTTATTCTTTTAATATGAAATTGATTTATTGTATATTGAGAAGAGATTTTTGGTGGTAGTATTAGAGTTTGTATGTGTTGGTTGAAATGTTTTAAGTTTTTTTATGAGTTTTTTATTAATTATGGTGAATTTTTATAAATTTGAAATTTTTTTTGTTATTAATTTTTTTTTATTTAATTGTGTGAGAGAGAGTTGATAGGGCAAGTGCACTTAATACGAACGGAGTGTGGGTAAATAATGTAAATTTTTAATAAAAGTTTAAATTTTATTTAATAATTATTATATGTTTATTGTTTAGTTATGTTATTATTGAATATGTAAGTTATTATGAGGTTTTATTATAGTATGTTAGATTAAGGTTTTTAAGTATTGGTATATTTTTAATTATTAGTATTAGGAATACTATTTCAAAGTTTTTAATTCTTGGTTGGTGTGTTTTGATATGTTGTGTGATAGCTGAAGAGTTTAATAGAGTGCGCGCGAGTAGCGTAATTAATGATATAGGGGATTCTCTCTACTCACTCTCTAGGTAGAGCAAAGGGATGAAAATTAATGATATTAGAAATTTTATAAATTTAATAAGGTTATATAATAGATAAGTAATAATTAAATTATGTGTATTAATTGTATGAAGTTATGAAACTTTTTTATTGTGTTTTATTTTATATGTGATATTTACATGTTATGATATTTAATTATGTTATATAAAGAATTTGAGTTTGTAATTTTTGAAAAAATTTTTTATTTTTAATTAGATGATGAGATAAGGAATTTTTGATGATGTTTTTTTGTTTTGGATAGTGTGTTTAAGTTTTAAGATGAGTTGTTGTATATGTAATAAAAGTGTAAGTATTTAGAAATAATGTAATTGAGTGGTTTGTGTTTTTATTTGAAAATATTTTTGGGGGTATATTAATTGTAGGTTGTGAATGGAGATTGGTTTAATTAAATTGGAGGGGTAATATTTGAAAGTATTGGATATTTATGGTATTTATGTATAAAGTTTAATTGATGAATGGTAGGATAGATGGGTTAATAGAAGAAGGGTTTGGGAATTGGAGGTAGGTTTTTGTTTTGTTTTTAATATTTTGTTGTGTAATTTTTTTTATTGTTTTAGAAGTTGTTGTGAAGGGTTTTTAGGGGGTAGGTGGTATAGTGGTATAATGGGAAAATTTTTTTTTTTTTTTATTTTTTTGTTGGTAGGTGAAAATTGAAGTGTTTTTTTGGATATGTTTGATACAATATTTTTGGTGGATGATATTTTATTGTTGATTGTGGGTGTGGTGATTGTATTGGGGTAGATAGAGTGATTTGGAGAGTTGATGTTTGTTAATTATTGGTTTATATTATGGAAGTGTTTTATGAATTGAAATGTATTTTGATTTTAGTTTTTAATAATACTCTATATATCTTTTGTGTGTATATGTTTTAAATGTTTATATTATTGGGGTAGTGTTAATAAATGTAAAGGTTTTCTTATTATGTTTATTTTGTTTAGGGATTGAGACATTATTTGATTGTTTTGTTTGTGTTTTTTTTTTTTTGTTTTTATTTTGTATTATTTTTTTTGTTTTTATTTTTTTTTTTTTTTTTTTTTTTTTTTTTTGGTTTTTTTTTTTTTGTTTTTTGGGGTTGTTTTTTTTTTTTGTTTGTTTGTTTTTTTTTTATTGTTTGTTTTTTTTTTTATTTGGTTTATTCTTGTTTCTATAGACTGCGAGACAGAAATCGTCTTGAAGTTGGACAATGGTTTCAATGTTAAACTGAAAGTTACCAGATATTTCTGCTTTTTGCGCAATACATTAACCTCAATTTGTATGCATGGTATAATATTTACATCCATATGGTGAGAATTAAAACATTTTCAGCCACTCTAATGTAGCTCGTAGTACAGGAGATTACAAGAGTTGATATTTTTTTCTATTTATGCCTTTAACAGATGGTTTGACAGTGGGTGGAGTCGCAGTTGTAATGAATTGTATGACTTGGGGAACCGTGCAGACATTCGGGTTCCATGTGGTTGGGTATGCATGGTCTATGGTGCATGTTATTTTACTTACAAAATTTATTATTGCATTTTTGTTGGTGGTGTAAATACAGAGCTGAAAACAGCAAGTATCATTGCGAAAAGTAAATAGAGGGTTAATAAGATGATTATGGTGGTAAAAGGATTATGGAATGTGGGGGGGATTGGAGAGGGGATTAAGGAAAGTAATATATATCTCATATCATCTCTCATATTGATTTATTGATTGATTGATTTGGGGTTGGTTGTTTGAGATGGGATGTATTTTTGTGGTTTTATAATTGGGAGTGTGTAAGTGGTGGGTTTTTATTGAATTATGGAAATGAAAGTTTAAAATGAAAATAGTAAAAAATTTTAAATATGGGTGTTGGTTGTGTGTATTAATATGGAGTTTTAAGCGAGCGAGCGAGCGAGCGAGCGATGAGCGAGCGAGCGAGCGTGAGCGAGGGGTGTGTTGATGTGATGTTTTGTGGTGTTTTATTGTTTTTGGGTTTAGGGGAGGGGGGTGATGTGGGTTAGGAGGGTTGTTGAAATGAATTTGGGTAATTAGGGATAATGGTATTGTGGTAGAGGATGAATATGGGGTATTTATTGAAAAATGTGTTGTGGGGAAAATGTAAAAATAATGATATGTAGTATTATAATGTGTTAATGTGGTATGTGGGAAAGTGTATTAATAAGTAGGATATTGATGTAAATATTGTTTATGGATTATTATAGAGATGGATGTGTGTTGATGTGGTTGTTTTTGTGTTTGTGGGGTTTGGGTTGGAGTGGTGGTGGTGGGGTGGAGTTGTGGTGTTGGGGGGGGTGTGTTGTGGGTTTTTGGTGGGTGTTGTTGGGGTGTTGGGTGTGTGGTTGGGGGGGGTTGTTTGTTGGTTTTGGGGGTGGTGTTGGTTGTATTTGTTGTGTGGGGTGTTTATTTTTTGTTGGGTTGTTTGTGTGTTGTTTGGTTTTGGTGTTGTTTGTGGTTTTGGTTTGGGGGTGGGGGGTGGGTTGGTGGGGTTTTTGTGGTGTGGTGTGTTTTGGGGGGGTTGTTTTGTGGGGTTGGGTGTTGGGGGGTGTGGGGGGTGTGTTGGGGGGGGTTGGAGGGGGGGGGGGTGGTGTTGTGGTGTTTGGGGGGTTGGGGGGTTGGGGGTGGTGGGTGGGGTGGGGGTTTGGTTTGGGGGGGGGGGTGGGTTGGGGGGGGGTTGGGGGGGTGGTTGGGTGTGTGGTTGGTTTTGGGGGGGGTTGGGGGGGGTTGTTTGTTTTTGGTTGGGTTGGTGTTGTGTTGTGGGGGGGGGGGGGGGGGGGGGGGGTGGGGGGGGTGGGGGGGTTGGGGGGTTGGTTGGGTGGTGGGGTGTGGGGGGGTTGGTTGTGTGTGTTGGGGGTTTGGGGGGGGTGTGTGTGGGGTTGGGGGGGGGGGGGTGTTGGGGGGGGGGTAGTGTGGGGGGGGGTGGGTGTGTGGGTGGGGGGGTTTTGGTTTTGGGGGGGGGGGGGGGGGGGGGGGGGTGGGGGGGGGGTGTGTGTGTTGTGGTTGGGGTGGTGGGTTTGGGGGGGGTTGGGTGGGGGGGGGTGTTGGTTGTGGGTGGTGGGGTGTGGGGGGGGGTGTTGGTTGTGTGGGTGGGGGGTTTGGGGTGGGTTTGGGTGGGGTGGGGTTTGGGTTGGGGTGTTTTGGGGTGGGTTGGGGTGGTGGTGGGTGAGAGTGTGGGGGTTTGTGTTTGTGGGGGGGGGTTTGGGGGGTGGGGTTGGTGTTTGGGTGGTGGGGGGGGGGGGTTGGGGTGTGTTGGGTTGGGGGGGGGTGGGGGGGGGGGTTTGGGTGGTTTGGTGTGGTGTGTGGTGGTGGTGGGTGGTGTGGGGTTTGGGTTGGTGGTTGGGGTTGTTGTTGGGGTGTGTTTTTTTTGGGGGGGTTTGGGGGTGGGGGGGTTGGTGGGGTGTGTGGGGGGTGTGGGTTGGGTGGGGGGGGGGGGGGGGTGGGGGGTGGTTGGGGGGGGGGGGGGGGGGGTGGTGGGGGGGGGGGGTGGGGGGGGGGGGGGGTGTGGTTGGGGGGGGGGGGTTGGGGGGGGGGTTGGGTTTGGGGGTTTGTTTGGGTTGTTGTGTTTGGGGGGGGGGGGGGGTGGGGGGGGGGGGGGGGGGGTGGGTTGGGGGGGGGGGGGGGTGGTTTGGGGGGGTGTGGTGTTGGTTGGGTGGTGGTTGGGGGTTGGGTGGTGGGTGTGGGTGGGGGGTGTTGTGGGGGGTTTGGGGGGTGGGGGTGGTGGGTGGGGGGGGGGGGTGGGGGGGGGGTGGTGGTGGTGGGTGGTGTTTGTTTGGTTTGGTTTGGGGGGGGGGTTATGGGGGTTTGGATGTAGTGGTGATGGTGGGGTTGGGGGTGTGGGTGTGTGTGTGAGTGTGTAGAGTGAGAGATGTCGAGGATCGATGTGCTAGTATGATCTTTGTGTAGGGTGTGGGTATGGGTGGGGTAGTGGGGTGGTTTGTTTTTTGGGGGTATTGTATGTGGGATGTTGGTGTTTTGGGGTGGGGTAGGTTTTGTTTTGTGAGTTTTGGTGTGGTGTTGTGGTTTGGGTTTAGTGGTTGGTATTGGTTGTGGTTGGTGTTGGATGGTGGGTGTGTTGTTGGAGGTTGTTGGTGTATGGGTGGTTTGGGTGGGGTTTTGGTGGTGTTTTTTTTGGTTGTTGGGTGGTGTGGGTGGGGTGTTGGGTGGGGTGTTGTGGTTGTTGTGTTGTGGTGTTTTTTGGTTTTGGGGGTGGTGGGGGGTTGGGGGGTTGGGGGTGGGTGGTGTGTATTGTTTTGTGTTTTGTTTTTTGGATTTGGTTTGGTGTTGGTTGGTTTGTTGTGGTTTGGTTGGGGTGGTTGTAGTGATATATGGGTGGTGGTGTTGGTGTTTTTGTTGGGTGGTGTGGTGGTGTTGTTGTGTATAGATGATAGATAGTATAGAGAGGAGGTTGTTGTTTGTGGTGTTGGGGGTGTTGGTTTGTTGGGGTGTTGTGGGGTGTGGGGGGGGGTTTTGTGGGGTGTTTGTGTGGTTGTGTGGGGGTGTGTGGTTGGGGTTTGGTTGTGGTTGTGGGTGGGTGTGTATTGAGGGGGGGTTGGTTTTTTATGTGGTTAGATAGAGAGAGAGCGATATCGAGAGTTGATTGTTGTTTTGTTGGTTTTTGTTTAATTTTGAGTGGGGGTTGTTTTTGTATTTGGTTTTTGGTGTGTTTTTTTGTGTTTTGGGGTGATTGGGGGGTTGGGTGGGGGGTTGGGTGGTTTGTGTGTGGTGTTGGGTTGTGTTTTGGTTTTTGTGTTGTGGTTTTTTTGTTGTTTTGGTTTTTTGGTTTTGCGTTGTTTGTGGGGGAGTTGTGTTTGGGGTTTGGGTGGGTTAGGGGGTGTTTTTTTGTGGGTGTGGGGGTTTTTTTGGGTTGTGTGTTTGGGGGTGTTGTAGTGGGGGGTGGTTTTTGTTTTGGTTTTTTTGATTGGGGGGGGTTGTGTGGTGTTTTGGTTTTTTTGGTATTTATTGTTGTTGGTTTTGTTGTGGTATTTTGTATGGATGGTTGGGGGTTTTTTTTTTTTTTTTTGGTGTTTTGTGTTGTGGTTTTTTAGATGATATGTTATCTATATATATATATATCATCTTGAAAGAGTGGGTTGTTATGGTTGAGTGGGTTTGTTTTTTTTTTGTATGTGTGGTTTTAAAGAGAAGAGAGAAGTTATTTGAGGTTTTTGAGGAATGGTGGGGGGGGTGTTGATGGAAGGGGGATGGTATTGAAATTTTAGATGGATTTGGGGGGGTGTATGTTGTGTATATGTTGGGTTGTGGGGTAGGTTTATGTGGTGAGAATTTGATGTTTAGTTGGTAGGTTTGATGTGGGGTTGGATGGAGTTTTTGTTTTTTTGTTGTAGGATGGTGGATTAATATGTGTGAGTATGGGTAGATGGTTGTGAGTTTATTTTTTTTGGTTTTTTTATTGTGTTTGTTTGTGAAGGGGATATTAGTAAGTTATTTTTTAAGTTATTTTTAGGTGGTGTTGTGTATTTGGTTTGTTGGGGTTTGGGGGGTGTGGAGGAGTGTATGGTGTTTTTTTGGGTTTGGGTTGTTGGGGTTTTGTGTTTTGTTTTGGGTGTATGAGTGAGAAAGGTGTGTGGTTGGTGGGTTGGGTTTGTGGGGGGTGTGGTGTTGTTGTGGAGTGGTGTGTGGGTGGTTGTTTGTGGTGGGGTGTTGGTGTTTGGGGGTGTTGGGGTGGTGGGTGGGTGGTGTTTTTTTGGTTTTGGGTGAGAGTGTGTGTGGTGGGGGTGGGGGGTGGTTGTGGGGTTTTGGGGGGGGGGGGGATTTGGGGTTTTTGTTATGTGTGGGGTGGTGTTTGTGGTGGAGGGTTGGTTGGGTGGGTGTTTTTTGGGGGTTGTTTTTTTTTGGGGTTGTGGTGGGTTTGTGTTTTGGGGTTGGGTGTGGGTTTGTGTTGGGGTTGGGGTTGTTGATTGGTGGGTGGTGGTTGTGTGGTTTGGTTTTGGTGGTGTGGGTGGGGTGGTTTGTGGGGGTTGGGGGGTTTTTTGGTAGGGGGGGGTGGTTTGGTGGTTTTTTGTGTGTGGTTGTTGGGTGTTTATGTGTTTGGTTGGGGGTGGTTGTGTGGTTGGGTGTTTTGGGTTGTGGTGTGTGGGTTTTGGTGTGTTTTTTTGGTGGGGTGGGTGGTTGGTGTTTGGGGGGGGGTGTTGGGTATGGGTTTTGGGTGGGTTTTGTTGTGTGGGTTTGGGTGGGGGGTTTTTGGGGGTTTTGGGGTTTTTGGTTTTTTTTTGGGTGGGGGGGTGTGTTGTTTGTTGTTTGTTGTGTGGGTTTGGTTGGTGTGGTGTTTGTTGTGGTTTGTTTTGGTTTTTTGTTTGTGGTTGTTTTGTGGTGGGGTTGGTGGGTTGGGGGGTTGTTTGTTGTGGTGGGGGTGTTTTGGGGTGTGGGTTGGGTGGTGGGGGGTTGTTTGTTTGTGTTTTTGGTGGTGGTGTGTGTTTTTTTTATTTTATTGATGTTTGATTTTTTTTTTTTTTTTTGTGTTGTTTGGGTTTTGGTTTTGGGTTTGTGTGTTTGGTGGTTTTTTTTGGTTTAGGATTTTTTTTTGTTGGGTTTGTGGGGGTGGTGGGGTGGTGTTGTGTGGTGGTGGGTTGGGTTTTGGTGGGGTTGGGGTGTGTTGGTGTGTGGAGTGTGTGAGGGGGGGGTGGTTTTTGTGGGGGGTGGGGGGGTTTTGGTGTGGGGGGTGTTGTTTGGGGGGGGGGTGGGGGTGTTGTTTGGGGGGTTGGGTTTGTGGGGTTTGTGGGTGTGGTTTGTTTGTTGGTTTTGTTTGTTTTTTTGTTTTTGTGTAGAGAGTATGAAGTGGGTTGTTTGTATGTTTTTGTGTTTTTTGTTATTGGTTTTGGTTTGGAGGGGGTTTTTTTGTTGGGGGTGTTTGTTTGTTGTGTGGGTTGGTTTGTGGTTGTTGGTTGTTTATTTTTTGTTTTGGGTTTGTGGGGAGGGTTTGTTGTTTGTTGTTTTTTTTTTTTTTTGTGGGGTTTTTTGTGTGGGTTGGTGGTTTTGTTTTGTGGTATTTTGGGGGTTTTGGGATATTTTTTGTTTGGTTTGTTTGTGATTGGGTGGAATTATATATTGGTTTTTTGTGGGGGGGGGGGTTGTTTTTTGTTTTGGTTGGTGGTTGAAGATGATTGGGGTGGGTTGGGGGTTGGTGGTGTTTTGGTTGGTTGGGTGGGTGTTGGGGGTGGGTAGGTGGAGTTGTTTGTTGTGTGTTTTTGTGTTTTGGTATGTGTGGGTGTGTTTTTTGTGGTGTGTTTGTTGTGTTTTTGTTGGTATTGTGGGTGTTTTTTTTTGTGGTGTTTGGGGTTGTTTTTTTTTTTTGTGGGTTTGTTTTGTGTGGGGTTGTTGTTGTGTTTGTGGTTGTTTTTGTTGGTGGTGTTTTGTGTGGTTGGTATTGGGTTGGTTTTTTTTTTTTTTTTGTGGGGGTGTTTTGGTGTTTGTGGGGGTGGTTTGGGTTTGTGTGGTGTTGGGTTGAGTTTGTATTGGTGGGGTGGATGGAATGGGGGGAAGTTTAGTTGTGGAGCAGTCGTGCTCGTATGTAAGGTGTTTGAGGGTGTGAAGTTAAATGAGTGGTGGGATGATAATTTAAATATTTGATTGGAATTTATGAGGAGGAGTTTTATGATGTGATGTGGGGTGTGTTTATAGTGGGAGGGATGTGATTTGAGGGGGTGTTGGTGTTTGGGGGTTTGATAGGTTGGGGGTGGTGGATATGGTTATTAATGGGGAGTTTTTGGGGGTTATTGTATATGTAAGAATGTGGATTTTTTTGTAGGGTGGGGGTTGGGGGTTTAAGGTTTTATTTGATTTGATGGTTGGAGTTGATGGGGGGGGAGTTTTGGGGAAAATTGTTTTATAAAGGTTTGGGATATTGAGATAGTATAAGATAGTTGGATATTTGTGTTTGGTTTGTTTGTTATTTATTTGTTTTTAAGTTATGAGAGAGAGAGTAGAGAGTGAGAGAGAAGGATTGGTAATGTTTATTTTTAATATGAGGTTTTGGTTAATATTTTTTTTTAAAATTATAAATGGAGATGGGGAGGTTGATTTGTGGGATTGGTTGGGATGTAAGAGGGATTATTTTATGTTGGGAGGTTGAATTTGTGATTGTTGGGGGGTGATGAGATGGGGAGTTATTTGATTAATAGTGTTTTTGGTTTATTGGTATGGGTTGATGTTGTTGGTATTGGGTTGTTTTGGTTTTTTTGGGAGAAGAGGGGGTTTTTGGAATGTTTAAAGAATTGGATGATGTTTGAATAGATTGTTTGTAGGGGGGTATGGGAATTGGTGAATTTGAGTGATTTTTTTTGGGGATAGGGGGGGGTGGGAGTTTTTTTTTTGGGATATGGATGGGGGGGTTGGATGGTGAGATAATATAGATATATGATTTTTTTTGGGTTTTGGATGGGGGTGGTTGTTTTTTATATGGGGTGAGAATTAGTTATATATTTGAGAGTAAAGAAGTAAGTGTAAATTGGTGATTTAGAGGGTGTTTTGTTTATGGAGTTAGGGTGAAGATATATCTCTATCTCTATCAATATATCTATCTGGGGGGTGGGGATTTAAGTGTTTTGTTTTGGTTAGGTATTGTGGTGAATTGATAGAGGTTTTATTTTAAGATGGGGAGGATAGTTGTAATTTGTGTGTGGAGGGGTAAATGTTGTGGATGAAAATGTGTGGGTAGTGAAGAGAAGGGGATGGGTGATTGGTATTTGTATTTTTTGATGTTTTTTTTTAGGGAGGGAGTTATATTTATATTGGATGTTAGGGTAGGATGTAGCGTGTTGGAGAGAATTAATAGTATGGGGTTGTTTTGAATGATGATAGTAGGGAATTGTAATTTTGTAGTTAGGTGTTTATTAATTATATGTTATTATATATTGTGGATTCTATATATATCTATACTCTATATTCTCTTGTGATGTGGGGGGGGGTTTTTTGAGTGGGTGGGGGTGGGATATAAATCGAGATATTTCTCATTTTTTAGTAAGTTATTATATAGTATTATTTTAATGGTAGAGTTAGAGTATAGGTGGTAGTGAAGAATAAAGTTTAATTAAGAGAAGAAATGTGAGGGAGGGGAGAGGGAATTTTTAGATGGTAATGTATTGGTTTATTTAGTATTTGGTTAGGGGGGGTAGTGAATTGGGGATGAAAAAATAGATTTAGATAAGATAGAAGAGGGGAGAATAATTGGTGGGTTTGAATAATTGTAGGTTTGTAAAGATTTAGGTATTGTTTAATAGTAAGGAAATTTAATTAGAAAGTTGGAGTGAATGTTTTATGTTATTTAAGATTTGTTGTTATTGTAATATGAATTATTTGTGTAGAGAATTTGAAAATTTGTGGGTAATGATGTGTAAGGTTGTTAGGAATTATTTGGGTTGAGAGATAGAGTAGAGATATAGATGGGTGGTGTTAGGTGGGTGTTAATAGGGATATAATTGATATTTTGGTTATTGGGGGGGGGGGGTGGGTGGGGGTGGGATGGGAGAGATAAATATTTGTTGTAGAGGATGGTATTAATGAAGAAAGTGGGTATGGGGTGTGGAAATGAGAAGGAATTGGTAGGATTTTTTTTTAGTGGATAGGATGATATTAGGAGATATTAGATGGAAGAATGGGTTTTGGTTTGGTGTTGGTAGTAGGATGATGTTATTTTATATGGGTTTGTTTAGTGTTTGGTGTTTTGGTGTTGTTTGTGGTTTGTGTTGGTTGTTTAGGTTGGTGGTTGAGTGTTTGTGGTGTGTTTAATTTTATTTGGTGTGTTGGTTGATATATGATGGGGTGTTGAGTGATATGGTATAATGGGTTTTGTTTTGTTTGATGTTGAATTGGTGTGAATGGGATTGGGTAAGGTGGGGTGTAGTATTTAGATATATTTGATATTTAAATTAAAAATTTGGTATGTGGTGATTAGTTGTTATTGTGTGTTGTAGTGGTGTTATTTGAATATATGACGTCTGCTCTCTATCTGTCTATATGATTTTGTTGTTTAATTGGGTTGTTTTTTTTAAGTTTTTTAATGAAATTGGTAATTGAGTATGATTTTAGGTGTTTTAGTTTGGTTAGAGTATGTATGGATTGATTTAGTTTTATGTATTTGGGTGAATAGTATAGTAAAGACTATACAATGATGAGCGTGTGAGGTAGGTTTGTTATGATAAAATTTAATGGTTATTGAAATTGGTATTTTATATAGGGGGAGTGTTAATTGAGTTGTAAAAGATATATAGAATTGATATTTATGTGTGTTTTATTTTTAGTGGATTTTGGTATATGTGTTTGTGGTTTTGTTTTTGAGTGTGCGAGTGTGAGAGAGAGATCTCTCTCTAATATCTATCTCTCATCTTGTAGGGAAGGTAAAAGGGTTGATATGGGTTGGTAAATAAGTAATTTTATTTTTAAAATAATTTTTTTTTATTATTTTATTGTATTGAAATATATTTATGTGGTGTAGGGTGAATTTTAGAAAGAATTGATGTTAGATGAATTTTGAGAAATAAGAGAGTTAAGTGATTGGTTTATAAGTGAAGTGATTATTATTTGTATAATATTTTATATGGGTGGAGTTTATATGTGTATATGATATATAATATATATTTGTAATATATCTCTCTCCTTCTCTCTACTCTCTATCTATAGGTGAGAATAATTTGAAAGAGGTATGATTGTAAATAATTTTGTGAAAAATTTAATTTTATGGGGGATTATGTGGTTTTGTGGTGTGTATATGGTTTGTAAATGTTTGGGGTTTGTTTTAGTTTTATTTTATTGTTGTATGTTTGTAATTATTTGATGATTTTATTGTGTAGTTTGAGTGGGGTTGTTTGGGGAGGGGTTGATATTTGGAGGAAATTTTTATTAATATAGGGGAAGTATGTAGATTGGGGGATTATAGAGGGGTAATGGATGGGTTAGTGAGTATAATAAGATAAGAGAAATAGTGAGAGGAGGGGAAATATTGTATATGTTAATATAATGGAGGGGGTGATAAAGTATTATAAGAAAGAGGGGGAGGATATATTTGGGGATAGGAGTGGGTTATATTGAATTATTTATGTGTGGTGTAATAGAAGAGATGAAGTTTTGATATGGGTGAAAATTATAGAATTGGGTTGGGAAAGTAAGGGGGTTTAAGGTATGAGAAAAGGGATATGAATGTGTATTTGGGTAGGAAATATGGTAATTGTGTATATAGTATAGAATGGGAGAAGTATATGAGGAATTGGGTGGAAGGGGTTTATAATGGGGGTTTAAGGTTTGAAGTGATTTTTAGGGGAGAGTAGATTAATGATTTTAGTGGGGGTTATGATGAATGAAATTGGGTTTTAGGGGTAATTTAGAATTGATATAGAGGGGTTGTTGAGATTTGATATTGTTTTAAGAAGTTGAGGGGGGTATAGTAGTATGGGTGGAAATATGAGTTTATATATTTTTGTGGGGGTGATGGGGTTTGTTATGAAATTAAAAAATGAGAGAGAAAAGATTATATTAATTATGTAGGGTGGATAATGGTGAATGAGTAAGTTGAAAGAAAGAGGAGGAATTTTTTTTATGTATTTGTATTTTTAGGATTTTA
>OZ035834.1:37433862-37458862 GCA_964034765.1 Knipowitschia caucasica | reverse complement strand
ATCATGGATATCTCTGCCTCATGCTAAGTTTGTGTGTTTGTATTAACAAACTGTAAAACACTAGAGAAAGACCTGCCACATTCTCCGCACATGTAGGTCTGGGGCGCCCTCTGCTGGCCAACAGGAGGAAGAGAAAATTCAGCTGAACTGCTTCTTTGAGACACACACACAATCAATCAAATTGTATTTATAAAGCGCTTTTCATATAAAAAAAAAGCAACACAAAGTGCTTTACAGTTTAGTTAAACCAATCCAATATGCCCAGCCTTAAACCCCACAGACCCACCCATAAACCACATTTATTATTATATATACACCCACATGTGTATACACACACACACACACGCACAAATGCACCAATACACACACACACACATTATAAAGTCACATCAGATAGGTAAAATAGGTAAAACAATGAAAAGAAATAGGGCTGGGTGCAAATGTATTCAGCTGAACAAGCGCCATCCAAGGAGCCATCTGCACCAGGAGCAGAGAGCCGGTTGCAGCCACAGGGGACGACACAGGACCCAGAGGAGAGAGAAAGCCCCAAACCCCCACCAGATCCAAGAGCCATACCCCTGCAGCCACAGCAGACCCCAGCTCCAAGTGCAGAGGCTCCTCCAGAGGAAACACTGGGGATACTAAACATTAAAATTTGAGACTATAAAGAAAAAGGCAGCTACCTAAGATTAATAAGAACAATAGTAAATGGGTAGATAATATAAATATATAAAAACCTATATAAAATGTGTCTAAAAACATAAAGAAATGTACTAAAACGCAATAATAAATACTATTCAAAAGCTAACCTAAAAAGGTGCGTCTTGAGCCTGCTTTTAAAAATATGAATGTTCTCTGCGGCCCTGAGCTCCTCCGGCAGACTGTTCCAGAGATAGCTCTGAAAGATAAGAAGGCCCAAGACCATTAAAAGAACATTAAAATCGATCCGGAAACACACGGGGAGCCAATGCAGCGATTTTAAAACCGGTGTAATGTGGTCCCGCCCCCTGGTCTTAGTCAGGACACGTGCGGCCGAGTTTTGGAGTAATTGTAAACCTGCAATGTTCTTTTTGGGAAGACCAGAGAGCAGGGCATTACAGTAGTCAATGCGACTGGTGATAAAAGCATCAGCGTCTCCGTGTTGGCCCGAGAGAGAATGGGGCAGACTCTGGCGATGTTCTTCAAATGATAAAAACCTATTCTTGTGATACTCTTGATGTGAGGAATAAAAGTCAGCTCAGAGTCAAAGATTACGCCCAGATTTTTCACTTGTGATGATGGATTAAAAGAGTGTGATTGGAGTTTTGATAAAAGTTTCTCTCTCTGGGCCTCAGGACCGATGACTAAAACCTCAGTTTTGTCCTGGTTGAGCTGGAGAAAGTTTTCTGCCATCCAGGATTTAAGGTCTAAAATGCAGTTAAAAAGAGCATCCATTGGCCTGTACGTGGAGATGTACAGCTGTGTATCATCTGCATAACTGTGGAAGTCAATTCCATGTCTCCTGATGACACCGCCAAGAGGGAGCATGTACAGGTTAAAAAGGACTGGACCTAAAATGGAACCCTGGGGCACACCACATGTGATTTTATGGACCTGAGAGGAGCAGGTATCCAAACTTACCATGAAGGATCTGTCTGTTAAATAAGAAGTGAACCATTTGTGGACAGCACCAGAGAGGCCGAGGTGTTTCAGGCGGGATAAAGGAATGGTGTGGTCTACTGTGTCGAAGGCAGCGCTAAGATCCAGTAGAACCAACACAGTCACCTTTTTAGAATAATAATTTAATCTAAAATAATTTAAAATCTTTTAAAAGAGCAGTCTCTGTGCTGTGGTTCACCCTAAAACCAGAATGAAATGTCTCTAAAATTTGCTGCTGATCTAAAAAGGCATTGAGCTGGGTAAAAACCAGTTTTTCTAAAATGTTGCTTAAAAATGGCAAGTTGGATACCGGCCTGACCACAGCCGCTTTGAAGGCTGCAGGAAAGACCCCAGTCTGAAGAGAGCGATTCATCAGGTTTAAAAGCTCCTCTCTAAAAGATTCATAAAATGACTAAAAAATAGAGTGTGGACTGGATCTAAAAGACATGTGGTGGGCCTCACTGAGGAGAAAACTTTATCAAGCATCTCAGCATCAACCAGGACAAAACTGTCCAGTGTTTCCTCTGGCGAAGACAAACAATCAGATGTGTTAAAAACAATAGGATAAAATATTACATCTGATTTTATTTATACACACACGCATGCTTGAGCTTTTGTTCTATTTTCAGTTATTCTATTTTTTATATGGATTTCATTCCCACTCTATGTCAGATGTGTAAGATCATCCGAAGAGATGTCAATGCAGGCAGAGGGACTGTCCTATTCTGTATGAAAGACATCATAGTCTTCCTCGCCTTCATCTCGCAATGGCCCTCCTACAAGTTCTGGACAATGAAAAAGAGAGATCAGAAACATACACATACACATACACACAGGCTGGAGCTTGTATTACTTTGCTGATTTTGGTCAGCTGCAGCGCCCCCTTTGGTAGTCTGTAATATTGTCTGTTGATAAGAATGTCATGGCCGAGGAAGTTTGCTAATATGTCCATTTCATTCTCTTTCATATTATATTAAGTAACTGTAGACGTTGTCACTACGTGTTTTCTGAGTTTTGTGGAGGATAAAATCGCTGAATGTTTTGCACCACATTCTTTCTATTTCTCATGGGGTGTTTGATCCCCTAATGTGCATGTCTGCTCCAGAAGAAAAAGTCTAGGTTATCGTTCGAGATGGAACACGCCCGTCTGTTCTCCACCAGCACCTCCATCAAAGCCTTCATTTCAGGTGTCAGCAGAGAACAGGCACTTTCCGACTTCTTTTCCTCCTAACTTCAATTAGTTTGAAATGCTGACACAGCTTTTCCTCAATTTCAGACAAAGGCCAAGTCAGAATGGATCCCAGTTTTACTTCTTTAAGTAGACGCTGTCAGTGGCATCTTTGAGACCTCACGTTCTCTTCAAGACTACCAGTTTAGACCAGTGTTTAGGGGTAGGCTCTGTAAATATTTATTGCGACATACCTGAATATGTGCATGCATAGCTCTAACCTTCTCAGTCAGAGGGAGCAGCTCAGGGGTGCTCCAGGTTAGGGTCTGTAGGGCTGCACTAGGGAAACAGACGTCCAACTTCTTCTCAAAAAGCATCCGGCTTCATTGGAGGTTTTTTATGAAAGGTTCATCCACACATTTCTCCATTTTTGAATCACATTCAAATCAATATGCTATCTTTTTGAGGCTGTGACCAAGTTTTAGAGCTAAACATAGGGTCTTGTAAAGGTTTGTATTCTCATCAGGCCAGCCACGTTCCTGACTTCCACCTCACATGGATTAAGTTTTAAAATTGAGGGAAGTCTTTCCTTGTTTTCAGATTGCCCCTGCCTTTTATGGTTCCTTAATTAACCTTCCCTATAATGCCTGTGTTTCAAGTACAGTTAATATATGTGTTCTCCCAGGTGGGGCACAGTTAAACGTTAAAATCCAAGCTTCAATGAAAAAGAAATTATATCAGTTGGGGTTGAGTTATCCCATCTAGGATACAATGTTGGCCTTCTGTATTTTGATGTTAAACGCCAGGTTCACTAAATTTTTATAAGCCTTAAATGAAGACTGACAGATGTATTTTGATTGACAATTTATATGACGTTTGCTCAATAAGAGATATTTTTTACAGTCTTGATCCAAGGCTATCTTTTCCTATATCTGTCCAGTCTTGCCAGCACCTATATCTGTTAGTGCACACTTAGTATTAGCAGCTAAGACGGAGGAAGACTACTTGATTGAACTCTGTATTAGCCCCTTGGCCACACAACTTTATATGTGATCTACAATAAATACCTGCTGGCGCATTAACATTTCTCTCGTTCTGGCTAATTGTGCAGTGCTTCCAACAACGAACCTGGATGAGAGGAAACTATCCATCTATCCATCCATTTTCTTCCGCTTTATCCGTTGCCGGGTCGCGGGGGCAGCAGTCTAAGCAGAGACGCCCAAGGCGCTCCCAGGCCAGCTGAGAGACATAGTCTCTCCAGCGTGTCCTGGGTCTTCCCCGGGGCCTCTTCCTGGTGGGACGTGCCCGGAACACCTCCCCAGGGAGGCGTCCAGGAGGCATCCTGAACAGATGCCCGAGCCACCTCAACTGGTTCCTTTTGACGTGGAGAAGCAGCGGCGCTACTCCGAGCTCCTCCCGTGTGACTGAGCTCCTCACCCTATCTCTAAGGGAGCGCCCAGCCACTCTGCGGAGGAAGCTCATTTCGACCGCTTGTATCCACGATCTCGTTCTTTCAGTCATTACCCAAAGCTCATGACCACAGGTGAGGGAGGGAACGAAGATTGACTGGTAAATCGAGAGCTTCGCCTTTCGGCTCAGCTCCCTCTTCACCACAACGGTCCGATACAGCGACCGCATCACTGCGCACGCTGCACCGATCCGCCTGTCAATCTCACGCTCCATCCTTCCTTCACTCGTGAACAAGACCCCGAGATACTTGAACTCCTCCACTTGAGGAAGGACCTCTCCACCCACCTGTAGAGGGCAAGGCACCTTTTTCCGGTCGAGCACCATGGCCTCGGACTTTGGGGTGCTGATTCTCATCCCAGCCACTTCACACTCGGCTGCAAGCCGTCCCAGTGCATGTTGCAGGTCCTGGTTCGTTGGAGCCAGCAGGACGACATCATCCAAAAAAGCAGAGATTAAATCCTGTGGTCCCTGAACCGGACCCTGGCTGCGCCTAGAAATTCTGTCCATAAACACAGTGAACAGAACCGGTGACAAAGGGCAGCCTTGGCGGAGGCCAACATGCACCGGGAACAGGTCTGACTTACTGCCGGCAATGCGAACGCAGCTCTGGCTCTGGTCATACAGGGACCGAACGCCTTCTCCAAATCCACAAGCACATGTGGACAGGTTGGGCGAACTCCCATGAACCCTCAAGTATCCGATGGAGCGTATAGAGCTGGTCCAGTGTTCCGCGACCGGGACGAAAACCACACTGCTCCTCCTGAATCCGAGATTCGACCATCGGCCGTAGCCTCCTCTCCAGTACCTTGGAGTAGACCTTGCCGGGGAGGCTGAGGAGTGTGATCCCACGATAATTGGAACACACCCTCTGATCCCCCTTCTTGTAGAGAGGGACCACCAACCCGGTCTGCCACTCCATCGGCACCGCCTCCGATCGCCACGCAATGTTGCAGAGACATGTCAGCCAAGACAGTCCTACAACATCCAGAGACTTTAGATAGTCAGGACGGATCTCATCCACTCCCGGCGCCTAGCCACCATGGAGGCTGCCAACCACCTTGGTGACTTCAGCCAGGGAGATGGAAGTATCCGCCCCAACATCCTCACCCTCTGCCTCCTGGACAGAGGTTGTGACGGGGGGGATTGAGAAGAACCTGGAAGTATTCCTTCCACCGCCCGACAATATCGACCCCATTCGAGGTCTGCAGCTCTCCACCCACACTATACACGGTGTTGGCAAAGAACTGCTTCCCCCTCCTGAGGCGCCGGACGGTTTGCCAGAACCTTTTCGAGGCCGACCGATAGTCATGCTCCATGGACTCTCCGAACTCCTCCCAGTCCCGGGTTTTTGCCTCTGCAACAGCCCGGACCGCGGCACGCTTGGCCTGCCGGTACTGGACAGCTGCCTCAGGAGTCCCACGAACCATCATTGCTCGATAGGACTCCTTCTTCAGCCTGACGGCATCCCTTACTGCCGGTGTCCACCACCGGGTTCGGGGATTGCTGCCGGGACCAGCACCAGAGACCTTGCGACCACAGCTACATGCCGCCGCAATGTCCCCCTCCTCTGCCGGGACCTGGAAGAAGCTCTCCCGGAGGTGTGAGTTGAAAGTCCGTCTGACAGAGGGCTCAGCGAGACGTTCCCAGCAAACCCTCACTACACGCTTGGGCCTGCCAGGTCTGACCGGCTTCTTCCCCTGCCAGCGGATCCAACTCACAACCAGGTGATGATCGGTTGACAGCTCCGCCCCTCTCTTCACCCGAGTTTTCGAGACACACGGTCGAAGGTCAGATGATACGACAACAAAGTCGATCATCGACCTCCGGCCTAGGGTGTCCTGGTGCCACGTTCACTGGTGAACACCCTTGTGCTCGAACATGGTGTTCGTGATGGACAGACCGTGACCGGCACAGAAGTCCAACAATTGAACACCGCTCGGGTTCAGATCAGGGGGGCCGCTCTTCCCGATCACCCCTCTCCAAGTGTCACTGGCATTTCCCACATGGGCGTTGAAGTCCCCCAGGAGAATAACGGAGTCCCCGGGCGGTGCACTGTCCAGTACCCCTCCCAAGGACTCCAAGAAGCCCGGGTACTCTACACTGCCGTTAGGCCCGTAGGCCGTCACAACAATGAGAGACTTGTCCCCCACCGGAAGCGGAGGGACGCGACCCTCTCATTCACCGGGGAGAACTCCAACACGTGGCGGCTGAGATGGGGGGCAATGAGTATGGCCACCCCAGCTCGCCGCCTCTCCCCGTGGGAAACACCAGAAAAGTGGAGCGTCCAACCCCTCTCAAGGAGTTGGGTTCCAGAGCCTAACCTGTGTGTGGAGGTGAGGCCGACTATCTCTAGTCGGTATCGCTCAACCTCCCCCACGAGCTCGGGCTCCTTCCCCCCCAGTGAGGTGACGTTCCACGTCCCAAGAGCCAGATGTTGAGTGTGTGGACTGGGTTGTCGAGATCTACGCCTTCGACTGCTGCCCAGTCCTCGCTGTACCTCGCCACCACGGACCCCTCTGCAGGTGGTGGGCCCACAGGAGGGACTGCCCACGTCATCCCTTCGGGCTGAGCCCGGCCGGGCCCCGTGGGCTAAGGCCCGGCCACCAGGCGCTCGCTTGCGAGCCCCAACCCCAGGCCTGGCTCCAGGGTGGGGCCCCGGCTGTGCCATGCCGGGCGACGTCACTGCTTTTGTAATAGTGCTGTCCATAAGAGAGGAAACTAAGGGTTAACTTCTTCCTGTGTGAACTGTCCATTGATGAGGAAAGATTGTTTGTTAGTTTTAAAAAAAAACACTTTACTTTCATTTTTGCAACACACTTAATCCTGCTCACTAGACACTGCGTTATATATAAGACCTTTTGTCCATAAATGCAAACCTGTGTTACCATTGGGAAAACACCGTTCAAAATTCTAAACACATTGTGTGATTGAAAACACTGAGACACACACAGTGGGTAGGGCTAACTGGTAATGTTTTAAATTAAGTCCCACTAAAGTTTTATGTGTCTACCAGCAGCTATACATCTTCAAAAACATGTGGGGTGCCACAGGGGTCCATACTGGGTCCACTTTTATTAAATATTTATATGTACTACAACCCCTCATATTATACACATGCTGACGACACACAGCTAGTGTATATATTTCTGTATTTTCCCAGGATTTTAGTCCACTTACAACATTGCGGGACTGCATCCATCATGTCAGAGAATGAACAGGTAAAAACTTTCTTCAGCTTAACGCTGAGAAGACAGAAGTTATTGTCTTTGGACCTAAAAATAAACGTTCCAAAGTTAATAGTTATCTAGACTCCTTGTTGTTGTAAGTATCAAACCAAGTAAAAAGTCTTGGTTGATTCTGAATAAAATTTTACCAAACACGTAAACGCCATCACCAAGACTGCTTTTTACCACCTTAAAAACATAGCTAGAGTTAAACACTTTCCTACTAAGAAAGACCTTGAAAAACAAATACATGCTTTTATCTTTAGCAGATTTGATTATTGCAATGGTATTTTTACAGGGCTCAGCAAAAAATCCATGCAACAGCTGATTCAAAATGTAGCGGCAAGAGTCCTCACAAATTTGATCATATCACGCAAGTTTATTAATCTTAACACTTCCAGTCTGTTATAGAAGAGACTCTAAAGTGCTTCTCTTTGTGTATAAGGCACTGAATGGACTTGCCCAAAATATGTGCAAGATATGCTTGTTCCATGTGAAAGCGAGAGGGTCCTCAAACCTGTCCCAACCACTGTCTTTCAAGATGGCGCATTGTCATAGAGAGTCCTCAGCTCTCATGTAAGTTTATAGGTCAAATTCTAAGTCCATGACAACAACTCAAAAACATGGTGGAGGTAAATATTTATTTTAAAGACACATTTGTTAGACAACCTTAAAGACAATGGGATTAAAGATATATAGTAATATTTTAAATCATGAAGAATCAGTATTCTCACTTACATACATGAGCAGTTGTAAATCAATACATAAAGTCAGTTATTGGCATATTCAATACAATATTTTCACAGTCTTAAAGTAGATTGAATACATACTGTATCTGAAAAATAAAAAAAGAGATCTCACTTGCCCCAAAACCATTTTGTAAGATCGCTGACTACCTCAGGTGATCTAGTCTTTCGTATGTGGCTACAAGACTTACAGGCATGCACTGTTCCAAACCCGGACAGCTTTGCCTCATACTGTGCCCTCCACCTAAAGTAGTCCCTATACTCCTCCGGATGTTTGTCCAGATAGTGCAGTCTTTCCGCCAGCTCCTTGGGGTTTGCAAAGTCATTGATGTGGATAAAGGCATCCGCTGGGATCTGCTTCTCATAATTGTCTCTGGGAGGACCGAGCACGATTGGCACACTCCCAAACATCATTGTGCGAAAAAGTTTATCTGTTATGTAGTCTTTGTATACAGAATTCTCAAATGCAAGATAGAACTTACAGCTCGAAATAACCTCCTCGAGAGCATCAGCAGAGAGCGGCTTCTGAAACGCACGGCCATAAATGTTGATTGAAATGTACTTTTTCAGTTCGTTGTAATACCGAACTCGAGCATATTGGTTGTTCCAGTTGCTTACAACCCAGCACACCAGTTTGTCTTTATTTGGAAGTGGAACAATCGGTTTGCTGACATTGCGTTTCTGCAAGTATCCGTACGGGATTCGGACTGTGGAATCTTCTCGATAGTTGCACGTAATGTTGAATAAATTGTTTAAAATTGGGATTGGGCGTGTGTTTTGCGGTGATTCCATGTCCATCCACACCCATTTCTGAAACCAAGGGCGTGGGACTTTCCGAAGATCTATAAAGTCTGCATGTATATCCCGGTGATGGACAAAGACACCGTCCGCGGTGTGGTACAGGCTTCGGTTATCTGTCAAAAGGCACTTCTTGATGCCAAAAACACTGCAGTTTGAGTCAAACTTGACTCCAAAAGGCCAAGTCCAGATGAGAAGGACTGTGAGATTGTCAGTGGGGTTGTCTGTGGGATTATCTGTGGGATTGTCTTCAGGTTTGAGAGTGCCGTTTGAGGGTGTAGATGACAGAGTTTTATTCAATTGGAAAAATCGGGCAAACGAAGGAACGTTCAGATTGGTGTGATAAGAGTAGAAGAGCAGGAGTGTGGACAGCACCAGAAGAATCGCCAAGATAAAGGGACGGGTGCAAGAGTGCTGGCCCAGGGAGGAGGACATGGCTCATCTGCAGAAACACAATGGATACAAATTAGGTAGAGACAATGCATTTTTTAAGGACAAATATGATGCATTAATTATGTTTCTTTTGTGTGTTTATGTTTTTAATGTGTTTTTACTAAGGCTGTCAAACGATTAAAATTTGTAATTGAGGTAATTCTAGCATGAAAATGAATTAATCGGAATAAATCACATTTTGATCTATCGTCAAAATAATGACAAGATAAAGGACAACACAGTGTACATATGAAGTGTATTTGTTTATTATAAACAGGGGTGCACATAAGTGGTATGCATGCGTGACAAATATCAGAAATGCGTACTATCACTTGAGTTAGTAAACGCCTTTGCGTACTTCATGTAGAATCTTGCGGTAGTTGTCTTACTCCTGCGAGAGTTCGAACGAGAGTTCCCACGATCCCCGTGGCAACACTTCCTGAAATAAGCGCGCTCTATTTACCGGTGGGTGTGTTGTCGTGGGGAAAGTCGGAACCGAGCAAGCTGCAGGTATTTTCTCCGCGATCTAACTTTGTTTCACAATATACAGTGGGTAACTGATGTGCTTTCGCTACAGGCTCCTCCTACACTTCATTTGACGCGGTTGTCACACTGTGTGCATGATCATACAGAGGAACTGGTGAGTCAACCTGTTTGGTTCTGCACAAAGCTAGTAGGTAGCGCTAGCCTTCGCTGCTGGACTCTGAATCTAGTGCAGCTTTAAGGCTCCAGATTTCAGATTCAGTTTATTTGCCATTTGCAGTAAAAACACCACATTGGAATACATTAGCAAAAGTCTCCAGTGTGCACAGACAAATACAGACATAAAACAACATTAAAAGACAAAAATAAAACAAATAAAACAGTAAACAAATGTCACTGTGAAATCGATCGACTAAAACAGTTTCAAAACAAGTGCAAATCATTAAAGTGCTCTGTTCACACTGATAACAGCTTGTGGATAAAAACTGTTAGCGTAACGAGATGTCCTGCATCTCAGAGAGCGATATCTTCTGCCAGAGGGAAGAAGCTGGAACATGGCTTTCCCAGGGTGGCCAGAAGAGTCATTAACAATCCTAAGAGCTTTGTTTAAAAGTCTGGATTTATAAAGAACCTCCAGAACAGGAAGCTCACAGCCCACGGTCCTCTTTGCAGAGCGGAGCACCTTGTTTAAAGCTCTCTTTTCTTTGTCTGTGATGTTTCCAAACCACACAGACACAGAACCAACAAGTAAACTCTCAATGGTGCAGCGATAAAAGTTAAGCAGAATCTTAGAGTTAGTGGTAAATTCTCTAAGTTTACGCAGAAAGTAGAGACGCTGACGAGCTTTCTTAACGACTCGGTCAGTGTTTTTAACCCATTTCAGGTTAGACAGAGTTAAACCCAGAAACTTGTACGATCTGCACCTTGGAGTTGTCGATTACGACAGGCAAATGAGAACTATTGCGACTGAAGTCGTAGACCAGTTCACATGTTTTGGATGCGTTCAACTGGAGGTTGTTAGTTTTACTCCAGTGAACCACATTTTGTATCTCTGCTCTATGAGAGGATTCATCAGTGTCACTGATGAGACCGATGATGGTGGTGTCATCAGCATATTTAATGATCAAGTTAGAGTCAGAGGAGGACACACAATCGTGAGTGTACAAAATAAAAAGCAAAGGACTCAAAATGCATCCCTGAGGAGAACCAGTGCTCACAGAAACAACATTAGAAAAACAGTCATTGATTTTCACTCTCTGAGATCTGTCAGTTAAAAAGCTAAAAATCCATTTACACATGGCAACACTTAAACCGAGAGACATGAGCTTTTCAATCAGTTTACCTGGGACAAGGCAGTTAAAAGCAGAGCTATAATCGATGAAAAGCATTCTCGCCACAGATTTACTAGTGTCCAAGTGACTGTAGACAGAGTTCAGAGCAAAGGAGATGGCATCCTCCACACTCCTGTTCTGTCTGTAGCAAACTGGAGCGGGTCAACACTCACAGGGTTCTGGCTCTTAATGAAGTCCAGCACAAGCCGCTCAAAAGTTTTCATAAGAACAGACGTGAGGGCCACAGGACGGTAGTCATTCAGGCATGTCACAGGAGTTTTCTTAGGAACTGGAATGATGGTCGACTCTTTAAAGCAGTTCGGCACAGTACAGTTCCTTAGCGACAGGTTGAAAATGTCTGTTAGCACAGGGGACAGTTGCTCAGAGCACAGTTTCAGGACACGAGGAGGGATGCAGTCCGGGCCTGGGGCTTTCCGGACTGTGGTCCTGGACAAGACACGCCTGACTTCCTCCTGAGTCACGGTGAAGGTACCTTGATTGAAACACTCAGGGAATACAGTAGGACAGGCATCAGCGGATTCAAAGCGACAGTAGAACGTGTTCAGCTTGTTTGGCAGAGCTTGGCCGACAGATGCAATTTTCCCAGCACTAGGTTTCCACAATGTGATGGCTTTAATACCGTTCCACATGCGCCGAGGGTCATCTTCCTCAAAATAACTCTTTAACCTGTCCCCGTAACTAAGCTTTGCAGATTTAATAGAACGTTTCAATGAGTAACAGGATAGCTTATAAGCAACTGTATCATTTGATTGAAACGCCAACGCACGCTCATGAAGTTTCAGTTTCACTTCCGCGTTCATCCAAGGGTTTTGACTAAAATGTTCTTTAATGACCTTCTGTGGGACACAGCAGTCAATACAGAAGTGTATGTATCCAGACACAGCGTCACAGAATTCATTGACGTCCTCTGACTGAAACACAGACCAGTCCGTAGCATCAAAACAACCTTGTAGCTTCATGCTAGCCTCCTCAGACCAACACTGCACAGTGCGAGAGGTTGGTTTATGTTCCCTGCTCCTCTGAGTATACGAAGGAAGAAGGAGAACAGAGGAGTGGTCAGACTTTCCAAAAGGAGGTCTGAGACTGGACCTGTAAGCTCCCTTCACGTTACTGTAGCAGTGATCCAGAACATGTGCTCCTCTTGTAGCTCGAGTCACATGTTGGTAAAAGTTTGGGAGAACAGTCTTTAAATTACATTTATTGAAATCCCAAGCAACAATGATGACTGCGTTAGGATGAGCAGACTCATGTTTGTGAAGGATCTCGCTCAGATCCTGTAGGGCTACTTTGTAATCCGCACGTGGGTGAATGTAAACAGCACATAAAAATATCACTGAAAACTCACGGGGAAGATAAAAAGGGCGGCAGCTCAAGACCAGGCATTCCAGATTGGCAGTACATGTTTGGTTCACGATTCGAGTGTCCGTGCACCAGCGCTGATTAATTAAAAAGTACACACCTCCGCCTCTGGCCTTGCCCGTGGTCTCCTTCACTCTGTCTGTGCGGTGAGCGGTGAATCCCGGGGGCTGAACAGCAGAGTCCGGGACGTTCGAGTGGAGCCACGTCTCGCTGAGGCAGAACACAGCGCAGTCCCGGGCCTCGCGCTGGCTCTGGACCCGACACAGGAGCTCGTCCGTCTTGTTGGGCAGAGACTGGACGTTGGCCAGGTAGATGGAGGGCAAAGGGGTCCTGGAGGAGCGGCTTCGGACGAGCAGACCACCTCGCCTTCCCAGCTGTCTGTGATTGGTCACAAGACCCGAAACACATTCTCTTCCTTGTTTCATGAAAACTTGAACTAAAATATAATGTCACGCCAGCACAAACCTGCACTACTTATTCTTTAAAAGGACGTATGTCCCAATCCACTGCATGGATATGGATTGCATTTTCGTAATGAAAACGGAAAACAAAGTCAATTAGTGCAGCTTTAAGAGAGTGTCCATGTCCTCCCCGTGTCTCTAAATTAAAGCTGTGGTACCTACATTTTCCCTTGCATTAATAATGCATAATAATGTTGGTTGTGCCCAAAATTAAAATGTTGTGAACAAATCGAAAAGAACATTGTTTTGATTTTTGTTTTGTTTTGCATCTGTTATTATTTGACCAGATTATCTGAGCTGATCTAAACTTTAGCATTAAAAAGAAGCAAGTAAAAAATCTCGATTAAGAACCACGCGACAAATACCAAACAGTACCAAACACCATCTCCTGGTACTCATCTGAGAACCTCACTGAAAGAAGGTGATCTAGGTCTGGTCTTGGTCAGGTCTAGTAGGGTCAATTCATTGGGTTATTCCCAAGCGTGTGGCATTAATCAAGTTGGTATCAGTTGCATCTCTGTAATACAATGTTGTGTTTTGGTTTATTTTCAGGTACAGAAATGAGTTCATAAGGATTACAACAATGCCACTTGTCTCAAAATTCACTCAGAGGCATCACTTCACAGACAGCTTCTAAAGATTTTTAACAAAGGGGGGATCAAAGGCCAGCGGATTAAAGGACTCTACAGTGAGTGACGGGGTGAGCGGTCCCAAAAGTGTTTCCTGCACTCAAATGGTCTCTTGCAAATTTTTGACCTTGCAGAGATGATTTAAGGCATTTGCTGTACTTTTAGCAAGATATCGAGATCAAGCGGGAGACATTCTCAAATCGCTTCGAAATAAGGATATATATTCTTTGTTTCTTGATTATTGTTTCAATGTTTGCAGTGTGTGAATGTGTGTGTAGAATGGGCGTGTGTAGGTGTAGATTGTGAGCTTGTGTAGGTGCTCACCTAAATGTCCATGTTGCTGTGTGCCTATTTTGTTGTATGTTTGGGGCCCTCTAGCAATGACCATACACCTCTCCCTTTATCCATGTTTCTGAAATGAACATCTGATGAATCGTTCTGTTAGTTGTGACTGTGCTCTGAATCTGGGATAATGAAACTGAGCATGAATCACAGACCTGGAAACAATGACAAATTTCTTATGACGATATAACTCTAAAACACAAAATTTCATGAATGAATTGATCCAGTAGCCATATCCGTCAAAATATCAATAATGATTGTTGTACTTTACAGATGTTACTTTTTGACAAAAAAATTGTTCAGTTCTGTAGTGCATTTAACAGCAGAAGTCTATATTTATTTTTGAAAGGAATAAAAGCTATTTTTTTGTTCATTTAAACACCTTTTTTTGTTATTGCAGTTTCAGAATACGTGGATAAATGAAGCAAAGGGTTGTTGAGTTTGAGATGGTTGGTTACAAAATGTTTTTCACAAATGACAATAGAAGAGAGGAGGAGGAGTGGCCTTGTTAGTGGATACTAATAGTCAGTGAATAACATACTAGACAGTAGTCCTTCACGTTCCAGATAGATTCCAACAGATAGATTCCATTATAAGATTTGAAAAGATATCTTTAACAAACAGATGTTTATATATTTTGTAAAAAAAATAAGTTGTGTAGGACTGTGTAGATGAGATGCTGAGTTGTTCAGGAGTGGTCACTGATTCTCCGGGCATCGGTTGGAATGCAATCAAGCCAGAATTCGAAGCAGTAATTTATTTCTTAATCTTTAGGAAAATTTTAGAACTCCGAATTCTGAAGAAGGGTATAAAAGCCACAGCAAAACAAGCCTTTAGCATTTTCTTTGGAGAGGTTTCTATGTGGCTCAAGACTCTTTTAAGAAGATAGGCTTCAGCAAACTGTAAAAAAAAAAAAAGAGAATTTTTTTTGTAGATTTCTGGAATTGGAGAAAAGAAAAAAACACAGTTTGGTTTTTATATTTTTAACTGTGATGTAGGTTTAGGTTATGTGATTTTCATACAGCATAAAGAATATTTGTTGAGGATTTTGGCAACATTTTCACCTGCAGGTCAATATAACTTTAAAGGTGCATGTGATGTGTAAAATTACGTTTTCAGGGGGTGCACATCTCGATGAATGAATTGGAATGTCGAGATTTGCTATCCGTATTCATATACAGTTGGTTTATCTGTAAAATAATGACATGGGGTGCTATCTTGATAAATACATTTGGATATTAATATACTGCATTGTATTGCACGTGCATTCTCCACCGCTAGAAATTAGCATGCCAAGTTTTCATTAACTGGAAAAGCAATAATTCAGACACACTGGATATTCAGGTAGTCATATCTTGACTGCAACAATGTCGAATTATCCTTTACTGGAGAAGTCCCGACGCCAACTTAAGAGGTATATTTACATTATTGTCTGCATCTTCACATGAATTTGAACTAGTACTACGTCACTGTAAAATGTAGTGTTCACATGCTGCAATATGTCTTTGACCTCATCTGAGTCATAGAACAATGTGTTCAGGTCAAAAGCAGATTATTTCAGCTATCGGAGTTGTATCAGCGTAAAGAAGCGTAAAGAGGAGCCTTGATCGACACATATCAAGGTTGACTTCATTAATGTAATATCTAGAGTAGATTAGAGTCTTTGTTTACTCTGGTCTATTTAATGTCCGTTATTTCCTCATTCGTGGCAGACGGTTTCAGACGGCTGCCAGGTGTTATCGGTTCTGCTATCCATTGTACATGTGCACTTTTTTTATACAGTGCCTTGCGAAAGTATTCGGCCCCCTTGAACCTTTCAACATTTCGCCACATTTCAGGCTTCAAACATAAAGATATAAAATTTTAATTTTTTCTCATGAATCAACAACAAGTGGGACACAATCGTGAAGTGGAACGAAATTTATTGGATAATTTAAACTTTTTTAACAAATAAAACACGTCTGTCCCTCCAAACTTTCATCTCAAACAAGGAGAAGACTGATCAGAGATGCAGCCAAGAGGCCCATGATCACTCTGGATGAATTATGGATGTAATTCGTTTATTTTGCCCTTTTCTGATGGAGAGTCAACTCTGTGCCAAAGAGCTAGCTGTATCCTAGGGAGCCTAGCATCTGTGGTGTTTGCCGTAAAGCACCGTCCGTAAATAACCTTCAACAGCGTGAACTGTCGCAAATAGATGCGCATTTTCTTTTTTTATGAACGATGCGCCTGGAAACGGCTGCAAGTCCTAAGTAGTTCTAAAACAGTTGTTATTTTGTGCTTAATCAATTTTTATTTTTATTGTATTTTCTGCCGGAGATGTTGCTACAGTTCAGTGTTCATTGTTTTACACTGGCCCAGACCAGAGCAGAGAAGATTCATGGTCGGAACTAAGCGGATCAGATGAAAATCCACTGGAGGAATGCAAACTTTTTGAATAATGCTAATGAAGCATTTAGCATTTTACTTTGGACTAGAGCAGAGAAAAGGATCTGAATCAAGTGGGTACTCCACCTTTTGACATGTCCTGCTCCACCAAGTGGCTACTCCACCTCTGCTGCTGTGACCCGTCCTGCTCCACCCAGAGGCTACTCCACCTCTGCTGCTGTGACCCGTCCTGCTCCACCCAGAGGCTACTCCACCTCTGCTGCTCTGACCCGTCCTGCTCCACCCAGAGGCTACTCCACCTCTGCTGCTCTGACCCGTCCTGCTCCACCCAGAGGCTACTCCACCTATGCTGCTGTGATCTAAAGGGCTGTTGCTGATTATTACTTTTATTATGTTTTTAGAATAATCAATTTTATTTTTATTTTTGCTGCTACTGGACACCTGAATTTCTCCTACGGGGGATCAATAAAGTATCTATCTATCTATCTATCTATACAAACGACCGTATGTGCGCTAGGTAAATGTGATCAAATATGTTATTTTATCCCAAGTTTAAAGCAGCAATTAAAATACTGTGTGGATATTGACATGGTGGTAGTCAGTGCCTTAGGCATCATTTCTAATTTAGTTTTTTCTTTGTTTCTTGATTATTGTTTCAATGCCTGTGTGTGTGTGTGTGTGTGTGTGTGTGTGTGTGTGTGTGTGTGTGTGTGTGTGTGTGTGTGTGTGGACGAGAGTTTGTGTATGTGCTCACCTAAATGTTCATGTTGCTGTGCCTGTATTTGTTGTATGTCTGGGGCCCTCATTCAATGACCTTCCACCCTCTCCCTTTATCCATGTTTCTGAAATAACACCAGATGAATAGTTCTGATAGTAACGGTGCCTCCGAATCTGAGGATAATGAACTGAGCATGAACTCACATGACCTGGAAACAATGACAAATTTCTATGACCATATAAACTATAAAACACAAAATATCATGAATGAAATTGATCCAGATAGCAATATCCTTCAAAACATCAATAATAATTGTTTATACTATACAGATGTTACTTTTGACAAAAAATGCACGCACAATAAAAAATTGTCTATAGTGCATTTTAACAGCAGAAGTCTATATTCTAATTTTGAAGTAATGAAAGACTATTTGCATCAATTTAAAATACCTTTTAATATTATAGCAGTTTCAGAAACGTGGATAAACGAAGAGAAAGGTCGTGAGTTTGAAATGGATGGTTACGAAATGTTTTGTACAAACCGACAGAACAAGAGAGGAGGAGGAGTGGCCTTGTATGTGGATAATAATATTAACTGTAAAACTTTAGAAACTATGTCTTTTGCTGTGGAGGAACTTTTTGAGTGTGTAACAGTGGGATTAGCTCTACCAAAAAAGAAAAACGTGATTGTAAGCTGTGTTTACAGGACACCAGGCTCTGACATGAAGACATTCAGAGAATGGATGGAAAAATATTCATGAATAAAACTAGAAAATATATTATCTGTGGAGACTTTAATATTAATCTATTAAATCCGAATAAACATAAACTAACAGAGGAATTCATAGATTCTATGTTTTCTATGAGTCTTTGTCCTTTAATCACCAGACCCACCAGAATCACAGCCCACGGAGCAACGTTAATCGATAATACATTCTGTAATATTGTGGATAATTATGTAACTGGTGGACTCTTGATAAACGATATTAGTGATCACTTATCTGTCTTCATGTTGTACAATATAAACTGTAAAATAAAAAAGCTCTTAATAGTGACTGTTACTGCAGAGTTACAACTGAACAAACAATGATTGCTTTTAAAAATGATTTGGCAAATACAAACTGGGAAAATATTAATGAAATGTCCGAGGTAAATACAGCTTATAATTTGTTTCTTGACATATTTGTCACACTGTACAACAAACACTGTCCAATCGTTTGGTGTAAAACAGGAATCTCAACAAAAACTCCCTGGATGACAAAAGGGCTAGTGAAAGCCTGCAAAAGAAAAATTATCTGTATAGGCAATTTTTAAAGTATAGAACTAGGGAGACAAAACGTACAAAAATAAATTAACCAACATACTGAGGGTAAGTAAAAAATAATATTACACCAATATGATTATCCAAAAGAGAAATGACATTAAAGGAATTTGGAATGTACTGAATACTGTTATGAGTCGTGGTTCTAACAGCCGCTGTTATCCAGATTATGTTGTGGAGAATGGTACAATTATGAGTGACAAAAAGAAAATCGCTGACGGATTTCATAATTTCTTTGTTGGACCAGAGTTGGCTCGAAACATACCAGACAATAACAAACAGCTAAAGAGTCTAATTAAAACTAACTCTAACTCAATGTTCCTCTCTCCCACTGAAGCAAGAGAGGTACTAAGTGTAATTCAAAAATTCAAAAACAAAACATCACGCGACATAAACAATATTGATATGAAAACCATAAGATATGTTGCAGATGAAATGACTGAACCCTTTACATACATCTGTAATTTATTCTTTCAACTCGGTCACTTCCCCTCTAAAATGAAAATGGAAAAAGTCGTCCAACTTTTTAAATCCGGAGAAAAAAACTGTTTCAATAACTACAGACCTGTGTCCCTTCTGCCTCAGTTCTCCAAAAAAATTGACACAAATTATATGACACAAGACTTCGGAGTTTTATTGAAAAACAAAAAATATTGTCTGATAGTCAATACGGGTTTAGGCAAAATTGATCAACATCACTGGCTCTAATTGATTTAATTGAGGAAATTACCAATGGTATTGGAAAAAACAAATTTGTATTAGGAATGTTCATTGATCTCCAGAAAGCATTTGATACCATTGACCACAATATCTTACTAAGCAAATTGGACAACTATGGCATAAGGGGACCAGCAAAAGAGTGGTTAAAGAGCTAGTTATGTGGGAGACAGCAGACGGTTCAGTTTGACAGACACACATCTGAGTGTCTGAACATAACGTGGAGTACCACAAGGGTCAATTCTGGGACCCACATTATTCATAATGTATATAAATGACAGTCAAAGTATCAAAAGTATTGAAATGTATATTGTTTGCTGACGACAAAAATATTATATTTTCTGGTGATGACTTGGAGCAAATTTTGGCCACAGTAACTGTGGAGATGAACACTTTAAAAACTTGGTTCAACAATAATAAATTGTCGCTGAATTTAAAAAAATAAATTATGCTTTTTAGTAATCGCAAATGTAATGTACTAGTCAGGATCTTTATTGATGATACCCCAATAGAAAAAGTTAGTCAAAATACATTCCTAGGAGTTATAATAGATGAAAAGATCTCTTGGAAATCCCACATTAGTTACCTGAGGACAAAGGTTGCTAAATGTGTTGGAGCGATGAGAAGAGCAAGTCACTCACTGAACACAAAGGCTCTATTGTTATTGTATCATTCTTTTATTATGTCATATTTAAACTATTATGTGGAAGTCTGTGGAAACTGCTATAAATCTCACTTAAATCCTTTAATCACTCTACAAAAAAAGGCTATTCGTATTGTATCAAATGTCCATTATAGACATCATTCAAACCCACTGTTCATAGAGTTAGGAGAACTGAAACTGCAGGATGTGAATACATTTAAAACTGCTCAAATAGTGTTCCGGGCATCTGTAAACTCTCTGCCATCTAAGTTACAGAACCTTTTCCATGATCGAGATGCTCATCATAATTATAGACTTAGAGGCAGTAAAAAAGTGTATGTGCCTAAATGTAGGACTACTTTAAAATCAATGTGTGTCTCAGTGCGTGGAGCCGCTGTTTGGAATGATTTATCAGATGAATTAAAGACCTGCTCAAGCCTGATCACATTTAAAAGAATGTTTAAAAAATATGTTGAACAAATACATGGAAGAGTGATGCCTTGAGCACAGAGCAAGTAGTCGGACAGAGGTGTAGGGTCGGGGAGTGTTTGGGCCTGTGTATTGTCACTGTGTGTGTGTATGTGTGTGTTTAGTGTTGTTTTGATTTTTGTTTTGTTTTGCATCAGTAAGAGCCCTGTGAGTTATTATTTGACTTGGATTGAGTGGATTATCTGAGCTGATCTAAACTTTAGCATTAGAAAGAAGCAAGTAAAAAATCTCGATTAAGAACCACGCGACAAATACCAAACAGTACCAAACACCATCTCCTGGTACTCATCTGAGAACCTCAAGTTACGTGCACCCCTGATTATAACAACAACAAATCCACATAAAATTGCATTAACATTATTCACATTCTGTCTTTCTGTAGTAGACGGGTGAATATACGTAGCTAACAATAATCTCGCTGAGACCTGCGGGAGCCGCCTCGCACAACATTTGAACGCAAAACTGGTGGTAATCTTCTTACAGTTATTGTACTGAATATTTTGTTAGCAGTGTGTTGTTTTTGTCCCATTTCATTGATGATTTTAATACAGAAGTTGTGTTAAGCCTAACGTTTGCGTATGTATCAGATTGCTACTAAAACTAGATGGCCCCGTGGGAGGAGAGCGTAGGGAAGAGTAGGAGGGCTTCTCCAAATGAGACGGCTGGGAGCGGCACTAAGTGTCATTTGGGGGATGCATTGGGATTTAATCAATGAAAAAAAATTATTTGCGTGCGTCAACGCAAAAAAATGGACAGCCCTAGTTTTTACATAGTAGTTTATACGGTTTTTTTGAATATTTCTTTTTGGCCTTGGTAGATATTTTTTATCATTTCTGATTTTTTCTAAATGTAACTATTGCAAATAGAGCTCATAATCCAGAAAGAATGGCCTGTGGTGCTATATTTTTGATAAACTAAAAGTCACAGAATGACAACAACTAAGGTATCATAAGGGAACGAACAATACACGTTAAGTGTAAGTGCAATAGAATAATGTTGGTGTGTTTGTGTGTACTTGTACACATACAGTAGACAAGCATGTACACATAGCACTGTAACAATGACCGGACATTGTCGCGCTCTCCCAACGTGGGCTCTGGGGTAGCATTGGCGCATATCTGCTTTTTGTTTACTTTTCTGAATGGAGCGACTATCTACTGCCTTTGATCCTCCACCATGAACACTGTCGCCTCCTGTAACACCCCAACAGTCTGAACCACTACCAACTAAAGCCTGCTCCAGCATGAGCCGCCCGTACGTCTCTCAACTTTGTTTCACCATATCTCGATTTATCATGGAACACTATGGAGTCTGAAGAGAATGACACAGGGTCCGGGGTGCATAATATCTGTTATCTTTAATAATGGATCCTGTTTGATGTGTGCAACATGAGTGCTCTTATTTCCTCCTTTTATTCTGCAGTATTGTGCGCAACAATACAGGGTGGAATCACCTCACCGGGTTACGCGGGGTTGGACGCCTGGCCTATAAGCCGTCAGCCATCCCTCACATTGAGGACGGGATATGCCCTGCTGCCATCCTCCTCTCTGTGGTCTGGTCTAGCAACTCCCTCGGAGCGGGATAAGCTGACTTCTTCATGCTGGACAGGTGTTATGCAAATGCATCACACTCAACACTGTTGTCCAGGGTCGAGATGAGCTCTCTAGGACGGAGATCGAGGAGACTAAGGACACTAGGGCCACCTTCCTCTACATAGCCCAGGATTTAGCAGAGGATGGAAGGAGAGCTATGTGTGCAGCCCAGTTTTCCTACCATCATCTCTGATTGGGCCTGATAGTGCCTTTTGGGGCCCCATTCGAACCCATGGACAATACGACCATTGTCTAAGGGTTTCCATTGTCCAAGGGCTCATCATAGAAAATGAGATCGCTGTTGGCTTTGGCCTTGTCCAAGAGCTCTAGTGATTTGTGTGCCCGCTCTGCGCATCCATCCAGGGCATGTTGAAGTTATGGCCTAACCCAGCTTTCCAGCCCAAGGTCTTCACGTCATCTTTCAGATCCAGGGTGATCAGCGTAAGACTGTTTTTTCCCTCCCCCGCTTACTTTGGCGAAGGAAGAGCAGCAGTATAGTCTCTGACAGGTAAGGGCTGTGAGATGCTATTTGGACCGCACGTCTGGCCTAAGGCGGTCAGATCAGTTGATTGTGGGGTTTGGCACCAGGAATCAACGTGGCGCTCTGGCCCAATGACTTTGCCTCGCTATCCGTTTGGCTCGCAAGGCTCAGTCAACTTCTTCTGTGGCACTTCAGGTAAGGAGCTCTTCAGGGCGGCGTCCTGGTCCTCCTTCTTGACCTTTGTGCAGCTTTACCTTATGAAATTGCCTCTGTCTTTGTAGTAGTGACTTTGTCAGCCAAGGCCATGCTGTGCATGCACTCATTTTAGAGTATTCATCCATTTCTCCTCCTTAGTTCTGAATGATGTCCACCTTTTTGTTTCTTTTTCCATTAAAAGGTATATAGAAGGATTTTCTACTTTTAATGAAATGTTATAGTTTTATATCAAAGTGTTTTTATATTATGAGGTCAGAGAGGGAGTCTCCCTTTATCTCCATGGACAAGAGATGAGACCGGACTAGACCGGACCCAGACCAGACTCTCAGATCTTACCAGGAGCAAAAACAACATCTACAAATTTTCATAAAACTGTTTTGAACGACATTGTAAGTCAGTCTGAGCCAGGGACAGAGGGAGGACTTCACAGAGTTGCTGGGAGTCCTCTAATTTAATTTTTCGAGTGCATTCAAAAGTCCAGAGGGGCTAAACTAGACTGGTCAAAAAATACGACCCCTCAGCATTGCCGTAAGGGCAAGCTCCTTTTGTGGCACCGGCACCTGCCACAGCTGATCAGTGGCATGTACACAACAAATGGCGTTTAAAACGGCATGTGGACAATAAATGGCGTGTAAAACGGCATGCGGACAACAAGTGGCGTTTAAAACGGCATGTGGACAATAAATGGCGTTTGAAACGGCATGTGGGGAATAAATGGCGTGTGTAAAGCGGCATGTGGGGAATAAATGGCGTGTAAAGCGGCATGTGGGCAATAAATGGTGTTTAAAATGGCATGTGGGGAATAAATGGCGTTTAAAACGGCATGTGGGGAATAAATGGCGTGTAAAGCGGCATGTGGGCAATAAATGGCGTTAAAACGGCATGTGGGAAATAAATGGCGTTTAAAACGGCACTTGTAAAATAAGTGGTGTTTAAAACGGCATGTGGGGAATAAATGGTGTTTAAAACGGCATGTGGGGAATAAATACATTTGAGAGCAGCCTGTACAAAAGACAACAAGCAGCATTAGTGGAGATAGTGGTCCAGTGGCTCAGATGGAAAAGCACAGGTCTGCGGTTTTGATGGTTGCTAGTTCAATCCCCCAGTGACTACTAATGACATTTTCTGATGTTGGGTCCTTGGGCATAACACTTCATGGAGAATGTCAGAAGTGCCATAAGTTGTCTGAATGTTATTGCATGAATTTGTTGAAAGACTTAATTTCATGTATCATATATGGTTTAAATTTCTCAGAAGTGTACATGCCTGTGGCGCATTCGGTTTATAACTGTCTCTAATGTGGAAGATTCCCGCTTCAAATCCAGGTCTGTTCATTTTTTGTTGTTGTCAGATTAAATACAAATTTAATATGTATGATATATATATATAGAGAGAGAGAGAGAGAGAGAGAGAGAGAGAGAGAGAGAGAGAGAGAGGAGAGAGAGAGAGAGAGAGAGAGGAGAGAGAGAGAGAGAGATGAGAGAGAGAGAGAGAGAGAGAGAGAGAGAGAGAGAAATAATTTTTGTTTTGTTTTGTTATATATATATATAACAAAACAAAAAAACATTTTATTTATCTCTCTTCTTTTATAAAACCACATCATAAACATGGGACAATAAGAAAGAGCATTAATACATATATTTTTTTTTATAAAAGAATGTAAAGTATAAGACACAGCTTAAACAGTCCAAGAACAGAAATGAAGATTTTAACCAATTACACAACTTTCTGCTTGTATTTTTCAATCCATAACTCTTTATATTTATAGATATATATATGTATAAAGATATAACCCTCATAAAAAAGTTTTTGATCTTGGCTGGATTTGAATCTGCGAACTCTTGCATGATGTGCGGACACACACCAGCTATACCACTCACCAGGTGGTTTCAAGTAAAATTGTGTCTTGAGTGTTTTACACATCATTTAGTTTTACCCTAATGATGCCATATTAATCCTAATGCAAGATTACTATTGCAACAACACATAGTCATATATATGAAATATATATTCATACATATTAAATTTGTATTTAATCTGCCAAAAAAAAAAAAAAAAATGAACAGAGCTGGAATTGAACCTGGAATCTTCCGCATGGGATAAGGCAGGTAAAAGCCAAGTGCGCAGACATGTACAACTTCTGAAAATTTAAACCATATATGATACATGAAATTAAGTCGACCAACAAATTTAAATTTAACTTATATATTATTATTCAAAAAACATTTTTCATACAAATTATGGCCCTTCTGACATTCTCCATGAAGTACTATGCCCAAGGACCCAACATCAGCAAATGTCATTGGTAGTCACTGGGGTTTTGAACTAGCAACC
>OZ035834.1:37391362-37428862 GCA_964034765.1 Knipowitschia caucasica | reverse complement strand
TGCAGTGGTGTCTCACCCAGACATGTAACCTTCTTGCTGTGCTCCGTTACCCACTTAGCCATTGCACTAAACAGTTACAGTTGCCAACCATCCATTTGAAAGTGACATTGATTTTACACTGCAAATGGCCCATTTTTTCCCATATGTTTGAACTTCAAAGGTTGGAGATGGAGACAGCCCTGAAGTGTGAGAGGATGTGGTTTAAAAGTTAAGATACTTAGTAAGCTGACTCACACAGACTTAAAAGCGGCATAATCCTTTGACCTGATTTTCTATTCCTTATTCAATTGTTCAGGTAAATTTAAGCCTATGTGGCAATTCTTCTGTGATGACATTGAAAGATTGCATTTTGATACTTTTGTTAGTTTGTATGGATGGAGCAATAAAGTATCTATCCATTGATCTATCTATACCCACTAGAAAAGTGTTTTGTGATATACCCACTAAAATGTATTATTCTATACATAGTTCCCACAGACCAATGAATGTCACATGGTCATGTGACAAAGATGGCGTCCTCGGAGACGCCATCTTTGATGGCACGCTGCTGTGTTTGTGCATTCCATTAAACAGAAGAATGAGAATAAATGTAGATATTCAAACGCAAATTGGAAAAAAAAGGGCAACTTTTGAGCAAATAATTGTATATTAATACAATGGCACCACAGTTTAACGTGCTACGGACATGTTTTACATATTTGATCAAATTATGCAGCAAAAATTAACAAGCAATGCAAACATTTCTCAAAAACTTTAGATTTAATACCAGTTGGAGCTCCATTTAATTATTTTAATTATATTAACAATTAATTTAATTAATGCTAATGCCACACGGACACTCTGGATTGCTGTTATTGTTTATTTCCGCGTTTTTGACCGTATGTTTTGGTGAATGGTGGGCAACTGATTTTTCCAGGCGTAAAGAGCAGTTTATTTTATGACACAGATCTTTTTACAGAAGCAATGCTGTTTGTGAACATTGTTTTAGCCCACCATAGAACTATTATTATCTATTTAATACATTTACGTTGCCCTCGAGAGCCTCGGACGCGACACCGATCCTCCTCATAATAAAGTAATCTAACGCTAAATAATGAAACTCTCAAGTTACCAGATATCAGCATACACAAGTTAGTACTGAGTAAATTACGTCTGTCAACACATTATGAGATACGATACGCACCTGACACAAAGTGCTCCGAGCATATTCTTGCGTGTTTTGAGGGAGTTTCTTGCCTGTTTATCTTCGCAAGCCATAACCTCCGTGGTTGTTCTGACAAAAGCTTAGTCTTCTCACATTCATGAAGTCTAATGATGGGTATACTGTAAAATCCAAGTTTAACGGAACCTCCGGCACGATTTGAACATCCATTGACCCAGCAGGAGATGACCATTTTCAACTTTATCACGACATTAACACGTTTCAGCTTCTTTTTCTATTGTTTTGCCCACAGAATGCCAACACAAATGGCGCCGGGTCGGCAAATCCCCGTATGTAGTGGCGTCATGTGGGAACTATGTATATGCATTTCACTTCATTATCTCCACTCAAATTAGACCATTTTGATCTGACTCGTACAATTATTGTCCAAAAGAAACATTTTTTTCTATAATGTTTTCTGACTCATATCTCCTCATATAAACTACATTAAAGTGAATGGTTTTCTTTTCAGTGCTGATCTCGTACTTCATTTTTCAGTCAATTCATTTGGCATTCCCTGAGAGGTTTTGTTTAGCATTCTGTCTTTCAGTCTGTCTATTTGGTGCACAAACTTAAAAACGTAATGCTTGAAGGCGATTCTGGCACTGGCTGTTTGTACTGACATGACTAATAATTCCTGCTACTCGGCCAATGTAGTCACTCGGAGCTCAGCGAATAAAGATAAATGAGCATGAGCTATTTATGGAGAAGCCGCTTTGCTTTGATTTGGACCCAGAGCTATAGTGTGTGTCAGTATCTTTCTCAACAAGAAAAAAGGTGAAGTGGTTTAATGATTAATAATTATATTAGAAAACCACAAAGTACATCTGTGACATATTATTACCATGGACTCACAGGGAGAGGCAGTAATTCAGATTGATGCAACAGCCTTCCTGAAAATGTGAGACAGGCTTCAACTCTGAGCATGTAGAAGCCAAAACAGTTCTGTTTAGCTGTGCGTACAACTGGAGGATTCTATCTTCATTTTGTTTCATGAAGTGTAAATATTCATTATTTTAATGCCTTTGATATGGTATGACTTTTGCTAAGCACTTTGCGTTGCCTTGTCTTTTTTCCATTGTATCTCTTATATGTTGTGTCTAATGTTTAATGATTTCTTATTAACTCTGCTCTGTCCTGCAGCTCTGGCATGTCTCCTCTCTACTCCCCTGTGGCGTTTTGTGGAGCTCCTTTGGCTCCAAACCAAAAGAAGATTCAGGACCTGTCTCTAAACAGCATGATAGGTGAGAACACAGCTCTTGTAAAAAAGGAATGTTAGACATTATTTTGTGCTATTTCTGATCATAGGCAGTAAAAGGAGTGTAAGTAAGTAAGTAAGTAAGCTTTATTTATATACCGCCTTTCACAGACCAGAGTCACAAAGCGGTTTACAATTGTTATTTTATGGGCACTTGTCCTCTCACTCCACACAGAGATGGGAGCGGGGGCGCCGAACAGGAGGCGCATGCCAGACCTATTGTACATATTTTTAGTGGTAGGGGAAACCGGAGTACCCGGAGGAAACCTACGCAGACACGGGGAGAACATGCAAACTCCACTCAGAAAGGCCCTGGTCCGGCCGGGATTCGAACCCAGGACCTTCTTGCTGAGAGGCGAGAGTGCTATCCACTCAGCCACCGTGCCGGGGTGGAGTGGACACGGTGGCAGTGACATACAGTGCCTTGCGAAAGGTATTGAACCTTTCAACATTTCGCCACATTTCAGGCTTCAAACATAAAAATATAAAATTTAAATTTTTTGTCAAGAATCAACAACAAGTGGGACACAATCGTGAAGTGGAACGAAATTTATTGGATAATTTAAACTTTTTTTACAAATAACAAACTGAAAAGTGGGGCGTGCAATATTATTCGGCCCCCTTGTGCTAATACTTTGTAGCGCCACCTTTTGCTGCAATTACAGCTGCAAGTCGCTTGGGGTGTGTCTCTATCAGTTTTGCACATCGAGAGACTGGAATTCTTGCCCATTCTTCCTTGCAAAACAGCTCGAGCTCAGTGAGGTTGGATGGAGAGCGTTTGTGAACAGCAGTCTTCAGCTCTTTCCACAGATTCTCGATTGGATTCAGGTCTGGACTTTGACTTGGCCATTCTAACACCTGGATATGTCTATTTGTGAACCATTCCATTGTAGATTTGGCTTTATGTTTTGGATCATTGTCCTGTTGGAAGATAAATCTCCGTCCCAGTCTCAGGTCTTTTGCAGACTCCAACAGGTTTTCTTCCAGAATGGTCCTGTATTTGGCTCCATCCATCTTCCCATCAATTTTAGCCATCTTCCTTGTCCCTGCTGAACAGGTCCCAAACCATGATGCTGCCACCACCATGTTTGACAGTGGGGATGGTGTGTTCAGGGTGATGAGCTGTGTTGCTTTTTCGCCAAACATATCGTTTTGCATTGTGGCCAAAAAGTTCGATTTTGGTTTCATCAGACCAGAGCACCTTCTTCCACATGTTTGGTGTGTCTCCCAGGTGGCTTGTGGCAAACTTTAAACGAGACTTTTTATGGATATCTTTGAGAAATGGCTTTCTTCGTGCCACTCTTCCATAAAGGCCAGATTTGTGCAGTGCACGACTGATTGTTGTCCTATGGACAGACTCTCCCACCTCAGCTGTAGTTATCTGCAGTTCATCCAGAGTGATCATGGGCCTCTTGGCTGCATCTCTGATCAGTCTTCTCCTTGTTTGAGATGAAAGTTTGGAGGGACGGCCGGGTCTTGGTAGATTTGCAGTGGTCTGATACTCCTTCCATTTCAATATAATTGCTTGCACAGTGCTCCTTGAGATGTTTAAAGCTTGGGAAATCTTTTTGTATCCAAATCCGGCTTTAAACTTCTCCACAACAGTATCTCGGACCTGCCTGGTGTGTTCCTTTGTCTTCATGGTTCTCTCTGCGCTTTAAACAGAACCCTGAGACTATCAAAGAGCAGGTACATTTATACGGAGACTTGATTACACACAGGTGCATTCTATTTATCATCATCAGTCATTTAGGACAACATTGGATCATTCAAAGATCCTCACTGAACTTCTGGAGTGAGTTTGCTGCACTGAAAGTAAAGGGGCCGAATAATATTGCACGCCCCACTTCTAAGTTTTTTATTTGCTAAAACAGTTTAAATTATCCAATAAATTTCGTTCCACTTCACGATTGTGTCCCACTTGTTGTTGATTCATGACAAAAAATGTAAATTTTATATCTTTGTTTGAAGCCTGAAATGCGGCGAAATGTTGAAAGGTTCAAGGGGGCATTCATTGAGACAATGTTTGGCTTGTTCTATGAGATGATTTTTAATGTTCGTCTCTATCAACTGCATAGGATTTTAATTAGGCAGATATCTTTGAAGAAAAACAAGACACTCACATTGAGCAGTAAACTCCAAACATCTATAGTCTGAGGGACTAACGGGGACTAAGAAACAAGTTTCTGTTCAAATGTGGAACCAGCTCCATATTTTCAAATGTTGCTTAAGAAATCCGTACTAATTTTCCAAAATAATTGAAAATACTTTTTGTAAATTAAGATGTATTGTAACTTATGTTTTAATGTATTAATGCTCAATACAATTCATGCTGTAAATAATTCTTTGCACCTTAGTTAAAGGTGCATTATACACTTTTTATGTGCACATTTGATCTTGTATCGACCCAGCTGCTGTGTGAGTTGTCAGGAGTTTTCATTACTTCCATCATAGTGGGCTGTAGGATGCTCAATGATTAATTGTTTGGAAGGTGTTCTTTGCTGACTGGCCCCCGCACCTGAAAACCCACAAAGCAATCGATCCTGTTCAAAAGATAAGGCACCATGCTGACCACTCATACAGCCATTTTGTCACTAGAAAGTCAAAGATCAACTTTTTTATTGCGCACAAAAAACTTTCACAATGGATCTTATTATGCAGCCCTTTTCTTCTTTGTTAAACATTGTTGGTGTTAGTTTGCCGCATACACCTATCAATGGCAACACAATATTACTTTTGTGGCCATCTTTGTTTACCATTGCTGTGGATTGGAACTTGACTTTCAGGATAGCTCAATAGTCCACATAAAAGTGCAGCCTGTTAAACGTTGCAGAGTAGCACTGAACTATACACACAAACCTGCTAAAATCCCTTTTCTGTTGCAAAATCCAATAACATAAAATTCTGTAGGTTCTTCTTCTTTTTCCTGATCGCTGCACATGTGAATCACATTTGCTGCCAGCCACAATCTGTGACTGGCGATGGTAATGTGGCAAAAAGTGTTGTTCTATTGAGTGAAATGAACCATCACCCCCCAGAGGCAGGGAGTTCGTAGACGAGTAGAAACCCCTCTGTTTCTCCTCGTCGATGAACTATTTGTCCTGTGTGCACTTTTAAACATTTTCTGCTTGACGGAAAAAGTATTGCCTTCTCACAGGCATTCAAAACATTCTAAGCCTTGTGAGAGCAGGCTAATGCAAGGTCAGTCGTTTCATTACAATATGTAATAGCTGAATAGCTGAATGTATGTTTCTATGGCAACAGTGCTTTTGGTCAGCTGCGGGCAACAAGCTGATTTTTGTTAGAGCTTGAGATCAGACAACTGGGTAATAAAAGCATTGTTAAATGCAGAATAGTTTTGTAAAGTATATGTAAATGTATTCTGATTCATTTTGTCTTAGGGTGTATAATGCCCTAAGATAAAAAAAAATCTGAATTCAATTTGCTTCAATTAAAAAAATATTTGGCCAAGATCTGTTCACTGCATAGTCCATTTTTTACATGCAAGTATCCCTACTTGCATTGAGTACAAATTCAACTTTCCCTAAAGGAGATTGATCCTTTACCCTTAAAAACAATTGCGTATACTCCCAATGACTCCATGATATCACACACATACTTCTCCACAATATCTGCATTACACACCCATAACTTTGTTATGGGTGTGTAATGCAGTCCACTGATGACTGCTGTCGCTGTGTCCTTGGGCAAGACACTTAACCCCACTTTGCCCAAAGCCCCCACTGAAAGATCAAGGCTATGCTCACACTCAGAGAGCAGCTGTCCTCCTGTGGACTCACCACCTGCAGAGGGTCAGTGAGGGGCTGGTGCTATGAGACTTGGGTGGTATCTCTGATTGCCACCCCCCTGACCCAGAAATGGATTAAAGGGTAGAAAATGGATGGATGGATGGATGGAACTTTGTTTGTCATTGTACTTTATTCTTGCACCATGTTGAGTCATCTGACCTCCATTTGTGACACCTTTTAGAACACCTAGGAAACACAAGGAAAAGTGCTTTTGTCTTTATGGAAACATGATAATTATTGGGCTGAGGATTTGACATCTTGCCCTTGGGCCCTTTTGATTGCAAGTTATGCAACGTAACTTCAACTTTTTACTTTTTCAAAACTCCATAGAGACAATAATACATGTAGTATTTGTGTGTAGTGTAGTGCAGTTCCCGGCCTTCATAAATGTCTCTCATGTTTTGTGCCTAAGGGTAGCTTTCTGTATCCCTTTGTAACGCTGCATTAAATAAGACTGGGCAGTATCATTCACCCAAGGGAACGTTGGCTCTACTTCTTTCAAATCCAGCTTACAAAGTCTCACAGTCTCAGTCTCATCCTCTCTATAGAATATCCAAACATGAATGATGAAATAGTAATGGCATTATTTATTTATTTTGAACTTCAGGGGCAAACTGTCAGAAAGGTAGAGATCCTTGGAGAACTCCTTGTTGTAATGTATTTGGCTAGCATTTTGTATTTCTGACACACTCAATTGTTCTTGAAGGCCACCCACTGCCTGAAGCTAGAGTTCCGAATGACGGTTTTTGAATTGAGGTCTGTGCTCTGAAGCTCTGGCCTGCAGGCTACTGGAATTTTAATTTACACAGCAGTGGGAGCTAGTTAAAATGTGATGGATTGTTTGACAGTGGAGTTATATGCAGATGGCGGTATGACAAATACACAAAATAATGGGGAGATCTCAAATTATGCAGCCTCTATAAGAGCACTAGTTTATAACAGAGGCTGCCCACTGTACAATGTGTCCTTTTTTGTATTCACATTGACAGTTTTTATTGTTCATCCCACTACTATAAGCACAAACCTGTCAGCATAAATAATATTATCCACACAAGGGATTTTATTATGATGAACAAACTAACCCAATTGTAGCATATTCATTTATACACATAGTTCAATGATGATTCTGAGTCTAGACTTGAGCTGAAGTCTCAAACTGAAGGCAGCTAAACAGCTCACCGTGTCTGAGTCCTGACCAAGTCCTGACCAAGTCCTGACCAAGTCCTGACCAAGTCCTGACCAAGTCCTGACCAAGCCGAGCTTCAACATCTAGAGATGGGTCACCAGTAACCACTGCTCCTGAGAGGTCCGTGTGGCAGTGGAAGTATGGGTCAAATGCAGAGGCCAAACTTCACTACGGGGACAATAAAGTAGTAAATTGTGACCCCTCACTTACTCACTTACTCACTTACTCACTTAGTTACTTACTTAGTTTCTTACTTACTTACTCCCACAGTCTCACACACACACACTTACATAATTGTGAGAGCAACAAATGCTGCATATACGGTTTCAATGAGAACCCTGTGGGACAAAAAGGATCTCTCAATCTTAATCTTAACCTTAATCTGACAACTGTTAATACACGTCTTTATGTAACTTCTATCTTCAATTCCTGAATAAACAATTAAAGGGACATTTTACAATTCCTTGACTTTTCTGTGTCATTATGGTGTTTCATCATTATCTCATGTCCTCTTTCGCTGGGCTGCAGTGAATTCTGAACAGCAATGACTTAACGTGATTGTGGATTAAATTGATTTTGCTGGCTTGTTACAATTGAACTAGGTTGAACTTAAATGGTGATGATCTAAAGGGCATTTCTGGCTGAATAAACTTTCTTAAACATTTTCCAAATATGGTGATTCAAGTTTGATGTGCCCCAATTATTTAAAACCAATAATCCTAAAAATGATTCAATTAAACGGTGCAGTTTTTATGGTATAAAGATCTTTTGTTATTTTTGTCCTATTAATCCCCATCAAACATGTAATACAACTACAAAAAGGAAAAAGAGGTCAGTTCCATCACTGATGTAGGGTACTCGATATCAGTCTTTACCTCAGATGAATATCATAAAATTGGCAAACAAGCAAATACATGATTTTCCTTCTACCTCACAGCAAGAAGCCCCATGTTTTCACACCTTACCTCCAGGTGCTCTGGTTTCCTCTACTACTATAACCATGTGCAACATTCTCATTCTAAATCTCAATACAAAACATATGTTCAGGTATTTCTTTTTCTTTTTTCTTTTTCAGGTCAGACCCTTATAGCTGGTGAGACCCCTCCTCCTTCCTCAAACCAACATGAGGTCCAGTTGAAGTTCCTGTTGACCGGTCTACTCTCTGGACTCCCTCTGCCTCCGTTTGCCCTCCGCATGTGCCCGCCACTCACCACCAAAAACATCAGCCACTACCAGCCATTACTGGCCGTTGGTAAGTAACATTAAATAAGCTGCAATGTACGACTGGAAAATATAAACAGAACAATCATCACCGGCTAAAAGAATCGGTATCACAAGTCATTTAGCCTCATGTGGATGGCAAGCAACCTTGGTTTTTTAATTTATGAAGTTGTATATTTCCCTCTAAATCTTAATTTCCTCATTAACAGGCTTCAACCAAAGCTCAAGGTGGACAGAACCATACTTTCACCAGGGTTTAGTTGATCAAAGTAATTGTGTAGTGGTAATGGAGAGAGCAGCTTGGATAGATTGTGTGGCACCTTGTTAAGGATTTCTACATCTTAATGACAATATCAGGGATGTTAACTTGAAAAAATGGGATCTAAATGTCTCTAGAATGTAGAGGTTTTGTCAAACTTTATCAAGCTTTGAGTTAATTTGCAAACATAGCACTGTGTGGTTAGAGCCACGCTCTTCTTGAGAGCATTTTACAGACTGACAGTTCACAGTGTGTTATTGTATTGTGGTCTTTATCCTCTGCAATGTCCTATATCTGTTACTTTATTGTCAAAATGTCCTCCTTTCTGACCATCAGTCACACTACAATCACTCTAGATGACACATTTAGGTGTTGAGGGAGAAAGCCGTTTGATTTATGAAATATTATTCCATCAAGTTTCAGAGGAGGGCAAAGAATGGAACCTCTACTTTTTAGTTTGAAACATTTGTTGTATATGAGTGAAAGACCTTTTATAAAACTTTTGAATCGGAAAAATTCTTAGTTATAATTAGGTTTTAAAAGCTAATGGGCCGTAAGCCATTTCACTCCTTGGTTCATACAACACTTTCTGCCATTACTTTTCTGATTGAAATTCCATTTAATCTTTTTAAAACTAGAAGAATTTGTTCAAAGGATATTATATGACCCCCAATCTTGAATGTCTTTGTTTGAATGTGAATATGCCTTTGAATCCTATGCTCAATCACAAGTCCGTTAAAATAACGTTATATAAAATAAGATAAGATAGACTATATTGATCTCACACAGGAGAAATTTACACACATTTGCAAATATTAAAACCGCATTATTTTGTCCTTCGAGGACATAATACACTATGTACACACACTTTTAAACTTAACTTTATGATTAGTATTTTATACAATTATGCACACACCTTTTGTAATGGACACTGTTATGGCACTATACAGTATTTTATTTTCACCTCAGTGATTTCTACACATTCTGTTTGCGACATTTAGATCCCATCACATCTTGAAGTTAGGTTGAAAGTTTTAATACTAAAGTGGGAGAAAAGCAGGTCATTGGATTTGACTGTGCAGTCAGTGAAAACTTATTCGACAGAGATAGACTTGAAGTGAAAAAAATAATCTGGCATTATTACTCCCCTTAGACAGCTGCTGGGGAGAAAGGAAGAGAAACTTTGGATTTATTTGTTTTTGTGACTAACACTGCTTTTTAGAGGGCTTATTAATGCCACAGTAATGATGCATAAATTTGCGAATGCCAATTTGGATATTTAGAATGAATTCAGCACGACTTTTTTTAGCTTCACAATATGCTTGCGCCTGTGTGTAGATCCATTTTAAACTAATGCATGGCTGCACTCTCCTCCTCATGCTGAAAATCCTGGGTTTGGTTGTCAAGCTGAAAAATGGGCTACACTTAGTCCCCTGACATGGACCACATAAATTAATCATAACTCAAAGACACATGCCCCCCCTCCAAGTCGCAGACACAGAGATAAATAATATCACCTTCAGCCCACCGCGGTTTCATCGGGAGACATCGTTTTCACAGAAAGGTGCATCATGTTCTCACTGTGGGACACACCGACATCTATAGTTCAGCATAAATCATTTTGTGAAGCTGAATTGATTAAAAGTTTATCACTCCTTTTTAAAACTTTCATCTGATTGTGAACATGAAAAATGCATTTTCACATTTCATATGCTCGTATAAAGAATGACCATGTGGTGGTCCGCCAATCTTTATAATGAATAACATATTGTGTGCTTTTCTAAAGAAATCAAATATTCATATGTTTGCTGTGGATAATTGTTGAGTTCTGGCAGTTCACTGCGCCATTGCACATATTTCCTGCATTCGTTCAAATCCTAACATAACTTTTTAAGTTATGTTACGCCGGTTATCGCTTCACCTCCTGAGGTAATGCATATAGCTGACAAAAGAACAAAATGGCTTCTTCAAACACAATTCAAAATAAAATATGGTTGTAGACGCTATCTCTTGAATGAAAGATTCAAATTGCATACCTTCTATCTGGTTAAATTGGACTTTTTCTCTATTCTATTTATCTATTTACAAGTTTGTTTGAGGTCTTTTTGGTGGAAATAAAAGGACCCAAAAAGCCTTCTTTCTAATTTGAGCCTTTTCAGACGCACTCAGACCCAGAGCTGTAATTTTTGTTCCAATCAGAGTGTGTTGGATGGAAGCCCATCACACACAGATGGTCAGGGAGAGACTCTGCTGGCCCCTGCTGCTGTCCTGAGTTTTCAATGCACATGATTTGTAAATTCCCTGTAGTGGCACCACAGTGATGCTCTTAAACAGTCTCCAGCTGCAGAATATTAACCGTGTTTGTTCCATTTCATGTGAGCATGGATTGCGAATGATGAATTTGAAGATTGGATAATGATATTGAGGATTACCAGAAGACCATTTTTGAAAGGTGATGTGATTATTACAAACAGCATCCAAAGGGGAGTATTCCATTTACAGCCAATTTCTTAGTTGTACCAATTGGATCAGCACATGTATGAAGATCCTGAGGGCCTTGTTCAACAGATCACATGATGCCTCTTTCTTGGGTAGTTTTTTTTTTTTTTTCCAGGGCTGTATTGCATGTCTCTCATTTATTAATTGTCACAGCCTTGTGCCGCACAGGGTCTTGCACACTGTGTCTGCTTGTCAAAAGTTTATGTGGTGAAGAAACCAAATCAACCCCTGTCTGTGAAGGTGAAGACGCTTTTCCACTCTATTACTATCTGCGTCAGAGATAAACCAATGGCTGATTGTGTGAGAGCAGCCAGGGTTGAAACTTCCATCCTGAGCTCCACTGCAGATGGACACGATTCCCTCTTTGTTTTCGTAGTCTTTCGCTACAATTCCTTTGAAACACTGCTTTTTTTTTCCTCCTGGCCCATTTCTTCAAACGAATCCTAATTGAAGATGTGCAGCCAACCTCAGCACCCACAAGCACCGGAGTCTGCTCTCCTGTCTGAAAACCTGTAATCTACAGCGCTCCTGACAGCTCCATTACACAAAGCCCAAAGCCCTTTTTCTCTGCTCGTGTTTCACTGAATGATAAGGCAAATGCAAAAAGAAAAGCGTGAATAAGGAACGGTTCTGCTCACTGCACAGTAGTAAATAAAGTTCATATTAGACAGCACAAGGAAAAGTTTGGATAGAAAGTTAATTATTGCTTTGTTGCTGTTTTTCTGTTTCATCCCTGTCAATGTGGGATGCTAGAGCTCAACTTTTGTGCTACCTCACAGTAGCACAAAAGTAGAGTAGTACAGTAGTAGAATGAATGGGGTATTTCAAGGGGTTGTCTCTGAAGTTTTTGATTTCAGCCCAGAAGCTTTATTTGACTGGACAGATGTTGAAATTATGTTATTATGTTGCTGTCTAGAGCACCAGGCTTATATTTTATTTGCTTCTGTTTTCTTTGTTGGAGCTCCAGTGGCTTTCCTCTTTTGCCCTTACTATAGAAAGCAAGCATTTGCATTGTAAAGAAAAGACATTCTGAATCAGCTTTGTTCTGATATATTGGTTTCAATTTGTTTATGTTATGATAGTGAGGATGTAAGAGACTAAAATCAGTATAATGCTCTTTATTGTTCCAAGATATTTGTTCAATGTTTTTTATCTTTTCAATATTAAACCTTTAAGGTTGTATTCACCTCAGTTGTAGAGTTTCATGTATTTTCCATGCTTTGGCTTGATGGGGGAAACTGGACTCTATTGAGGAAACGTACTCAAACCTCCAAAGCTTTTTCCTGAACCATATTACCTTTTCAATAACTTAACAGAAGCCTGTTCTTCTTCTGATTGTGAAAAATAAAACATAAATTTACCCCATAGCCACCAGTGTAAAGTGGTGTCTTTGGACAATATGAGTCTTAATATTTTATGCCTTTTGAAAATGCAACTACAATAGTCTCACGGTATTGTTCAAGTTCACAAAGTGCTTGTACCTCATAGGAGCCAATTAAATTAGCTGCACTGCTGTTTACCACCACAGTATGTTTTTATAGCTGTGGGTAGATTACAGAAAAAAACACTGTATAAATAGTATGTTGAATGTTAATTTCCACCTACCTACTTCCTGTTTGCCTGATTCCTCCAGCTGTTTTCCTTCTGTGGGGCTATTGGTGCCCACTGTGCAGCCATGCCTATCACCACCTCCAGATGTTAAACCAGCATGAGGCTATCTGCAGTCCGCCCAGTGCAAACTGAACATGTGTGCATTTAATCACACTTAAAATTATTAGAAAACTTGACATTTTACTTCAGGCTTAGCGCCAAGGTCATTCCCAGTGATTAGAAATATGTTGGGGCTATTTATTGGCGGTAAATTGTCTTGGTCTAAGATTGTTTTTTAGTTACTATTGTATACAGTAACTAGTATCTAGGGAAAGGCTTAACCATACCAATAACCTTAAGAATCATGAACGATGTGAGACCAATAACAATGTATCATGAGGGCAGCAGAGGATACAGATGTAAAGGATAGTGTAGGTGTAGTGTATATTATGTCGTGTCATTAATCCATTTCTGGGTCGGGGGGGATCTGGGGGGTTAAAAAGAACTGTTTTAAACTGTTAAAAAGATAATCACAGGTCTTAGTTCCTCTACCTGCAGTCTGGATGTACTACCTCCTAGATTTCTGAAGTCTGTTATGTGTAGTCTATTACCCTCATTGACACAAATAGTAAACATGTCTTTTTTATCTGGAACATTTCCAATGGCCCTGAAAAAGGCAGTCATTAGGCCCCTCCTAAAAAAGAGCAGTTTGGATGCTGCGGTACTTGAAAATTACCGTCCCATCTCAAATCTGCCTTTCATGGGAAAAATTCTTGAAAAAGTTGCCTACCAACAACTTACTGAATTTTTAATATCTAATGACTCATTTGACATGTTTCAGTCTGGCTTTAGACCACACCACAGTACTGAGACCGCTCTAGTCAAGGTAACAAATGATATTCGGCTTAACACTGATGCAGGAAAAGTCTCTGTTTTAGTCATGTTAGATCTGAGTGCCGCTTTCGACACCGTTGACCATGAGATTCTCATGCAGAGACTGGAGGACTGGGTTGGTGTTGCTGGTACCGCCCTAAGCTGGTTTAGGTCCTATCTAGAAGAAAGGAAGTATTGTGTGGAGATTGGAAACTATGTCTCAGATAATATGGCCCTGACCTGCGGAGTGCCACAGGGGTCGATTCTGGGACCTCTCCTGTTCAATATTTACATGCTGCCATTAGGTCAGTTAATTCAAAGTATGAAAGTGTCCTACCACAATTACGCTGATGACACTCAGATCTATGTCTCACTGACTGCAGGAGAGCATGGGCCGGTGGACTCACTCCTTCGCTGTATCCAGCGGATCAGTGAGTGGATGCAATGCAATTTTCTCCAGCTAAATGCGGACAAAACCGAAATGATTGTCTTTGGTCCCGAGAAACAAAGAGAGACCGTCATTTGTCACCTTCAGTCTCTCTCCCTAAGGCCCTTAAATAAGGTCAGAAATCTGGGAGTAATAATGGACTCTGACTTAAACTTCAATAGCCACATTGGATCGCTAACATCAGCAGCTTTTTATCATCTGAAAAATATTGCCAAAATTAAAAATATTGTGTCCAGGGCAGACTTGGAGATTCTTATCCATTCTTTTGTTTCCAGTAGGCTGGATTACTGCAATGGCCTGCTCACAGGTATCTCCAAACATGCAGTAAGACAGTTGCAGTATATTCAAAATGCTGCAGCCCGAGTCCTGACTAGAACCAGGAAGTACGACCACATTAGTCCGGTCCTCAGGTCTCTGCACTGGCTTCCCGTGGCCCAGAGAATAGACTTTAAAGCAGCTCTCCTGGTGTACAAGTCTCTCCATGGCCTTGCACCAAAGTACATCCATGATATGCTAGTCCCATATGAACCAGCCCGGACTCTGAGGAGCGCAGGGACGGGACTCCTGTTAGTGCCCAGAGTCAGGACTAGACAGGGGGAGGCTGCTTTTCAGATTTATGCAGCTGGAGTCTGGAACGGTCTTCCTGAGGATGTGAGACTGGCTGCCTCTCTGTCAATGTTCAAATCCATGTTAAAGACTTTTCTTTTTTCCCGTGCATACAACTAGAGAATTTTATCTTTTTAACACACCTTGTTATTTATTGTTGTAACTTTTTGTGTTTTTAACTATTTTATTGTTTTTAATTACTTGTGTGATTTTTATGTTTTTAAATTACTTATGTGATTTTAATGCTTTTTAATTACATATGTGTTTTTAATTGTATTTTAATGGTGATGATTTGTGCATTGTGTGGTGTGGACTGTGAGGCGCTTTGTGTTGCCCTGTGCAGGAAAACCGCCCTATAAATAAAGATTGATTGATTGATTGATTAGGTGTCTTGCCCAGGGACACAATGATAGCAAACATCAGAGGGAGCAGTGGACATGGGTCGTGGGGGCATGGAACCCAAGATTATCGGGTCCAAAGACCAATGCTCTACCAATTGAGCAACTGCCCCTTGGTTATGGGTGGGAACCTCACGATACGATACGATACAAAGCTCACGATAACGATATTGCGATAACAATTTTATCACGATATGACAATATTGATATATTGGTCTGAAATATGCAATAGGCCAATTTATGGCATAAATAAAAGAAAAAAATACACTTTATTTCATGATAAATGGAATGGAGAGCTAGCCATATATTAAGTATTGATCATAGACTGTATATAATAACGGACAGAGTTACACCTATCTCCGCAGTTCTAACTAATGGGCCAAAAAATGTGCTCTACTGGAGCTGTCCAAAATGGCCGCGAGTGGTCCCGCCCACAAGAAAATTGTGAAAAAACGCATCTGCGCATGCGTCAGCCGGTGCAATCTCCATTCATTTAAACGAGAGACTTCAAAAATTCACAGCAAGTAAACTAGAGTGATCCAATAAAATCCACCCCCCTCAGCATTGACACAGAGTGGAACGGAGCTTTGGGCCAAGAGCCAGCTTTTGGACCATCCTGTAAAGACGTTTTCGAGAGGTCAGCCAATGCTATATGTTAGCATCGGCTAATTCTACTTCTGGGTCCACCCCCATCGGCCCGGGGTGGTATTGCAAGCATGTCAGCGCACGTCATTTTGGCCACTTTTGAGCCGGGACCCGCCCCCCACTGGTATTGATACCAATTGAAAAAAAAAATTTTTTACTTTTTTTTTTCAAAATCGATATCGATACTTGGCAAATGCATATTGATAATCGAATTGCGGGAGAAAGTATTGCGATATATTAATATATATATAGATATATTAATATATCTATAGATATATCGATATATCGTCACACCCCTACACTTGGTGTACAATATTGTGATCCCCCCTCAAATTACATTTGTGTGAGTTGAGATTTGTACCAGAATGCACTAACCTCAAATATTCATAAACAATGGTCTTCTAACTTTCACTCTTTTCTTGCTATGTATTTATATTAGGGCTGTCAAACGATTAATTTTTTTTAGTTGATTAATTGCATAGTAAGGGTGAGTTAACTCACGATTAATCGCATTTTTAACGTTCTATTTCAAATCCACTCCAATTGAAGTTAAATGAGATTTTCAAATGTAATGACACATATTCATACCAAATGTACTTCAATCTGTTTGACTTGCTCACAACCTTCTACTTTTGGGTACAACCAACAAGAGCTGTTAATGAAAGGGAAAATGTAGGTACCCCAGCTTTAATTTTGCGAGTTTGGTTGCATTTCAGCGTGTCTCCTCCTCTCCTCCGTGTCCGTGTGTCACACAACATCAGAGAATGGCCCCTGTGCGTGTATATATATGCGTGTATTATATGACCACGTTACTGCTGTCACCATCACACACGCACGTGTCCGTGGCATTCTGAGTGATATTATTATAAATGGGCGGGTCATTCGGACATGCGATTGACTGCCAGCCTATTTCAGAACAGGTACTCCCATATTGCCAGCCGTTTCTGATGATTTTTACTGAATTTTCAAGACCCACAGAATATTGTGTACTATGACTATCTGAAATCCAAAACCATATTCTGAAAGAATGGACTGTCTACGTTCATCACCAGAAAGCTGAGAGAATAGATAGTTTCCAAACCATTCATAGAGCAATGCTGCCATCTGCTGGCTTGATAAAATATTGCCTCAAGCCTTACATATTTGATACAATAGACATCTGGGAACGTGAAAATAGCGGGAAACGCAATTGACGTGTTAACACGTCAATGGTAGTTAATGCGTTAATTATTTTTTAACGCGTTAATGAAAACGGTAATTAACGTGAATTAACGCGATAATTTTGACAGCCCTAATTTATATATTTCATATTATTTTGAATGGTTGCTGTTTATATTAAATGCAGTATTTAACCAGATGGTCCTGGGGGCAGATGAACATATCGCCGCAGCTCTCAGGCTATGAGCTGAGTGACAGAAGCCTGATGTACTGCCTGTATCCACATAACTGCAGCTACAGTGAAGGGGAACATCGGGTTGTCAGGGGCGACAGGAGAGATGGTCCACCGATAAGTAATGCCAGCCTTTCTATTCTCACATGTCATATTTCTCAGCGGCTGCACTTTGTCTTGTGTTGCAGGTACAAGTAATGGCTCCGTCCTGGTCTACAACCTCACCAGTGGGCTGCTCCACAAAGAACTCGGTGTGCACTCGTGTGAAGTCAGGTGAGATGGTACTGTAGTAATAGGACTTCATGGGTGTGTTGTTCTAGGGCTTTCCCTTATGCAGCCCTCCACACCATTTGGACCAGCCAGTGTCTCATCGAGAAATCAATCAATAGATAAAAATATCCAGAAAATTTCACTAAAACTGTTTATTTGCCAATCTTTTAGAGAAGTTGTCAGTTTATTTGTATAGCACAGTTCATACACAGGAACTACAATAATAACAAACACAAACACAGGAGGCAGTGGTCCATGGGGGGCGGGATCAACACTGTCCAAAAATCATAAAAAATCAGAAGGGTCTAAGGATTGTGGTGATTTTTTATGATTTCTGGATCCAGGACTGAGGCTGTAGATCCAGGACTGAGGCTGCAGACCCAGGACTGAGGCTGTAGACCCAGGACTGAGGCTGTAGATCCAGGACTGAGGCTGTAGACCCAGGACTGAGGCTGTAGATCCAGGACTGAGGCTGTAGACCCAGGACTGAGGCTGTAGATCCAGGACTGAGGCTGTAGACCCAGGACTGAGGCTGTAGATCCAGGACTGAGGCTGTAGATCCAGGACTGAGGCTGTAGATCCAGGACTGAGGCTGTAGATCCAGGACTGAGGCTGTAGACCCAGGACTGAGGCTGTAGATCCAGGACTGAGGCTGCAGAGATCTTTTCTGTCCTACCAAAATATCCTGATGGAGTTGTTTTAGTCCCATCCTCGCTGATATCAGTAACTTCTGGTGGAAAAATCATTCCACAAACACTAATCAAACCTCTCCATCTCGTGGGAGAAGTGGGACCATTCTGAGATCCGTATATATTTTCTACTTACAGATTACGTTCTAATTAACGCAATGCCAAAGTGAGTCGTCTGTGGTGATGTCTAGGGCCGAACTGAAAGCATACTATCTGTTCTTTAAACTTTGACCTGTCAAACAAAGAGCTAATCTAACTGTAAAAGAATGCGTAAACTTTTCCTCCATTTTGAACAGTGTCTGACAAAACCCTCTTCGCCGCACCTTGAGTTCTGTTCCCCCCGTTGCCATGGACGCGGCTGACCACAGCAAAGCGTCTGGGAGTCTGTGGCTTTCCCAGGCGCCCCTTCCCTTCCCCGGCCCCACGCTAATCCTGCGCGCAAACCCAGGCCAGGTGGGGCCCGTCAAGCAAGGCCTCCCTCCCCAAAGCAGAGGGGACCACAATGAGCATGTGCTGCGTATTCACCTGGCTGGTTTTCACCCTCTGTAATTCCATTCAATTCAATTTAATTGTGTTTTGGTCTATATCACAACAGTGGTTATCTCGGAGGAGTTTACAAAGCTGTTGATTCGCCAACACAGATGAGAGAATCAAATGTCCATAAATTTTGACTGGCTCTGACGATGGTTCAGGGCCGCGAGAACTATATATCAACGAAATTCTATGACAGGATCAAAAACCAATATCAGCGTATACAGATGTTGTCAACGGCTGCTTTACAACCAAGTGTAACCAATATTGCCTGATCGCAAACTCTACATTAGGTTAGCAAGGCATAAGGCCAAGAAATGACACAAAGGGCCGAAATTGACCCTCGGGCCTCAGTTTGGACATGTCTGGTTTTGACCTGGTTCAAGATCTGGAGTTTAAAGTCTTCCTGAAAATGCGAGACACGCATATTATTTGTGTTTTAACTGTTTGATTCTCTGCTCCGTGTTGGCGATTTCAATAGTTTTGCTACGTCCTCTGAGATAAGTACGGTTGTGATTAAGGGGCGATACAAGAACAAAATTGAATTGAAGTGAATTCTCTGATAATGTTCAAATCCAGGTTATTTGTTGTGTTTTGTTCAGCCCTTTGAGTTACCGTGTATGAACTGTGCCATAGAAATAAACTTGCCTTGCCCTGCTTTGAACAGGGTTTGCCCGTAGCGGACTCTGCCGAACTAATGCACTGCTACCATTACGGTCTGACTCAAATGAAAACGCTTGGATGGCAGCAATAAAAAAAGAAAAAAACTAAAAAATTAGTTTAGTCATGTCTGAAGAAACACTCTGACGCTGAGAGTTTACTATGCAAGCTACTGTGACAACGCAATTTCCCTTGTGGATCAATAAAGTCTGTCTAAGTCAAAGTCTAAAGAGCTGGCCTTATGAGCGAGTGTTTCCAAAGCCTGGGATCCCTCACCGAGGTCCTGTCCTGGGTTAGATGGGTCTACAGCGTGGTTCTTTTTGAGTAACAGAGATAGAGCTTTGTTGGAACATTTTAAACCTTGTCTTTTAAAACCATTGCCCTCCTTGTACCCAGATGGCCATCCCCGGGACCCTGGCTGTTTCACCTCTGCACACGTGGAGATGGGCGCGTGGCCAGAGGTGCTAAGTGGTTCTTTAGCCTGCTGCTGTCTGGGCCCACCTCATACTTTATTCATCCACATGAAAGAATCAGAAGGGCCTGTGCATATACGGGACGGCCCATTAGACAAACTCCCCCACAGCCACCTGTCCTCTGTCCACATTTAGGCCCGTCCTCTGGAGCTTACTTTGGCATTTCTCGTTCAGTTTGGTTCCCGGGCTGCACCCCCATTCATGCCTGGGAGCCTCTTCAGTCTTGCACCACACAGCCTTAGTCCTGAGTCCTGGATCTACAGCCTCAGTCCTGAGTCCTGGATCTACAGCCTCAGTCCTGGATCTACAGCCTCAGTCCTAGATCTACAGCCTCAGTCCACTCCTGGATCCACAGCCTCAGTCCTGGATCCACAGCCTCAGTCCTGGATCTACAGCCTCAGTCCGTGGATCCACAGCCTCAGTCCTGGATCCACAGCCTCAGTCCTGGATCTACAGCCTCAGTCCTGGATCTACAGCCCCAGTCCTCTCCTGGATCTACAGCCTCAGTCCTCTCCTGGATCTACAGCCTCAGTCCTCTCCTGGATCTACAGCCTCAGTCCTCTCCTGGATCTACAGCCTCAGTCCACTCCTGGATCTACAGCCTCAGTCCTGGACCTACAGCGTCCTGGATCTACAGCTCATAGAAGAGGTGTGGTTTATGATCGTCCAAAGCCGTTTATTTAACTGAACGTATCAATTCTATCTCATGTAGACCGACAGAAAGAATCTCGAAGGGAAGGAAAGAAGAGAAAAATAAAAATAATAATATAATGTCCCCACAACCGCACCAAAAGATGCTGCTGTTTGTGGAAGTGAAACATGGGGGCCGATAGCGTCTGCTGCCAATCTGTTCTGTGATTGGTCCCCAAATCCATGCCAACATTTCGGCCTGAGTTTCCAAGTTGTCTGTTCAATATGACATTTGCGCACACAGCAACATGGGGATTCCCAGGCTTGGATGGCTTTTGTGGATGGAGCTAAAACAACTCCAGGTGTATTTAGTATTGTGAATAAACAGTGTGGCCTGGCTGCTTGATCTGGGGCCTCTGCATGGGGCCACGTGAGCCGTTGTGAGTGGTCTTATTTTAGCGAGGGAGCTGTAGATAAGGTGAGAGGAGCCAGAGGAATGTGGAGCTGTCCTTGTACACTCCAACACCTCTCCCATTTCCACTCCCATTACAGAACTACACACTAACGGCAGCAACGAACAATGTCTACTGCTCCCGCGGGATGATAAACCCCACGATACGGGGCCGATTCTGCCAACGGTCAAACAAACACGTCTCCCTGCACCTTCTGTCCAAATGCTCCTTTTACAAACTCATGGCACTCCTCAGACTATGACACCGTGAGCGGAGACTTGGCAAAAGTATTAGCTTTACCTATTAGCAGAAGTCCACCACGAGACTTTCATGCATTCTTTGTGATTTAGAACATCTAAATCCCTTTTGATGTCACCCCCACACCTTGCCCAGGGACTCACAGTTTGGCCGCTAAAACAGAAAAGAATACAAAAAATTGAGCAAAAAAAGGTAGCAAAAATAAGGGTTGGGCCAAGTAGGGCTGGTGGAAACGGGGCGTATGTATTGTCTTTGCAATATAGTGGTATTTTATTGGGAGTGATCAAAAATACAGATCAGTAGATATAGATTGAGTGATAGATAAGTTTTTGATCCCAGTAGAAGAAATGCAGGTGTCCGGCAGCAGAAAGGTTTCTCATTTTATCCCACTGGGGTTATAGAGTTTTTAGAGTTTTGGTCTCTGCCCCTTATGGACCAATGGCTCTATGCGTTTTTTTATCATTGCATTTCCTGTTTTTTAACTGTTTGATTCTCTGATTTGTGTTGGCGAATCGACAGCTTCGTAAAGTCTTCCGAGATTGTTACTATTTTGATTTAGGGCTCTACAAAAATACATTGAATTAAATTGACCGAAACACATCCATCCAAATAAATAAATACATCAGTCTAAAAGTTACCAACAATAGAATTAAAATTGCAACAGCCCTTTCGGTCACAGCAGCAGAGGTGGTGTAGCCGCTGGGTATGTTGTCAAATTTTGATATCGTAAAGAAAATATTGCTTTATTTTTACAGTATTGTATCATTTTCTTGTCCAAAGTGTGCGGCGGCGCAGAGGCCTGGGTGTGTACTGCGGGCCGTGTACAGTTGTGTCCGGGCTAAGTGGCGTTTATTCAGCCGTCGTGTTTACATTCCTGCTCAGTCAGGACGTCCCAGGAGAGAGGCTTTGTGCTCTCCTCTCTCTGTCACTTACCCCCGCTTCACTGCGCCCTGCACTGCATTACATCAGCACGCCTCGCTCTGCTGTGGGGGGTGGTGAAGTCTGGAGGGGTGTGTGGGGGGGTGGGTCCAACACAATTCACTGGAAGAGGACCATAAATGCCTCAACGTGACACTCATTCATACAGTCCTCAAGGGGGAATACATTTAATAACACGCCACACAAAGGGAAGTTTGTGCTCCGAGAACGTCTGCGTAACCGGGGCGAGGGGAGCGGCCATGTTTACCCATCTTAAAGGAGACATATGATGAGCTGTTTGGGGAGATAGCAGCCGAGTATCAAGGGCAACAACTGTTTACGCTGCAAAAAGGGATGAAAAAGAAGTGAAAAATGGCTCAAATTTGCAACATTTTGACTCAGCCTTAAAACAAGATTTGCCAACGGGACAAAGCAAAATGATCTTGTTTTAAAAAGATACAAGAAATGTCTCCAATGTCTTGGATTGAGAAAATAAAGCAACAGTTCTTGAAATCAGACTAAATGGTGTTGTCTCATTGGAAAATATTGTTGAAGACTACATTTGTACTCCAATTCAGATAAAAAAAACTACTTGATTCAAGCAAATATGACCACATTCCTTTGCTGTGTACTAAAACTAATAGTAAATAAGAACAAATTTGACATTTCTTGATACATTTGAAGAACCTGAAAATCTCAAGGCCTCATAAAGAGTATATTGAGTTCAAAAATTGGTATTCACCGATACAATACTTGGTCATTGTGTTGGATCTTGTGTCTGTTCAGTTCTGCCGATGACCAGATACGGTCCTAATTTGGATGTAATTAATACACTTTTTTTGTGTGTAAAATGGTCATAAAATAGGGCCAAGAAATAATCTCTCAGGACTTAAAGTTCACCCTGCCCCTAAAAAGAGTTAGCAGTTAGCAAATCACAGACAATCATAGATTCATGTTCTACTGTAGTTTAAAGAAACAGTGTGGATATTTGTGCTGATGCTGGAAATATTGTTGGATCAGGCATTGGTTAGATGGTATCAGGCATTGGTTTGATGGTATCAGGCATTGGTTAGATGGTATCAGGCATTGGTTTGATGGTATCAGGCATTGGTTTGATGGTATCAGGCATTGGTTTGATGGTATCAGGGGCTGCACGGCAGCTGAGTGGATAGCCCTCTCAGTCTCAGCAAGACTGGGTTCGAAACCTGGTCGGAACAGGCCCTTTCTGAATTTGCATGTTCTCCCCATGTCTGTGTAGATTTGCCCTACCACTAAAACATGTACAACAGTTCAGGATGAATGAGTGTGTGGTTGTGAGTGCGACTGTGGGACAACGGTAAAATATTAACCTATGGCTAGTGTGTTCGTTAACATGCACTGTCCCAACCAAGCTAACTGTAAATAAAACCAAATTAAAAAAGGTAAAAGGTATCAGGGTGCTATTAAACCAATACCTAAGGCCTTTCAGTTGATGTCAAAAAACTATTTATTGGCTGATATCACCCCATATTATTTACAAGAGCCCAGTTCTATAGTTACTGCAGGATCATAGTTAAAAAACAATATTTGACACTTTTTGTAACAGTTTGACTATGACAGTTTTTGAGGTTTTATTTTCTATATCATTCATGTCAGGTCTCTGCAAATGAAAATGGAAAGGCACAGTATCTAGAGCGGTCTCAGACATAAAAAAGCTGGATCAGTGCGTCTCCATTCATTCAATTCTGTCATGATTTCCCAAGCGCAAAAATCCGAGCTCCCCGAGCTGTTGCTGAAGCCGAGACTCCTAGCGTAGCCTCGCCCCCTGTCAATATTAGGGATGCTAAACAAAGGTCCTTCTGCTGCGCGCCGTGTTCAAAGACTGGCCAAACACGGCGGATGATAAGGCTGCGGGGGCATCAAAGCTCTGCAGATTACAGATCAGCGCCGGGCCGGGCCAGGCCGTGTGGGGCGAGCTGCCACTTTAGCGCCCTGCCCGCTCATTACACGCGTAAACATGTTGACGCGCAGGAGTTCACGATACCAACAAACACAACAGAACAAGTTGGCATAGGCTGCAGTGTTGCTAACAGCTGGATCAGAGGTCTCCAACCTTTTTCAATCAAAGAGCTAGTTTTATACAAAAAAGATCCAGAGAGCTTCTCCTTTTTGCAGTTATATTAAAAAATCTATTGAATAATTACGACAAAACATGGACAGCACATGTAAAATTTGTTAATTTCTAAATCCTTTGGGAGTTGCCTGAGAGGGGCTGGCGAGCTACTGGTTGCTCCCGAGCCACAGGTTGGAGACCCCTGAGCTAGATAGATGTTCAGACAAACTGATCCAAAATGGGACCCCGGGATTTGAGGTTCGATTTAGGGCTAGCGTAAATGGATTAGGATTAGGGTTCAGGTTAGTTTTATTGGATTAGGGTTATGGTTAGTGTATTCAATTCAATTCAATTCAATATAATCTTGTATAGCCCTAAATCACGTCAGTAGTTCCTTAACAAAACATTGAATTCCCAGTTCAACAGGTCAGACACAATATATGCAATGATACAAAACACATTCCAAAGAAACACACAGAACCATTGGTCCATAAGGGGCAGATTACTGATAAATGTCTAGAAATGTTCTGAGTATTTTAAGGTTAGGGTTAGGTTATTCGAGTGAGGATTAGGGCTCGCTTTTGTGTATTAGTATTTAAGGAGAGAGTTAAAGTAATGAAGGAATTCAATTCAATTCATTCTTTATTAAGAACACAGAGAATTTTTATTTTGTATTTTTTTTCTATTTTATTTTTTAATACAATAATTTTTGAATTTAAGCAAAATGTAACTGGTAAATGTTACTACTAACAGTGGACCAGCAGCACACACAACCCTATTGCGGTGGATGTGGTTTCCGAAAGGCACTGGTTTAGGGCAGTGCCTCACGGACTTCATCCCGTGCAGACTGCATTGATATATACTGTAGGAACCAGAATGTTAATATGGAAACAACCCGTTTGTGTGAATGAGTGTGAATGAGTGTGAATGAGTGTGAATGAGTGTGAATGAGTGTGAATGAGTGTGAATGGGGGTGAAGGTGGGAGGGTTTTGGGTTGGAGCACTAATTGTAAGTGTATCTTGTGTTTTTATGTTGATTTAATAATAAAAAAAATAAAAAAAAAAGAACACAGAGAAAACTGGTTCATAGATTAAAAAACTAAAACTAAAAATACGTATACAATAAAAACTAAAAATAGGTGTACAGGCAGGACCTCCAATGCCTCCATAAGTCAGAGGAGAACCTAACAGAGCTCCTCCTAGGACAGACCAGAGTTTGGATGATCTGGTTTGACAGACTCAAGGCTCTGCACATAAAAGAGTAAATACAATATCTGTGACAACACAATTTATAAACATTTCACTGGCGCTACAGAACCTGGGCACTTTCAACAGGATCCTCAGAGAGTCAAGGAAGAATGAATGAATGAATACTAGGGTCAGGGTTAAGAGATGCTTGATTTGGCCCACAGTGGGGACATTTCAGAGGTCCGGGTCCGGGTCAGGTTCAGGGCCAGGGTTTTGGGTGGTGATGGGTGAGCTGTGGCCTGGGGCAGACGGTGACTGCAGACTGGGGCAGACAGCCGCGGTGACATGCTCCTCTCTCGTGGCGCCAAAGCCTTTTATTGGACAATAACTTAGAGAGCGCCGCAGCACCGCAGCCCTGCACAAGGACACGCCTCTACGTGCGCAATAGGAAGAAATAAGTCACATACAGATTTCACAATGATGCCCAAAACATCCAACTGTCCACTGTCACTTCACTTATCTGAGCAATAATCATTTGAATAATGTCAGAATGTGCAATTTAGAACCACATGTGACTTTACTGAGTCACTTTGTCCCTTTCCCTCATGCTAATGCTAACATGTACAGATGTAAACATACAAATATATATTTACTGCATTTTAGTGTATCAGGGTTAGGGTCAGCACTAGGGTTAGCTTTAGTGTATCAGGGTTAGGGTTAGCTTTAGTGTATCAGGGTTAGGGTCAGCACTAGGGTTAGCTTTAGTGTATCAGGGTTAGGGTTAGCATTAGGGTATCAGGGTTAGGGTCAGCATTAGGGTATCAGGGTTAGGGTCAGCATTAGGGTATCAGGGTTAGGGTCAGCATTAGGGTTAGCTTTAGTGTATCAGGGTTAGGGTCAGCATTAGGGTATCAGGGTTAGGGTCAGCATTAGGGTTAGGGAGAGGGTTAGGGTTAGCTTTTGTGTATTCTTGGGTTTCATATGACGTCGGGGCAGTGGCGCGAATGACATACGTGGGACAGGACTGGACCGGGCGTGACGTACCCTGGCGGTGCAGTCTGTCGGGTTTATACACAAAGATATAGTAGAAGAAGAAGTGCTGCAAAAGGCCATCTTTTTGTGCGGTGTACGCTTGTAGCAACCGCATGAGAGAAAGACCAGAGTTTGTTCATGTTCCAACTGTGGTCTCATATAAAGGAGGACACTTTGAAACAAAAAACTGGAATGAGGCGGGCGAGGTGGATCAAGGCTTTCCCAGATAAGCGCCCCCTGCTGGCCACCCCAATGATTATTTTTTCCAAAAATGCCAGAGATCAAGACTCTTTTGAGAAATATTTTTTAGTACTCCCTTAGAATTGAGAGTCCCCGATTAAGACTGTTACAACAACCGTACACCGCACAGGAGGAGAGCCTTTTGACTCCATAAAAGACTTTACATGGTTTTCAACGGGAGCAAAACTGAGTGGTCCCACCTCTGCTCATTCGCCCCCTACTGGCCAGTTTAATGAAACCCAAGAATTAGGGTTAGAGTTAGCTTTAGTGTATTAGGGTCAGGGGTATAGAACGACATGAGACTTTGCTGAGTCACTTTGTCCCGTTCCCTCACGCTAATGCTAACATGTACAGTTGTAAACAGTAGTAATGTATATTTTTTGCTCTAGAATATACAGTATTTTATTTATACTTTCTTCTTTATTATGCGAAAGTCAGACCTTTTATACTTAATTCCTTACTAGGCTGAAATCTAGTTGATACTTAATGCCTCTTCAGTACACTAAAGTTAGAGGTTTTATTCTTGCGTCCTTATAATGCTTGAGTTAGAGATTCTATTCACTTATCTTGTGTCGTGTGCTCCTCATTCCTCACTCTGGGATGGATTAAGGATCTCTTCTTAATCTTTCTTAGATCTTTCCACGAATTGATAAATGCATTTTCTACTGTACACGTCCAAGTTTAATCTGGCAAGATGTATTTATCTATTTGAATTTAGGGCAGTACATAATAATCAATGTGTCTGCGAATAGCGTTAACATAAATTTGCCGGAATTAGCACAAAAAAACGGGTAGTGTCATGTGGGTAAAATGAAATGAGCCCAAAAACGGGGTTAAACAAGCCACAGGTGAAAGACATGAGGTAATTAGGAATCAGGAAGTAAAGACGACACAGGGGATAACAAATCACTGAATAAAACAGGAAATAAATCTAAACCGTGACAGGTAGAAAGATGCAAACACACAGTTAGGCAACAGTACAAACAATACATTTTAAATGAGAAGAGAAAGAGAAAGTCAAAAGAAAAGCAGAACTTCAGCTATGAGAGCATGGCTGGTTTGATTTCAACACATTTTTCAGGACTTTAAATGTTGGATAGGTCCTGATTCTAGGCTGGAAGTTATATCAGAGCGAGTCCGAGCAGTGTTGCCCACTTAGCGACTTTGTCGCTAGATTTAGCGACTTTTCAGACCCTATAGCGACTAGACAAAGCATTAAAATCATTAAATGTTGTTAATGTTGAAATTATTTTTGTACATTTGTAGTTCTAAACATATTTAGGGGGTCTTTTACTCACTTTTGTCTCTCCCACTACGTTATTCCTCTCTCCTACAGCGTCCGTTACAGTTATTTGCAAATTGCCAATTATGCAAATTAGGCGATGACGTCATTTAGCGACTTCTAGCGACTTTTGGGACAGCCAATAGCTACTTTCCTTACTGAGGAGTTGGCAACACTGAGTCCGAGGCTGGTTCAGTCCGAGACCCTGCGTAGGTTTCCTCCGGGTGCTTGCATGACCCTTACCCTCCTGTGTGGCGACCTCACTACCAGCTCTGTGGGGTGCGAGAGACAAATGGGTGAGAGCCTGGTTGGATGGGTGAGGCCCGTGAGTGGGTGAGGCCCGTGAGTGGGTGAGGCCCGTGAGTGGGTGAGGCCCGTGAGTGGGTGAGGCCCGTGAGTGGGTGAGGGCCGTGGGTGGGTGAGGGCCGTGGGTGGGTGAGGGCCGTGGGTGGGTGAGGGCCGTGAGTGGGTGAGGGCCGTGGGTGGGTGAGGGCCTTGAGTGGGTGAGGGCCGTGGGTGGGTGAGGGCCGTGAGTGGGTGAGGGCCGTGGGTGGATGAGGGCCCTGGGTGGGTGAGGGCCGTGGGTGGATGAGGGCCGTGGGTGGATGAGGGCCCTGGGTGGGTGAGGGCCTTGAGTGGGTGAGGGCCTTGAGTGGGTGAGGGCCCTGGGTGGGTGAGGGCCGTGGCTGGGTGGGTGCCTGATAGATGGGGTGCAGTTGTGGTGACAGATTGTTAGTGTCTGGCTCATGGGCGCAGTGCAGTAACAGAACATAAACATGCTTTAATGAGACGTGCGCGCGCTGCTTCTAACGACCACATGTTGTATGTAAGCAGCTCTTGTAGTTACTGAGTAAAAGTACCTTTACTTTTTTATGAATCCCTATTAAAGATGGCTGTGTACATTATGCTTGTCCCAAAAGATAGAATTGTAAAAGTAAACATTGAAGCACATGTGTCCACTTCACTTAAAGTCACGTTGTCCCATCCCCTGCACTCTACACAGATGTATACATGCAACTGTATATTTACTATTATATCATATACAGTATTTTAAACTTGCTTCTTTATCATTCCAAAGCTATAGACATTTTAATTAATCTTAGTATATTTAGTTTTTTCACTTATCTTGTGCTGTGTCCTTCTCTAACTGGTGATGCAACACTGGAATTTCCCCACTGTGGAACAAATAAAGGATGTGTTAATCTTAGTTGTCAGAGAAGAAGCCTGTCTCACATTTTCAGGGAGACTGTTCCAGATTATAGCTCCATAAATCTAACAAAAATTCCGCATATAGACAGTGGCCTCTCCACCGTGCGGTCGTCACATCGTGTTCCCCGAGCTCCTGTTTTTGTCTTGGACAGAACAATCCCAACGTCACGTCTGCTACGGTTCACGCTGGTGCCACTTTAATTCGATTGGACTCCTGGTCTCGGGATGAAGTGAGCCAGCTAATGAGATAATAGCATTAGCATTAGCTTTGGCCCAGCCTAGACATGCACAATCATTGGATTACGGCGCCGTCGGCCGCTATGCCCGGTATGTGTACTCGCCATGTGTACTGCACACGGCACTGATGGTGTCGGTGACTGCTGTCGGAGCCACGCTGAAGGGAACTCACTATTCCAGATTAGCTTACTTCAAAGGAACGCCTATGTACTGCTGGAATCCATGATTGTTGGTTGAAATCGCAGCCATGATTGTGTTGCAAAAAATGTGCGCAGTGAACTCAGATTTTTTTTTTTTTGTCTTTATTTGAAATGGGACAGTGCACATTAGTCAACATGTGTTTTTCAAAATAAAATAATGTGCCAGAGTTAGCCATTTAGGTAAATTTTCATCCGTTTAGTCCCAGGAGGCACGTTGATATCAAGACAAATAAAATAGGACATACAACACGCTGAAACACACAGAAACACATCAGATCTGAAATGACAGAAGGAAAAAGCAGTAGAGGTTGAGGTCTCAAAATGTATAACTGTGAAGGATTGAAGCTGATCTTATTTTGGTATTTCATCTTTAAAGGTACTGTGTGTACATTTTAAAGTTGCTCCAAATGAAAAAAACATTCAAATGAAAAAAACATACAAAAACAACCAATAACAAATGTGACCTTTTTTAAGAATATTTACCGCCACTATGTTTTTGAATTCTTGTCATAGGCTTAAATTTTAACTTATAAATGTCCATGAGGCTGGAGGACCCTCTGTGTCAGTGCGCCATCTTGAAATACAGTGGTCGATAAGGGACAAAAAGGAGTTTGAGCGGGAGTTGCGGACCACTGTCAAAGACCACATATTGTCTGGAGAAGCTACTGTTGCACCGTAAATTGCAATATATGATCTCAATGCTCGATGGGAGTAAAAACTACACAGTGCACCTTTAATCCAGACACACAGAGGGTCCATCTAAAACAAACGCAACAAGAAAAGAGACAAACAACACACAAACTAATGTGCTGAACACTGCTCCGTACAAAGTAAAGTAAAAACAGTCAAGATCTAAAGAGTCCTCTAGCCCTAGATCACAACAGCAGTCGTCTCGGAGGACTTTACACTGTTGTCAATTCGCCAACAACAGATCAGAGAATCAAACAGTGTTGGAACAAAGGAAATGCAATGATAACAGACACTTAGGAGCCATAGATCCATGAACGTCCTGGATCATCACTGTCCTGAAACCCTCGACAAGGGACCACAGTAGCAGAAAAGTGAGAGACCTTACTTCTTCACTAACCTCCATTATTAGAAACCTCAAATGTCTCTTGGGAAATCTGCCAGGAGCCGTTTTTGGGTGTTCTGGGTGGTGGAGGACACCGGAGCGCCAGGAGGAAACCCACTCAGACACAAGGAGAACATGCAAACTCCATGATGCTCAATGTTACAAAGGTAAAATATGTGACAAAGTTGTTATTTCAGCTTTAAAGCCCTGGTATGTAGCCATTTCGGCCCAAAATTAGACATATTATATCAATTAAAGGATTTTTGTTAAAGTTAAGTGGACCCTCTCCTTTTTGTTTTCTATATTATATCAACTATTTGTTTTCACTTTTAGGGACCAATGATAGTATTATGTAACACTTTAGATTAGCCCTCACTAAGTAACAGCTAATTAAGTGCTAATTAGTGTCCCCTAACCCTCATGGGAAATGTTGAATGAGACCATGTAAAGGACTAATAAGTGCTTAATAAATAACAATAAAAGGCTAATTAACCATACATTATACACTAATTATACATTAATTAGCACTACATTTGCTGTTCATTAGTGAGGGCTAGTTACATAGTATTTTTATTTCCTAGTCATCATGGAGGATATTCTCACCTTCAGAATGATACAAAAAGTAACATAGGTATCTTCTTTCTCTTGACTGGCAGGTGATGGAACATATACCACAAAACGTACATATACTGCTTTAAAATAGTGAAACACATCCAGTAGTGGTCGTCACGGTAACGCTGGCTTTTAGTTCAGCCGCTTTTGGCAAAATCCAACAATGTGAACTCTACTCCCATGATTTCATAGCTTAGAGTAGATCCCCTTTAAGGCGGCATTAGCTCATGGGCCAAACGTGTGCGTGTGTGTGTGTGTCTGAGAGCGCGCATGTGTGTGTTCGTGTGCGTATGCTTGTGTGTGTACGTGGGTCTTTGAGTGTGTGTGCATGTCTGAGAGCGCGCATGTGTGTGTATGTGGGTGCGTGCATGTGTGTGTTTGTGTGTTCATGTGTGTGTGTGTGTGTATGGTCAGCTGCTCTGACCTGTCCCCCAGCCTGAGTCCCTCTTTGACAGCCCCATAGCGTTAGCAGCAGGTAGCATACGAGCTAGCACCTCCGAAATAGCACCACGCCACTTCCCCTTAGCACTCACACCAGACTGCCCCCTCCGAGCGTCCGTTTAGCAGCGCGACCGTAAAAGCACCTCGCTAAAAGGGAGGTTAATAGAGTTTGTGTGGACTGGGTGGAAATGTGGAGGTCGGGCTCGGTCTAAAAGATGCTAAATAAATCTCCCGCCTTCAGAAGGGTCTGGTCAAACAGGACCAAAGTCTATGTGGTCAAGACGTAGACTGAATATTCAATTCAATATATTTTTGTACAGCCCTCAATCACAGCAGTAGTTCTCTCTGTGGACTGTACAAAACCGTTTGATTTTTCAACTCAGATCAGAGAATCAAACAGTTGAAACACAGTAAATGCATTGATAGAAAAAACATGAAAGTAGCAATATGTAAGATTTTCAGAATTTTTTTTACAGATTAAAGGGCCGTAATCTTTCAAAAGGCATTGATAAATTTTGCTCTTTTCCAATACTTCTACAAGTTCAAGGATATTAAAATTTCAAGATTAGGTTTACAGGTATTGTTTTCATTTCAATGTCCCGCCCTCCACCGTTTCACCAATCAGAAAGTCTGTGATCCGGGTTGCCAGAACTCACCGTGTTGAGCTAATCTCACTGGTAAAGTACCATGTGGCCACGGAACTAAAAAAGGTCTCGTTATTTTTTAATCATTAATGACAAAATAAAACCAGGATATCCATCTTTGTGAAAAAGGTGTTGGTTATAGATTTATTGTTGACAAAATTCTTGTCTATTTGACTATTATGGTCCCAGCTGGATTAGTTTGCATATCTGGCAACCTGAGTCAGGGAGAGTGGGAGAGGCTGCAGTACCACTTTTGGACAGATTTTTACATACTGCTCCTTTAAGTCATTGGTCCAATTTCCATAAATGTTGATAGATCACGTCCATACATGTCTGGATCATCACCACTCTCTTTAGACCCTATTGCAAAGAAAAAATCAAAAAACCTAGTGGGAGAAAATTAGCATAGGAATACAACCTGCAACCTTTTAGCTTTTTATTCTTTTTAGATAATGGCTTTGAATGACTAGATTTAACCCCAAACAGCTGACCAATCACGAGCCTTCTGTCCTATTTGTCACAGGACACACACACGCACACACACACACACACACACACACACACACACACACACTGTCTCTGTTGTCCAGCACACAGAGACGCACAGACACACATTCTCAGCCGGCGCGTCGCACACAGAGGTGTCTTTCTTTGTCTCCTCCGGGCCACCGTCCATGCCCGGAGCAGGACAGGAAGGCCGGTGTTCAGGGTCAGCCTCTGCTCAATGGAATCCCCCTCCTCCGCAGGCTCCCTTCACACCTCGTCCCCACCGGCAGGGCCAGAGAACAGAGGCTATAGTGCAAAAAGGAATGAGAAAAAATAAGTTCAAAATGGCTCAAATTTGGCAACATGTATCTTAATTTCAGTTGATTGTATCGCCCTAAATCACAATCAATCAATCCACTTTTATTTGTAGAGCGTCTTTCCTACACAAGGCAACACAAAGCGCCTTACAACCCATATCACATCATGCATAAATCATCAAACATTAAAATATACATAACATAAATACACACATACACACACACTAAGAGCACAAGAAATATGTAAAACCTAAAAAAGCAAAATCACACGAGTAGTTAAAAAAACCTTAAAACATTAAAATCACACATAAACAGCTACAGTGCATTCAAAAAAGTACCGATACAAATCAAAGATAAAATCAGCGCAACAGAACTGTTTTTAGCCTAGATTTAAAAACGCCTGTCTCATATTCTCAGGAAGACTGTTCCAGATATTAGCTGCATACAACGGTGGTTATCTCAGAGGACTTAAAGAGCGACTAAACACCTGTGCCCAGCCTGACTCCGCCCACATCTACATTTAAACATGTTCTCTTAAAAAGGGCGTTGCCTGGAGGACCAAGGGACAAGAAGGGGGGCTTATCGTTGGGCGGGGTCTGGGCTGTGATTGACAGTCATACGAAAAAAATAACAGACAGTTGTCATTGCTGCTGAAAGTAATAGTTTACACACCAGAAAGTCTCATTACACCCTTGTTTACACACCAAGATAATTGTAGAGCTACACACCTGAACCTAATCCACACAGTTATCTCAGCAGCAGTGGTTGTCAACTCATGTATTTTAATTTTAAACCACTAGATGTCGCCAGAATACTCCAACCTGCTGCTGGGGCGTGTGAGAGTTGGATGGGTTTATATCACTGGCGCAGAGAGACGCACGTCACACACATCAACTGACGTCACACACACCAACTGACGTCACACAGACCAACTGACGTCACACACACCAACTGACGTCACACACACCAACTGACGTCACACAGACCAACTGACGTCACACAGCCCAACTGACGTCACACACACCAACTGACGTCACACACACCAACTGACGTCACACACACCAACTGACGTCACACACACCAACTGACGTCACACACACCAACTGACGTCACACACACCAACTGACGTCACACACACCAACTGACGTCACACACACCAACTGACGTCACACAGACCAACTGACGTCACACACACCAACTGACGTCACACACACCAACTGACGTCACACACACCAACTGACGTCACACAGACCAACTGAGGTCACACAGCCCAACTGACGTCACACACACCAACTGACGTCACACACAACAACTGACGTCACACAGCCCAACTGACGTCACACACACCAACTGACGTCACACACACCAACTGACGTCACACAGACCAACTGACGTCACACAGCCCAACTGACGTCACACACACCAACTGACGTCACACACCAACTGACGTCACACACACCAACTGACGTCACACACACCAACTGACGTCACACACACCAACTGACGTCACACACACCAACTGACGTCACACACCAACTGACGTCACACAGACCAACTGACGTCACACACACCAACTGACATCACACACATCAACTGACATCACACACACCAACTGACGTCACACACACCAACTGACGTCACACACACCAACTGACGTCACACACACCAACTGACGTCACACAGACCAACTGACGTCACACAGCCCAACTGACGTCACACACACCAACTGACGTCACACACACCAACTGACGTCACACAGACCAACTGACGTCACACAGCCCAACTGACGTCACACACACCAACTGACGTCACACAGACCAACTGACGTCACACAGACCAACTGACGTCACACACACCAACTGACGTCACACACACCAACTGACGTCACACACACCAACGGACGTCACACACACCAACTGACGTCACACACACCAACTGACGTCACACACACCAACTGACGTCACACACACCAACTGACGTCACACACACCAACTGACGTCACACAGACCAACTGACGTCACACAGACCAACTGACGTCACACAGACCAACTGACGTCACACACACCAACTGACGTCACACACACCAACTGACGTCACACAGACCAACTGACGTCACACAGACCAACTGACGTCACACAGACCAACTGACGTCACACAGCCCAACTGACGTCACACACACCAACTGACATCACACACACCAACTGACGTCACACACACCAACTGACGTCACACAGCCCAACTGACGTCACACACACCAACTGACGTCACACACACCAACTGACGTCACACACACCAACTGACGTCACACAGCCCAACTGACGTCACACACACCAACTGACGTCACACACACCAACTGACGTCACACACACCAACTGACGTCACACAGCCCAACTGACGTCACACAGACCAACTGACGTCACACACACCAACTGACGTCACACACACCAACTGACGTCACACACACCAACTGACGTCACACACACCAACTGACGTCACACAGACCAACTGACGTCACACACACCAACTGACGTCACACACACCAACTGACGTCACACAGACCAACTGACGTCACACACACCAACTGACGTCACACACACCAACTGACGTCACACACACCAACTGACGTCACACACACCAACTGACGTCACACAGCCCAACTGACGTCACACACACCAACTGACGTCACACACACCCAACTGACGTCACACACACCAACTGACGTCACACACACCAACTGACGTCACACACACCAACTGACGTCACACAGACCAACTGACGTCACACACACCAACTGACGTCACACACACCAACTGACGTCACACAGACCAACTGACGTCACACAGCCCAACTGACGTCACACACACCAACTGACGTCACACACACCAACTGACGTCACACACACCAACTGACGTCACACAGCCCAACTGACGTCACACACACCAACTGACGTCACACACACCAACTGACGTCACACACACCAACTGACGTCACACACACCAACTGACGTCACACACACCAACTGACGTCACACACACCAACTGACGTCACACACACCAACTGACGTCACACACACCAACTGACGTCACACACACCAACTGACGTCACACACACCAACTGACGTCACACACACCAACTGACGTCACACACACCAACTGACGTCACACACACCAACTGACGTCACACAGACCAACTGACGTCACACAGCCCAACTGACGTCACACACACTAACTGACATCACACACATCAACTGACATCACACACACCAAATGACGTCACACAGACCAACTGACGTCACACACATCAACTGACGTCACACACACCAACTGACATCACACACACCAACTGACGTCACACACACCAACTGACGTCACACACACCAACTGACGTCACACACACCAACTGACGTCACACACACCAACTGACGTCACACACACTAACTGACATCACACACACCAACTGACGTCACACAGAATTGCAGAGTCAATGGAGAGGCCGGGACCAAATTCAAATGTAGTACCACTGGAAAGGTTGAGAGGGCGCCACACAAACGTTTTTAGGCTCAAAAGTGAGATTTTATCTAATTTGCACTAAAATGTCAAAAAAATTACCAGGATATGTAGAGAGCACTACAATTAACGAGTGAGAGATTTTCTTAAGATACTGTTTCAGTCGAGAAGTCATGACTCAGCGAATTTAACCATGAGCAGAAATAAAATGCTTTGTACAATTGTGGATGGGAAGAGGTCACTTCTTTTCTCCCAACTGGATCCAACCCTGATCTGGCTGATCATGTTCTGTTGATGTTTGGACCAATCAGACGGATGTAGCCCTCCACCTTTTCCTGCTTTGAATCGGTTAGCAGTGCTTCTAAGTTTGTGAACAAATTGGAGCTCCACAAATTGGGTCTGCTCTACCTGGTTCTGTTTCCATCACGTTTTAGTATCTGGTACTGTATCCTAGGACGCAACCCACAACCAAGAGTAGAGAAAAGAAGAGTAAAGTAGAGTAGAGTAGACTAACGTAGAGGAGAGTAATGTAGAGTAAGGTAGAGTAGAGTAGAGTAGACTAACGTGGAGTAGAGTAGAGTAGAGTAGTGTAACGTAGAGTATAGTGGAGTAACAGAGTAGAGTAGAGTAGAGTAGAGTAGAGTAGAGTAGAGTAGAGTAGAGTGGAGTAACAGAGTA
>OZ035834.1:37368862-37386362 GCA_964034765.1 Knipowitschia caucasica | reverse complement strand
CCTCTCCTCTTCCCCACTCCTCTTCCTCAGTCCTCTTCCTCAGTCCTCCTCCTCACCCCTCTTCCTCACTCTTCTTCCTCTGGCCTCTCCTCTTCCTCACTCCTCTTCCTCAGTCCTCTTCCTCACTCCTCTTCCTCACTCCTCTTCCTCAGGCGTCCTTCATCCTCTTCTCTCCTCCTCGTTCTGGAACAAAAGCTGGAAGTGTGTGAGAGATTACGGCCCCGGACACGACCCCAAAGCCCATGATCTGTGACACACACTTCCTGAGCGGCCCCTGCACCTGCCCCAGCGACAGGACACATGCTACTACATTCTCTGGAGTCGATAAGAAATGTAGAATGTCAAGTCATCATTAAAGGGCCCTAATATGTCCAAAGACGTGAATAAAACATGCTCTTTTCCAATACTTCTTTAACTTATAAAAGTAGTTCAAAGATATTTGGATTTCAAAATTACTTTTACAGCCCCTAAATCTTGTTATTGTTTTCATTTCGATGTCCCGCCCTCTGCCATTTCACCAATCAGAAAGTCCTTGATCTGGATTGCCAGAACTCAAGGCTCGTCCTCTCTTTTTATTCTGTCTGAAAAAGCAGGTCTTCAGACGTGACAGAGGCTAAAGAGACAGACACGTGAACTAGAACCTTTTTTAAAGCAAAAACTTTACGTGCATTTTTCCAGATACTTGAAAGTTTCTGACCAATCAGAGCGCTGCGGATCAGAGCGGAGCCAGAGCGGGACGAGAGCAGAGTCTGATGCACAAAAGTGTGAATTTATAGAAAACCGATGCAGTCATTCATTCTCGTCTCCTTTAATAATCCATATCTGGGTCAGGGGTGGGAAAGACACATAATATACCTTAATACAGTTTTCCTGCATTAATGACAAGATGTATTGTTAAAATGGACTCAAAAGTGAACCATTCAGGATCACGGGTTAAATTCTAAAGTAAAGGGGTTTTTTTTTGTACTTAAAGGTACATAGGAGGGTTTTCTACTTCTGGGTGGATCATCAAGACTATTGATCCTCCAGAGACCAGAAAGTTTTGATCAACAAGTGGAGAGGGCAGTTCTTATCTTTTCCTCATTATGCTAACAATATAGATTTTATACTTACTTGTTTTCATGCTAGAGTTATATTTTATTTCATTTTTGTATAGAGTTATTGTTCATTTATTGTGTTGTGTGCTCCTCCTTATGTAACTGCTGATGCAACACTGAAATTTCCCCATTGTGGGACCAATATAAAGTACCTCTTAATCTTAATCTACCTGAAAGGAGGTGGTGAGATGCTGGTAGCTCCCGAGCCACAGGTGGGAGACCCCTGCTGCTGTAGATGATTAGAAAACCCAGAGCTGAGAGGCGCTGCGGACGGCGCGTTTGTGCGTTTGCGATGAGGAAGTGTGACTTTTGAGAAACAGACGTGTTGTGAAAGCTTCCTGTTTCCTCGGACACATTCTGATGAGTCCTCGCTGTCGTTGTGGAGCCAGAAAACGAAGCTCCGCAGAATCTCAATGGCCGCCGCCGCCACGCACTAACCGCTATTGAGAGCGGCGTCCGGCCCCTGAGGACGGGACAGACCAGGGCCATTCACCAGGACCGGCCCCTCCCCCTTGCACTCTCTGGGGCCTGTGCCAGGTCTCAGTGTGGCTCCATCAGCTGAGGCGGGCACACACACATATATATACACACATACACACACATGCATATACACATACACGCACACACACAGACACACAGACAGACACACACATATATACATATACTTAGACAGACACACACACACACACACACAGACAGGCAGACAGAATGACAGACAGACACATGCGCACACACAGACAGACACACACACGGACACGCATACATACTTACACACAGACAGACAGACACACAAACACACATAGATACGCACATTCACACGCATAAATACGCACATAACACACCTACACACGCATGCAGACAGAGACACACACGCACGCACACTCACCCACACAAACTACACCAACACACTCACACACACAGACATGCACTCACGCACATGCACGCGCCCATACACACACACTATAAACACAAATGTTTACTTTTTTTGGAACAAAAAGTAGAATAGCGTGTGCAATTTTAGTGTTGAATGATCTGCGTGTGCGTTATAGACTCGTTTGCTCCGATCAGACACAAATATTCCCCTTTAATTCAGCCTCAGCACAGACCACAGCTTGTGCGGCCTTCAGATTAATTGAGTTTGAGACCCCTGGTTTAGACAGAAGGGGCGGGGGAACCTTTCTGTGCTGATATGTGATGATAACAATCCATCAGTTTTATACAGCGCTCGTTTGACACTTCACATGTCATTATTCTTTTACTCCATACACGCCACAGCTGCCCTGGGGCACACTGACAGGAGAGAGGTAACCAGTCTGTCCCATCAGCCACCAACCATTCACACACACACCAGACTCATTCTAATGTGGATGAAGTGTCTTGCCTAAGCACACAACAGCCGCCCCATTGTGTCACCAGGTGTTCCCAGAGGTCTCCCATCCTCACAGTACTAACCAGGCCCGGTCCTGCTTAGCCTCAGAGGTGTGATGGGATCTGGCTGGTGTCCTTCACCCTGTGGAGGATGAGCTGTGAACAGGCGTGGTGGGCCGGCCTCATTTCCTGTTGTTGTAGTCCGTCAGCCGAGGTGGGGGACGGGGGGCGGGACAAAGGGGGAGGAGGGGTGAGGAGGCGAGGAGGCGAGGAGGGGAGGAGGGGAGGCAGGGGGGGTCGCTCCCTCGAGATTCCCCCGTGAGTCTCACATGGTCCGCGCTCAAATGCATTTAAAGGCTGCGTTTTGTGTAGAGCTACATTCCTGACCCCTGTACCTGAGAGCTGACCCAGGCCTGAACCACTGTGTGTGTCTGTCTGTGTGTGTGTCTGTGTGTCTGTCTGTGTCTGTGTGTGTATTAGTGTGTGTGTGTGTATGTGTACACGTGTGTATTTGTGTGTGTGTGTGTACACATGTGTATTTGTGTGTGTGTGTGCGTGTTTGTGTGTATTAGTGCGTGTGTGTTTCTGTTTGTGTGTGTATTAGTGTGTGTGCGCATGTGTGTATGTATGTATGTGCGTGTGTGTGCCTGCTTGTGTGTATTAGTGTGTGTGCGTGTGTGTATTAGTGCGTGCGTGTTTATTTGTATATAATGTCGCTGTGGTGTCACTACGGCCACAACATCCTCCAGCTTTAATCCCAGAACAGTTTTAAATCCCTGTGGTCAATCCCAGTCTGATGTGACCCTGATACTACAAAGTTTGGACACCCCTGATAGAAGCTCATTCCAGTCAAAGTGAGATGTGACATCACAGACAGATTGACAGGGTGGAAATAAATCCTAAAGTAAAGTGAATGGATGAAGTTCTGCCTCTGTCCGTTCTGTGCTGGGATCAGATCATGTTTGTATCAAAGGCACTGATGTAAAATCCTTTCCTTCCTCATTCTTCTGTAACTTTGAGTGACAGTCTGCAGAGGCAGGGGGCGGGGCCACATGTGTTTGTTTACATGAGTGCAGGGTCCAGACTGTTATCAGGATTCCCAGAGAGCAGGAATGCTTTAAATGATAGAAAAACAGCTCATGTCGCTCTGGACCCAGTGTGGTCCGAGTCCTGCTGTGTTTGCTCCAAAATCAGGGCTCGAGGACTTTATCAGGAGAGACTCTACAGGTCAGGAGAGACCCTACTGGTCAAGAGAGATTCTACAGGTCAAGAGAGACCCTACAGGTCAAGAGAGACTCTACAGGTCAAGACAGACCCTACAGGTCAAGAGAGACTCTACAGGTCAAGAGAGACCCTACAGATCAAGAGAGACTCTACAGGTCAAGAGAGACCCTACAGGTCAAGAGAGACTCTACAGGTCAGGAGAGACCCTACAGGTCAGGAGAGACCCTACTGGTCAAGAGAGACTCTACAGGTCAAGAGAGACCCTACAGGTCAAGAGAGACTCTACAGGTCAGGAGAGACTCTACAGGTCAAGAGAGACTCTACAGGTCAGGAGAGACCCTACAGGTCAAGAGAGACCCTACAGGTCAAGAGAGACCCTACAGGTCAAGAGAGACTCTACAGGTCAGGAGAGACCCTACTGGTCAAGAGAGACCCTACAGGTCAAGAGAGACCCTACTGGTCAGGAGAGACTCTACAGGTCAGGAGAGACTCTACAGGTCAGGAGAGACTCTACAGGTCAGGAGAGACTCTACAGGTCAGGAGAGACTCTACAGGTCAAGAGAGACCCTACAGGTCAAGAGAGACCCTACAGGTCAAGAGAGACTCTACAGGTCAGGAGAGACCCTACAGGTCAAGAGAGACTCTACAGGTCAGGAGAGACTCTACAGGTCAAGAGAGACTCTACAGGTCAGGAGAGACCCTACTGGTCAAGAGAGACCCTACAGGTCAAGAGAGACCCTACTGGTCAAGAGAGACTCTACAGGTCAGGAGAGACCCTACTGGTCAAGAGAGACTCTACAGGTCAGGAGAGACCCTACTGGTCAAGAGAGACTCTACAGGTCAAGAGAGACCCTACAGGTCAAGAGAGACTCTACAGGTCAGGAGAGACTCTACAGGTCAAGAGAGACTCTACAGGTCAGGAGAGACCCTACAGGTCAAGAGAGACTCTACAGGTCAGGAGAGACCCTACAGGTCAGGAGAGACCCTACTGGTCAAGAGAGACTCTACAGGTCAAGAGAGACTCTACAGGTCAGGAGAGACCCTACAGGTCAGGAGAGACCCTACTGGTCAAGAGAGACCCTACTGGTCAAGAGAGACTCTACAGGTCAAGAGAGACTCTACAGGTCAGGAGAGACCCTACAGGTCAAGAGAGACTCTACAGGTCAGGAGAGACCCTACAGGTCAGGAGAGACCCTACTGGTCAAGAGAGACTCTACAGGTCAGGAGAGACTCTACAGATCAAGAGAGACTCTACAGGTCAGGAGAGACCCTACAGGTCAAGAGAGACCCTACAGCTCAAGAGAGACTCTACAGGTCAGGAGAGACTCTACAGGTCAAGAGAGACTCTACAGATCAGGAGAGACCCTACTGTTCAAGAGAGACTCTACAGGTCAAGAGAGACTCTACAGGTCAGGAGAGACCCTACAGGTCAGGAGAGACTCTACAGGTCAGGAGAGACTCTACAGGTCAGGAGAGACCCTACAGGTCAGGAGAGACTCTACAGGTCAGGAGAGACCCTACAGTTCAGGAGAGACTCTACAGGTCAGGAGAGACCGGGCCCTGGTCGCGGTGAGGCTGGAGTGCCGGGCCCTGGTCGATGTTTTCTATTATATGAGAATACTATTTATTTTTCAAAATTTCTTTGAGAAACCTCTTCTTTCCCATAGAGCTGCGTTGGCACTTGGTGAAAAACAGAAACGGTTGAAGAACATAAAGAGGAGCCGCTCTCACACCTGCTGAAAAGGCCCTCAGGCCGGTCCCCGTGTGTCGGGCCCTGAGCTCGGAGCAGCAGCTCTAGTGTTGGTGACATTATCGTTGATGAGCTGCTGCATTATTGTAACAATGTGCTTCATGTGGGTCAGCCTTTATCTAACCCACTTGTGCGAGGGCCAGGGGCCCAGGGCCAGGACCACCTCGTAATTGTATTGGTGCGTGACAGATAACATTGATGTAAAGCCGGTTATTGTTGATGATGAGTCTATTGAACCAGGGCTTGCTCTTTCTGCGTCCTTGGGGAGCTTATCCTCTGCTGCTGCTTTTATTAAAACCCTTTAAACGCAGCGCTCGGTGATGGACAGGCAGATTACGGCTCTAATAAAACATCAGGATATACGGACACACTGCTATTAATACACAAATATGAGGATTACAGCTGTAAGATTAGGCCTGCTGTGGCCCCGCCCCCTCTGTCTGCCACAGCACTTTACTAACAAGGACATGCTCCTGTCTACTGTACTACTGCATCTGGACGCAGACAAAGGGATTAGAACCCTGGTTATTGGTTGCCATAGTAATCACTGCATACATTAGAACATTTTTCTGTCATATTTACGGAACAGGACAGCACAGGAGTGTGGCCCCTCCCCTGTGGCCTGTCCTGCAGATGTCCTCTGATAGTTACCTGCGTTAACATGCGCCACACACGCTGTTATCCCCAAGGGCGCGCGGCCCCTCCATCACGCCCTGTCCCACTCCTCGTTATCAGCTCGATTAATGAGCTCTGCATTAATGAAAGAGGAGGAGAGGCCCCGCAGGTGCGCTGACATCACCTCCTACACACTCACACGGGCCCCGAGACCATCAGATAAGGGTCCGCCTGAGTCCGGTCAAAGCGCTGTAATGGATCAAATCTCAGAACAAATCTCAGAACATCTTGAATTGAAGATCTACTGCTGTTGTAGATTTCACCGCAGACAGAAGCATGGGGCGTCTCCTTTAACACCAAGACTTCCAGAGTCTGAAATGTGTGTTTATGGAACCAGGAAGCGGATACCATCAACACAAAATAATCAAGATGTTTAGAATTTTACATAACACGCACTTTTCATATGTCCCTGGTTCATGATTTGCCTTAAATGTGCGGTGTGAACGCAGCCTTTACTGTTACCGCAATTCTGCTGACATTGTTCAAAGGGGCAGAGCACAGAGCGATACGGCAGGACTGATGCAGAAGCGCCATGACAATTCTTTATTATTATTAGATAGATACTTTATTGATCCCCATAGGAGAAATCCAGGTGTCCAGTAGCAGCAAAAACACATCCATCCACACAAACAAAACAAACACATTGATCATTCTAAAAAACTAACAATTGTCATAATGATAATAAGAAACAGCGCTTCAGGAACAGCATGGATCAATGTTGAGAGACTAAACATATACATCTCACTGTAAAATACAAGAACTCTCAATCATTAATTATTAATTCCGTAAACTCAAAATTCCCCAAAAAACATGTTTGGTCTGATCAAAGTCACTTTTCACTCCCAGGGGCCAAAACAAACCCAGGGCGCCAGGTGCACAGAACTCCCAGCGCAATCACCCACGCTTACACCCAAACCCCAACAGGAAATCAGGGTTGTCGTGGCAACGTGGCTCTATCGATTAAGCGCATCCGTCTCCCCAGGGTGAAGGGGGAGGGGGGTGAGGGCTGATGGGGAGACAGCTCTGGGCACCGTGGGCGAGACACAGCGGCCAGTGTGGATGTGTGATGTCATGTGGTCGGGCTGATCTGGGCTTTTGTCTCTTCTGGCGCCGATATAAAAGCTGAAGACATTTGTATGCACGGTAGAAGGTCGTGTTGTGGAGGAGTGGACGACTCAGCTGTGAAAGGTCCCACTATGGGACGAAAATAAAGGTTCTCTTATCTTATTTTTTATTTAATTGATAGGGACAAGTGTAGAGAATCAACATGTCATATACCACAGCATTTAGAAGCAAGGCTAATTTGTAATTTTTGTTCCTAGAAGGGCTTTTTACCACACAAAAAATGTTCTCCTGGAGACATAGTGTATATAACGTCAATGCTGCTAGCTCAATGAAGTTCAATAGAAAAGTGCTCATGGACAAAGTTTTGGTCCAACTGGCTCTGGCTTCTACTGACCTACAAAAAAAACTCCTCTGGCTCAGTAACCGTTTGTGTCACACTCACAATTTGAACTTTAAAAATCTGTAGTTTAGCGCTCTCTGTGATCTGTTTATCATTGTCTTTGAAAATCCAGTTATGAGCCAAAAAAATATTGACCAATCAGATGCCTTTATTTAGGAGGAAATACTATGGCTTGTCTTAGCAACCGTCTTAGCAACACATCTGCCCCTGTTTCAGTGCAAAGCTAATGCCGTGGAAGAATGCCCATAAACGGAAACTGGTTCCAGCTAGCTTACGTTAACCTATTTTGCATTAAGGCTAACGCTATAGTGATGTCACACTGGGTCAGTCCTGTCCTGATGTACGTCTATGGGTCTAAGATGGTTCTAAAACTCGCTGGAGTCTTAACAACGTCAAAGTGAACACAAGCAGAGCCTGATATTGGTTTTTGATGAGTGAAAGTCTTGCATAAAACTGGCCTTTGGTTCCAGACCCAGTGGCCCACATTGGTCCTCAGCCCGGGTCACACGGGTCCACCCCCCCCACACACCCACACACACACCGGTCAGCTGTGGTGGGGTTTCGTAAGGCTGGCTCAGGGCTCATCGATCGCCGTATTGACCGGTCAGAGAGTGTTTTGGTGAACACTGTATGGACACGGCTCGAGTATGCAGCTGCAGGAACTATTTCTAGGATCTGGTGATGTCACATATTTTACTTTAGCGACAGTTATTACAATACATAACTGTAGCTACGCCCAAAAGTTTTATGTAGCACTGTGAAATGTGTGTGTATGGAACAAAGAAGTGGATTTTGGGAATTTAACCATAACACGTGCTTTTAAAGGTCTTGGGTTCAGGATTTGCCTTAAATGTAAATAAACCAAAGTGCACAATTCCGCTGACATTGTTTAAAGGGGCAGAGCACAGAGCGATATGGCAGGACTGATGCAGAAGTGCGACGACAATTCTTTATCCTGACATCGTTTTGGATCAATATTGACGGGACCTATCAAAGGGACTAAATATATAAACGTCACTCTAAATGTGCTTTCCTTCTCGACTGTAGCTGCTCCTCCTCCGTGAGTCACAGGCCACACCCCCTCCTCATCCTTGCCCTCCTCTAGGCCCCGGGGAGCCAGCCAGTCTAACTCTGCCGGCTGACCATCCATACGCTCACACAAACACACACAAATATATACTCATGGACATGCGCACACACTCTCTCTCTCTCACACACACACACACACACACTCATGCACACCCGCTCGCTTGCACGCACGCACGCACACACACACACATACAGACACACACCTCCACCCTCAGACGGCTGGGGGACAGGCCTCTCTTTAGCAGGCTCCGGTCGGCTGAGCTGCCCTCGCCGTGACAGAGCGCTAATTGATGCGTCGCTAACCAGGAGCTCTGTCTTTGGCTAATGGCCGCTTCCCCCGCTCCACATCTCACCAATGTTTCTCTTATTCATGATGATTGTAGATTCTGCTCATCCCTGTGGATATGAGCTGCTTTTGGACAATCTGACACCGTCATTAGACATGTTTTCATATTTTGTACTTATTTATTCAGTTATTGGTGATCAACAAAAAAAAGCAAACACAAAAATTGATTGTTTTTAGAGAATCAAAAGGGTTTGGGATGTAGTTAAAACACTTTTCACACAATGTTTTACTAATTTGGATGGATACAAGAGACTGTATACAGATGGACCAAAAGGGAAGTGCTCATGGACGAAGTTTTGATCCAACTCACTCTGGCTCCTATTGAAATGTAAAAGTAAACTCCTCTAGCTCAGTCACCCCCTCCCTCTCTATGGTAGTGTCTGCTCCTGCCCCCCCCCCCCCCCCCCCCCCCCCCCCCTCTCTATGGTAGTTTCTGCTCCTGTCCCCCCCCCTCTCTATGGCAGTCTGGTCCTGTCCCCCCCCCTCTCTATGGTAGTGTCTGGTCCTGTCCCCCCCCCCTCTCTATGGTAGTGTCTGGTCCTGTCCCCCCTCCCTCTCTATGGTAGTGTCTGGTCCTGTCCCCCCCCTCTCTATGGTAGTTTCTGCCCTGTCCCCCCTCCCTCTCTATGGCAGTCTGTCCTGTCCCCCCCTCTCTATGGTAGTGTCTGGTCCTGTCCCCCCCCCCTCTCTATGGTAGTGTCTGGTCCTGTCCCCCCTCCCTCTCTATGGTAGTGTCTGGTCCTGTCCCCCTCCTCTCTATGGTAGTGTCTGGTCCTGTCCCCCCTCCTCTTAGGTCTGATCCTGTCCCCCCCCCCTCTCTATGGTAGTGTCTGGTCCTGTCCCCCCCCCTCTCTATGGTAGTGTCTGGTCCTGTCCCCCTCCCTCTCTATGGTAGTGTCTGGTCCTGTCCCCCCCTCCCTCTCTATGGTAGTGGCTGGTCCTGTCCCCCCCCTCCCTCTCTATGGTAGTGTCTGGTCCTGTCCCCCCCTCCCTCTCTATGGTAGTGTCTGGTCCTGTCCCCCCTCCCTCTCTATGGTAGTGTCTGGTCCTGTCCCCCCTCCCTCTCTATGGTAGTGTCTGATCCTGTCCCCCCCCCCTCTCTATGGTAGTGTCTGGTCCTGTCCCCCCTCCCTCTCTATGGTAGTGTCTGGTCCTGTCCCCCCCCCCTCTCTATGGCAGTGTCTGGTCCTGTCCCCCCCTCCCTCTCTATGGTAGTGTCTGGTCCTGTCCCCCCCCCCCCTCTCTATGGTAGTGTCTGGTCCTGTCCCCCCCTCCCTCTCTATGGTAGTGTCTGGTCCTGTCCCCCCTCCCTCTCTATGGTAGTGTCTGCTCCTGTCCCCCCCCCTCTCTATGGTAGTGTCTGGTCCTGTCCCCCCCTCCCTCTCTATGGTAGTGTCTGGTCCTGTCCCCCCTCCCTCTCTATGGTAGTGTCTGGTCCTGTCCCCCCCCCCCTCTCTATGGTAGTGTCTGGTCCTGTCCCCCCCCCTCTCTATGGTAGTGTCTGGTCCTGTCCCCCCCCCTCTCTATGGTAGTGTCTGGTCCTGTCCCCCCCCTCTCTATGGTAGTGTCTGGTCCTGTCCCCCCCCCTCTCTATGGTAGTGGCTGGTCCTGTCCCCCCCCCTCTCTATGGTAGTGTCTGGTCCTGTCCCCCCCCTCTCTATGGTAGTGTCTGGTCCTGTCCCCCCCCCCCTCTCTATGGTAGTGTCTGGTCCTGCCCCCCCTCCCTCTCTATGGTAGTGTCTGGTCCTGCCCCCCCCCTCCCTCTCTATGGTAGTGTCTGGTCCTGTCCCCCCCCTCTCTATGGTAGTGTCTGGTCCTGTCCCCCCCCTCTCTATGGTAGTGTCTGGTCCTGTCCCCCCCCCTCTCTATGGTAGTGTCTGGTCCTGTCCCCCCCCTCTCTATGGTAGTGGCTGGTCCTGTCCCCCCCCCCCTCTCTATGGTAGTGGCTGGTCCTGTCCCCCCTCCCTCTCTATGGTAGTGTCTGGTCCTGCCCCCCCCCCCCCCCTCTCTATGGTAGTGTCTGCTCCTGTCCCCCCCCCCTCTCTATGGTAGTGTCTGGTCCTGTCCCCCCCTCCCTCTCTATGGGAGAGTCCAGCAGGCGGTTAGAGACCAGATGTGTGCCTCCCCTGGTCCGGGCTCTAATGCCTCTGGGATTATTCTCATGGTGGTATCAGGCTCAGATTAGCGGCCTGAACACGGCACAGCATACACGCCACTCTCATGCGGTGATGTCACCAAACACGGTTGGGATCATGTGCTTTAGTTGGATTTGGGAGCGTGTCCATGGACTGTACCGTCCAGCTGGTTCCAGTAATTTCCATACGGGAGGGCACGCCATTTAACCGCTGGAGGATCCAATTCAATTCAATTTATTTTTGAATAGCCTTAAATCACAACAGTATTTTATCTCAGAGGACTTTACAAAGCTGTCGATTCGCCAACACAGATCAGAGAATCAACAAGCCACTGTCCATAAATGTCCGTAGTCGGAGTGGTTCGTTTGTGCACATGGGCAAGGCACCTTTATACAGAACTTAATATTCAGAATCATTCATGTTGGTTTTGACAATATACATTTAAGAGTTTCCTCAACCATTTGGTGGAGTCACTTTTTGAGTCACTAAAAATCTACCTTACGCTTGGAACTGAAATCTACCTCTTTGGGGCTCTATCACTTGGTTGAAGGGCACTTTTGAAAAATGTAAAATCAAAAAAACAGAAAAATGTACATTGCTTTCTTCAAGGAGAGAACATTAAAACAACTCAACTCAATTCCATGTATTTTTGTGGAGCCCAAATCAATGTGACATATACAGTCTCAGAAGTCAGAAAGGTTGATCCAAGTGCTACAGGCACAAAAGAAAACAGAAAATTAAACAGAATTAAATACGCACAAACACATGTCAAATATAAAACAGTGAATTTTAGTTGGCGTCAAGAGAGAAGGTACAATTATGTCTTTAGACTTGATTTAAAGGTACACTGTGTAGTTTCTACTCCCATCTAGCATTGAGATCATATATTGCAATCTACGATACTACGGTAGCTTCGTAAGACAATATGTGGTCTTTGACAGTGGTCCCCAACTGCCACTCAAACTCCTTTTTTAAATATGAAGGTATTAGTTTCTTCTCTACCAATCAAGCTAATAACATCGCTAACTCACTACTGTCTGGTACAGAATAATAACATTTTTACTGATATTAGCTTTGCCTGAGCTAATAACATCTCCAGTCTCCGAGTCTGTACAGTGGTTGGCGACGGGGAGGGGGCGGGGCCACATCTACGGCGTAAACACAGAATGACAGCCTCTCTGCTGGATCTGCTGATATCCCATTTACCTCAGCTCTCACAAACGCAGCCACATTTCACCGGCGGGGCACAATCTCGCGTCTGTCTGCCGGGTCTCGCTGGCGTGGCACTTTTTTCTGCCTTTCGTGGCCGTTCTGAGGCTTTATTTCAGCGCTGTCTCGTCCTCTCCTCGTCTTTATCAGCGGCGAACGCAGGAAAACAAGCTTGTAAAAGTGTGACGGCTGATACGGGGCGAAGGAGAGGAGGATGGGAGGCGGTTGGCTGCGGCCCAGAGAAATGGCTAAACGTGTGTTGTTTTAGCGCTTTTGTGCCAGACTCGCACTTCATGAATATTTGAAGGTGGCGGAATGCTTTGGTCGGGCCGTGTAAGAGCTGAACGGCAGACAGATCTGAGCTGGGTTTTGGAGAATCGACACTGTGGAAACGTCAAAGTAGATGAACGCTTTAAAGGAGACATTATGCATTAAACCAGGGCTCTTCTTCTTATTCATGCAGAGGGCTGGATGATCGGAGGACGAGGGTCTCTGGGCTAATAAAAAACCACCACAACTCTACTGTTTTAGTTATAATTACAAGTATAAAGTCCACAGGTGACTTATCCTTGAACAAGTACAATTATACTTCCAGAGTTTTGTTCTCTTAATATTCTAGTATCTGAAATGATAATAATGATGCATGGCTTTTATACAGCGCTTTTTTGGACACTCAAAAACGCTTCACATGTCATTATCCATTCACTCCCTACACAGTGGTGATGCCACGATGCTAGTGTAAAGAACTGAGCATTGTTAGCTGCAGACTGCACCTTCAGTTCAGATGTATAACTGTGTTTGTGTACGCGTCAGTGCCTGTGTATATGATTATGTCTGAGATATTTGTATGTGTGCATTCAGGAATGAGCTGGAGAGTATGCACGAGGTGGGACAGTGAGCAGGAGAGAGGAGGAGGAGGTGGGACAGTGAGCAGGAGAGAGGAGGAGCAGGTGGGACAGTGAGCAGGAGAGAGGAGGAGGAGGTTGGACAGTGAGCAGGAGAGACGAGGAGGAGGTTGGACAGTGAGCAGGAGAGAGGAGGAGGAGGTTGGACAGTGAGCAGGAGAGAGGAGGAGGAGGTTGGACAGTGAGCAGGAGAGAGGAGGAGGAGGTGGGACAGTGAGCAGGAGAGAGGAGGAGGAGGTGGGACAGTGAGCAGGAGAGAGGAGGAGGAGGTTGGACAGTGAGCAGGAGAGAGGAGGAGGAGGTTGGACAGTGAGCAGGAGAGAGGAGGAGGAGGTGGGACAGTGAGCAGGAGAGAGGAGGAGGAGGTGGTGGGACAGTGAGCAGGAGAGAGGAGGAGGAGGTGGGACAGTGAGCAGGAGAGAGGAGGAGGAGGTGGGACAGTGAGCAGGAGAGAGGAGGAGGAGGTGGGACAGTGAGCAGGAGAGAGGAGGAGGAGGTGGGACAGTGAGCTGGAGAGAGGAGGAGGAGGTGGGACAGTGAGCAGGAGAGAGGAGGAGGAGGTGGGACAGTGAGCTGGAGAGAGGAGGAGGAGGTGGGACAGTGAGCAGGAGAGAGGAGGAGGAGGTGGGACAGTGAGCAGGAGAGAGGAGGAGGAGGTGGGACAGTGAGCAGGAGAGAGGAGGAGGTGGGACAGTGAGCAGGAGAGAGGAGGAGGAGGTGGGACAGTGAGCAGGAGAGAGGAGGAGGTGGGACAGTGAGCTGGAGGAGGAGGAGGTGGGACAGTGAGCAGGAGAGAGGAGGAGGAGGTTGGACAGTGAGCTGGAAAGAGGAGGAGGAGGTGGGACAGTGAGCAGGAGAGAGGAGGAGGAGGTGGGACAGTGAGCAGGAGAGAGGAGGAGGTGGGACAGTGAGCAGGAGAGAGGAGGAGGAGGTGGGACAGTGAGCAGGAGAGAGGAGGAGGTGGGACAGTGAGCTGGAAAGAGGAGGAGGAGGTTGGACAGTGAGCAGGAGAGAGGAGGAGGAGGTTGGACAGTGAGCTGGAAAGAGGAGGAGGAGGTGGGACAGTGAGCAGGAGAGAGGAGGAGGAGGTGGGACAGTGAGCAGGAGAGAGGAGGAGGAGGTGGGACAGTGAGCAGGAGAGAGGAGGAGGAGGTGGGACAGTGAGCAGGAGAGAGGAGGAGGAGGTGGGACAGTGAGCAGGAGAGAGGAGGAGGTGGGACAGTGAGCAGGAGAGAGGAGGAGGAGGTGGGACAGTGAGCAGGAGAGAGGAGGAGGAGGTGGGACAGTGAGCAGGAGAGAGAAGGAGGAGGTTGGACAGTGAGCTGGAAAGAGGAGGAGGAGGTGGGACAGTGAGAAGGAGAGAGGAGGAGGAGGTTGGACAGTGAGCAGGAGAGAGGAGGAGGAGGTTGGACAGTGAGCTGGAAAGAGGAGGAGGAGGTGGGACAGTGAGCAGGAGAGAGGAGGAGGTGGAACAGTGAGCTGGAAAGAGGAGGAGGAGGTTGGACAGTGAGCAGGAGAGAGGAGGAGGAGGTTGGACAGTGAGCTGGAAAGAGGAGGAGGAGGTGGGACAGTGAGCAGGAGAGAGGAGGAGGAGGTTGGACAGTGAGCAGGAGAGAGGAGGAGGAGGTGGGACAGTGAGCAGGAGAGAGGAGGAGGTGGGACAGTGAGCTGGAAAGAGGAGGAGGAGGTTGGACAGTGAGCTGGAAAGAGGAGGAGGAGGTTGGACAGTGAGCAGGAGAGAGGAGGAGGAGGTTGGACAGTGAGCAGGAGAGAGGAGGAGGAGGTGGGACAGTGAGCAGGAGAGAGGAGGAGGAGGTTGGACAGTGAGCAGGAGAGAGGAGGAGGAGGTGGGACAGTGAGCAGGAGAGAGGGAGGAGGAGGTTGGACAGTGAGCAGGAGAGAGGAGGAGGAGGTGGGACAGTGAGCAGGAGAGAGGAGGAGGAGGTTGGACAGTGAGCAGGAGAGAGGAGGAGGAGGTGGGACAGTGAGCAGGAGAGAGGAGGAGGAGGTGGGACAGTGAGCAGGAGAGAGGAGGAGGAGGTTGGACAGTGAGCAGGAGAGAGGAGGAGGAGGTGGGACAGTGAGCAGGAGAGAGGAGGAGGAGGTGGGACAGTGAGCAGGAGAGAGGAGGAGGAGGTTGGACAGTGAGCAGGAGAGAGGAGGAGGAGGTGGGACAGTGAGCAGGAGAGAGGAGGAGGAGGTTGGACAGTGAGCAGGAGAGAGGAGGAGGAGGTGGGACAGTGAGCAGGAGAGAGGAGGAGGAGGTTGGACAGTGAGCTGGAAAGAGGAGGAGGAGGTGGGACAGTGAGCAGGAGAGAGGAGGAGGAGGTTGGACAGTGAGCAGGAGAGAGGGAGGAGGAGGTGGGACAGTGAGCAGGAGAGAGGAGGAGGAGGTTGGACAGTGAGCTGGAAAGAGGAGGAGGAGGTGGGACAGTGAGCAGGAGAGAGGAGGAGGTGGGACAGTGAGCTGGAAAGAGGAGGAGGAGGTTGGACAGTGAGCAGGAGAGAGGAGGAGGAGGTTGGACAGTGAGCAGGAGAGAGGAGGAGGAGGAGGAGGTGGGACAGTGAGCAGGAGAGAGGAGGAGGAGGTGGGACAGTGAGCAGGAGAGAGGAGGAGGAGGTGGGACAGTGAGCAGGAGAGAGGAGGAGGAGGTGGGACAGTGAGCAGGAGAGAGGAGGAGGAGGTGGGACAGTGAGCAGGAGAGAGGAGGAGGAGGTGGGACAGTGAGCTGGAAAGAGGAGGAGGAGGTGGGACAGTGAGCAGGAGAGAGGAGGAGGAGGTGGGACAGTGAGCTGGAAAGAGGAGGAGGAGGTGGGACAGTGAGCAGGAGAGAGGAGGAGGAGGTGGGACAGTGAGCAGGAGAGAGGAGGAGGAGGTGGGACAGTGAGCAGGAGAGAGGAGGAGGAGGTGGGACAGTGAGCAGGAGAGAGAAGGAGGAGGTTGGACAGTGAGCTGGAAAGAGGAGGAGGAGGTGGGACAGTGAGCAGGAGAGAGGAGGAGGAGGTTGGACAGTGAGCAGGAGAGAGGAGGAGGAGGTGGGACAGTGAGCAGGAGAGAGGAGGAGGAGGTGGGACAGTGAGCAGGAGAGAGGAGGAGGAGGTGGGACAGTGAGCAGGAGAGAGGAGGAGGAGGTGGGACAGTGAGCAGGAGAGAGGAGGAGGAGGTGGGACAGTGAGCAGGAGAGAGGAGGAGGAGGTGGGACAGTGAGCAGGAGAGAGGAGGAGGAGGTGGGACAGTGAGCAGGAGAGAGGAGGAGGAGGTGGGACAGTGAGCAGGAGAGAGAAGGAGGAGGTGGGACAGTGAGCTGGAAAGAGGAGGAGGAGGTGGGACAGTGAGCAGGAGAGAGGAGGAGGAGGTTGGACAGTGAGCTGGAAAGAGGAGGAGGAGGTGGGACAGTGAGCAGGAGAGAGGAGGAGGTGGGACAGTGAGCTGGAGAGAGGAGGAGGAGGTTGGACAGTGAGCAGGAGAGAGGAGGAGGAGGAGGAGGTGGGACAGTGAGCAGGAGAGAGGAGGAGGAGGTGGGACAGTGAGCAGGAGAGAGGAGGAGGAGGTGGGACAGTGAGCAGGAGAGAGGAGGAGGAGGTGGGACAGTGAGCAGGAGAGAGGAGGAGGAGGTGGGACAGTGAGCAGGAGAGAGGAGGAGGAGGTGGGACAGTGAGCTGGAAAGAGGAGGAGGAGGTGGGACAGTGAGCAGGAGAGAGGAGGAGGAGGTGGGACAGTGAGCTGGAAAGAGGAGGAGGAGGTGGGACAGTGAGCAGGAGAGAGGAGGAGGAGGTGGGACAGTGAGCAGGAGAGAGGAGGAGGAGGTGGGACAGTGAGCAGGAGAGAGGAGGAGGAGGTGGGACAGTGAGCAGGAGAGAGAAGGAGGAGGTTGGACAGTGAGCTGGAAAGAGGAGGAGGAGGTGGGACAGTGAGCAGGAGAGAGGAGGAGGAGGTTGGACAGTGAGCAGGAGAGAGGAGGAGGAGGTGGGACAGTGAGCAGGAGAGAGGAGGAGGAGGTGGGACAGTGAGCAGGAGAGAGGAGGAGGAGGTGGGACAGTGAGCAGGAGAGAGGAGGAGGAGGTGGGACAGTGAGCAGGAGAGAGGAGGAGGAGGTGGGACAGTGAGCAGGAGAGAGGAGGAGGAGGTGGGACAGTGAGCAGGAGAGAGGAGGAGGAGGTGGGACAGTGAGCAGGAGAGAGGAGGAGGAGGTGGGACAGTGAGCAGGAGAGAGAAGGAGGAGGTGGGACAGTGAGC
>OZ035834.1:37288862-37363862 GCA_964034765.1 Knipowitschia caucasica | reverse complement strand
ATTAAGTTTGTAAACTAGAATAAAATAAACTCTGGAGCTATAATATACTTTTGAATGCGCTGGAAAACATGTTTTGTTTGATGTTTTTTTATTGCTTTTTTCTACCTAAGATGTTTCTGCAGTTCAGTGTTCATGGTTTTACACTGGTCCAAACCAGAGCAGAGAGGATTCATGGTTTTACACTGGTCCAAACCAGAGCAGAGAGGATTCATGGTTTTACACTGGTCCAAACCAGAGCCGAGAGGATTCATGGTTTTACACTGGTCCAAACCAGAGCAGAGAGGATTCATGGTTTTACACTGGTCCAAACCAGAGCAGAGAGGATTCATGGTTTTACACTGGTCCAAACCAGAGCAGAGAGGATTCATGGTTTTACACTGGTCCAAACCAGAGCAGAGAGGATTCATGGTTTTACACTGGTCCAAACCAGAGCCGAGAGGATTCATGGTTTTACACTGGTCCAAACCAGAGCAGAGAGGATTCATGGTTTTACACTGGTCCAAACCAGAGCCGAGAGGATTCATGGTTTTACACTGGTCCAAACCAGAGCAGAGAGGATTCATGGTTTTACACTGGTCCAAACCAGAGCAGAGAGGATTCATGGTTCGAACCAAGAGGATCAGGCAAGAATCCACTGGAGGAATGCTAACTTTTTGAATAATGCTAATTAAGCACTAAGCATTTTACTTTGGACTAGAGCAGAGAAAATGGTCCGAACCAAGCGGCTGTTCCACCTCTGCTGCTGTGACCCGTCCTGCTCCACCCAGAGGCTACTCCACCTCTGCTGCTGTGACCCGTCCTGCTCCACCCAGAGGCTACTCCACCTCCGCTGCTGTGACCCGTCCTGCTCCACCCAGAGGCTACTCCACCTCTACTGCTGTGACCTGAAGTGCTGTTGCTTATTAATACTATTGTTTTTTAGAATGATCAATTTTATTTTTTCCGCTACTGGACACGTGAATTTCTCCTACATGGATCAATATCAGTATCTATCTATCTGTCTAAATGCACTTGGTTCAGAGGTATTTACAGATGTGTATTTTGTACTTTAGCAGCAGAGAATATGAGCAGAATAAACAGCAGTAACAAGTAGCAGGTAAAGTGCAGTAATAATAATGATAATAACAGGTAAAGTGACTAGTAAATGACAAAAATATCAACAATCTCTACAATAAATGTGTTTAGATTTGTGCCACTCTATGATGTCACAGGTCAAACAGCCTGGACGTGGACGTTCTGTGAGGGGGCGGGGCGCGCTGATGTGTATCTCTGTGCGGAGACAGACGAGGCCAATTTTTGCATGACACATCTTTTTATTCCTGTACAAAGCGGCGTGCGGTGGTGCGTAACCGTGCGCCGCTCTCCCCGTGCTCCGTGTGCGTGTGACGGTTTGTGACAGCGCCCCGCGGCGACCATCACCGCTGAGCACTCTGGACAGGCCAGCTTTGTCTTTTAAAGCCATTAGCACCACACACACGCACACACACACACATACACATTGACACACAAATACATACAGACATACACAAAGACACACATCCCAACATATACACAGACACAGGCACATACAGAAACACATAGATAAACACACATATACTGTACACACACACACACACATGTAGGGGCATGCACACCTACACACTCACACTTGGGAGAAAGCACGCAGGTACATACACACATAGGAGGACACACACACATCCTGACACACACACACACTTGGGAGAAAGCACACACACACATACAGACATAAGAGGACACACACACATCCTGACAAACACACACACACACTTGGGAGAAAGCACAGACACACATACAGACATAGGAGGGCACACACACACCCTGACTGACTAACACACACACAAATAGGAGGGCACACACACTTGGGAGAAAGCACACACGCACACATATAAGAGGGCACACATACACCCTGACACACACACACAAATACACACACACCCTGACTGACTAACACACACACCCTGACACACACACACACACACACCCTGACTGACTAACACGCACACACACACACACACTTGGGAAAAAGCACACACGCACACACATAGGAGGGCACACATACACCCTGACACACACACACACAGATACACACACACCCTGACACACACACAGATACACACACACACACTGACTGACTAACACACACAAACACACCCTCACACACAGATACACACCCACCCTGACTGACTAAAACACATACACACAAACACACCCTGACACACACACAGATACACACACACACACTGACTGACTAACACACACAAACACACCCTCACACACAGATACACACCCACCCTGACTGACTAAAACACATACACACAAACACACCCTGACACACACAGATACACACACACTCTGACTGACTGACTAACACACACACACACACACACACACCCTGACACACACACACACACACACACACACACACACACACACACGTGTCGTTGCCCCCTTTACCTCCCCTTGCCCTGGTTTCTTGACAGATGACGTTGCTGTCTGAACATGGACACACTGTTATCACTGATTCTGCTGAAGTCAAATTAAGTGTGTGATGGACGTGAGGGAGGAGCTGCTGAGAGGACCACCCTCCCTCGGCCAATCAGAGTCAGCCAAATGTTTTTACTACGATAAGTGAACAATAACTAAATAAGGTGTATGTTTACACCTGTACATTAGCAGCAGTATGTTTACACCTGTACATTAGCAGCAGTATGTTTACACCTGTACATTAGCAGCAGTATGTTTACACCTGTACATTAGCAGCAGTATGTTTACACCTGTACATTAGCAGCAGTATGTTTACACCTGTACATTAGCAGCAGTATGTTTACATCTGTACATTAGCAGCAGTATGTTTACACCTGTACATTAGCAGCAGTATGTTTACACCTGTACATTAGCAGCAGTATGTTTACACCTGTACATTAGCAGCAGTATGTTTACACCTGTACATTAGCAGCAGTATGTTTACACCTGTACATTAGCAGCAGTATGTTTACACCTGTACATTAGCAGCTGTACAACTTCCATTCTTCAGCGTGTTTTAGTCTTGTTCTCTTTAACTGATGTATTTATGCACTTGTCTGATGCACTCTGGGGACTTTTGTGCATGTATTCTAGTGTGGTTTTACTGCAAATGGCAAATAAAACACATCTGAATCTGTGTGAATGTGTTGTTGCTGTTGTTGTTGTTGTTGTTGCTGTTGTTGTTGTTGTTGCTGTTGTCGTTGCTGTTGTTGTTGTTGTTGTTGTTGTTGTTGCTGTTGCTGTTGCTGTTGTTGCTGTTGTTGTTGTTGTACCACATGACGAGTGCAGCCTGGAATGTCCATCACCTGCCCCACAAATACACCAGGCCTGCGCCACTCTCTCCCAATTTAGGCCGCCACTCCTCCCACACTGCCTGCACCTCCCACTCCTCCTACACCTCCTACACCTCCTACACCTCCTACACCTCCCATACCGCCTACACCTCCTACACCTCCCATACCGCCTACACCTCCTACACCTCCCATACCGCCTACACCTCCTACACCTCCCATACCTTCTACACCTCCTACACCTCCCATACCGCCTACACCTCCTACACCTCCCATACCGCCTACACCTCCTACACCTCCCATACCGCCTACACCTCCTACACCTCCCATACCGTCTACACCTCCTACACCTCCCATACCGCCTACACCTCCTACACCTCCTACACCTCCCATACCTTCTACACCTCCTACACCTCCCATACCTTCTACACCTCCTACACCTCCCATACCGCCTACACCTCCCACACCTCCCATACCGCCTACACCTCCCACACCTCCCATACCTTCAACACCTCCTACACCTCCCATACCTTCTACACCTCCTACACCTCCCATACCGCCTACACCTCCTACACCTCCCATACCTTCTACACCTCCTACACCTCCCATACCTTCTACACCTCCTACACCTCCCATACCGCCTACACCTCCTACACCTCCCATACCTTCTACACCTCCCACACCTCCCATACCTTCTACACCTCCTACACCTCCCATACCGCCTACACCTCCTACACCTCCCATACCGCCTACACCTCCTACACCTCCCATACCGCCTACACCTCCCACACCTCCCATACCGCCTACACCTCCCCACACCTCCCATACCTTCTACACCTCCCACACCTCCCATACCTTCTACACCTCCTACACCTCCCATACCGCCTACACCTCCTACACCTCCCATACCTTCTACACCTCCCACACCTCCCATACCTTCTACACCTCCCACACCTCCCATACCGCCTACACCTCCTACACCTCCCATACCTTCTACACCTCCCACACCTCCCATACCGCCTACACCTCCTACACCTCCCATACCTTCTACACCTCCCACACCTCCCATACCGCCTACACCTCCTACACCTCCCATACCTTCTACACCTCCCACACCTCCCATACCGCCTACACCTCCCACACCTCCCATACCTTCTACACCTCCCACACCTCCCATACCTTCTACACCTCCTACACCTCCCATACCGCCTACACCTCCTACACCTCCCATACCTTCTACACCTCCCACACCTCCCATACCGCCTACACCTCCCACACCTCCCATACCTTCTACACCTCCCACACCTCCCATACCGCCTACACCTCCCACACCTCCCATACCTTCTACACCTCCCACACCTCCCATACCTTCTACACCTCCTACACCTCCCATACCGCCTACACCTCCTACACCTCCCATACCTTCTACACCTCCCACACCTCCCATACCGCCTACACCTCCCACACCTCCCATACCTTCTACACCTCCCACACCTCCCATACCTTCTACACCTCCTACACCTCCCATACCGCCTACACCTCCCACACCTCCCATACCTTCTACACCTCCCACACCTCCCATACCGCCTACACCTCCTACACCTCCCATACCTTCTACACCTCCCACTCCTCCCATACCTTCTACACCTCCATCTCCCATAGCTTATACACCTCCCACACCTCCCTCACCTTCCACACCTCCTCTCTGAACCTCCACAGCGTGAGTCAGTGAGGGCCACGTTCGTCCTTGTTAGTGGCCCCTGGACTGATTCTCGTTGATGTCTTAAAAGAGTTCCAGCTCATCTTAAAGCTAATGTTCCGGCCAATGAGATGGCACCCCAAATGTCATTTGATTTATTGTAATATTGGATTCCAAAACAATATTTTATTTCTTTCAATAAAATAAGTCAAATACGACCTTTTTTGGTTTTGACCCAGTATTGGTTCAATCCAAACAAACAGTAACTGAACTGTTAAAAAAATGTACCAGAAAATAACAGTAATACTTCTGGGAAAATCTCATTACATTTTCTTCCGCTTAATCCGCTGCCGGGTCGCGGGGCAGCAGTCTGAGCAGACGTACACAGACCTCCCTCTCCACACACACTTCTTCCAGCTCATCTGGGGGAATCCTGGTCTCCTCCCCGTGGGACGTGCCCCGAACACCTCCCCAACAGAAGCCCGAGCCACCCCACATGGCTTCTCTCCATAGAAACAGAAATGAACTCATTTCGACCTCTTGTATCCACGATCTCGTCGTTCAGTATTCATGGAAAAGTACATGAAAACAACAGAGGACAAAACACAGCTCTTAAACAGTTTGTTTCATTAGTTTTGTGTCTCTGTAGATCAGCTTTCACCGACAGAAAAGTGAAAATGAGAGGACCACCCTCTTCCCAAAGACAGTGACTCACAAACTTTCTGTTGGTCTCCTTTGTAATCTCAGGTCAGTGCAAGAGTCCAGTTTGGGTTTTGTCATGTTTTTCACCTGCACAGAATGTATTTGTTTTTACAGATCAATAAATGTTAAAGGTTAATCTTTGTGGTTGGGTTTGGGTTAGGTTCCAGCATTAAATAATATTCATAATTTTTGACATTTTCTGTTTCTTTATGCAGTTTGTGTTTTTATGAAATTGTTTTTTATTTCTTTGAACCTTTAGCTCCATTCATGTATAGCCATTTTCGGTCACTTTCTTTTTACGGCACCTGAAGCCCTTTTTTAAAGAAGCTGGTCCTGGACTGATTTTGGGCGGGTTCTGGTACCAGAGGAGTGCGAGTGCTGGTTACCATAGCAACGCACTCTTTACTGTTAGCAGATAGCATTTGATAGCATTTCAACCAAATGTTTTTGCACTATTTCAAGTTATGTCCACCAGTTTCAGTAAAGGTAAACACCTCTTAAATGACTTTTAATACGACTGGTGAAAAACTGAAAACTCCATGGCCTCTGATTGAAACACGGTTAGCTGCAACGTTAGCCTTGTGTCTGTGGTGGTTTTGTGGTGGTGGACGGTCAGCACTAGATCATATACGGAATCGGGACGAAACCGGAAGTAACAATCCTACTTTCGAATTAGTTTTAGACTAATAAGTCCTTAAGTGGTTTTAGGCGTCTGTGTAAGATGGTTAAGGTTAGGGTTAAGGTGGTCTGTGTAAGATGGTTAAGGTTAGGGTTAAGGCTGGATCTGAGTAAGATGTCCCCAGTGTCCAACCCATTTCTGGGATGGATGTTGACGATCTATTGTTTCTATAAAGACTAATTCATATTTATTTTTTCAAACAAGCTCTGAAAGTAATACATCACAGGTTTTCTCTGTTGCTGTAATTCTTAGAGAGAGAAATGTTATTCAGCTAGAGATTTTTTTGAGATTTTATTTTTGCTTCTATACAAAAAAATAGATACAAATAGATTTAATTGAAATCCAGCCTGTTCAGTTTTTTCTTTTGTCCAGAACTAGATGAGTTTATCTTTAAATATGTAAGATCATTAGCCTGTCCGTCCGGAGGAGCGGATCCCTTTCTCATATGGGTCTCCCTCCCTGTGGGTTTCCCTAGTGCTCCCCAAGGTTTCTCACTTTTTCCCACTGGGTTTTTAAAGAGTTTTTCCTTGTCGATGCAGGAGGGTCTTGTTGGACAGTTAGTGTCCAACAGAAAGGATTGGTGATGATCAGGACACTTTAGCATTCTACAACATGTATGGACATTTTCTTCTGTGTGTGCTTTATACTGTATTCTTCATGTGTTTTAACTGTTGATTCTCTGACCTGTGTTGGTGATTTCAATGGTTTTGTTAAGTCTCTGAGATGACTTCTGTTGTGACCTAGGGCTATACAAGAATAAATTGTATTGTATTGTATTGTGTAAGTCAAGAAGCCAGAGCGAGTTTGCGCAAAACTTTGTCCATGAGCACTTTCATTGAGCGTGTGTGTGTGTGTGTGTGTGTGTGTGTATGTCTGTGTGTGTGTGAGTGTGTATGTCTCCGTGTGTGTGTCTGCTCATTGGTTGTGCAGTACTGGTGAGTGGGTGTGAGTGCTGAGGCCTGGTCTGTGCCCCCTCACTCGGGCAGAGGCAGTGTGTGTCTGTGTGTGTATAGGTGTGTGTGTGTGTGTGTGTGTGTGTGTCTGTCTGTGCCCCTCACTCGGGCAGAGACAGAGCGGATGGCTAAATAAGGCCAGGTGAGCGAGGAGCGCTGGTGTGAAGGCTGCAGTTTAGTCTCCACTCGCTGTTTATGTTGGAGGTGAGACCATTCAAGGTTAAAACACCTCCCAGACACAGGCAGGGGGAGAGGGAGGGGAGGAGAGGTGAAGGGAGGGGAGGGAGAGGAGGAGACGGAGGAGAGGGGAGTAGACGGAGGAGGAGAGGTAAGGGGCGGAGGGAGGAGAGGGAGAGGGGGAGAGGTGAGGGGAGGAGACGAAGGAGGGGAAAAATAAATCACAACAATAGATATCTCAGAGAGCTTTACAAACCCGTCAATTCGCCAACAACAGATGAACAATAAAATAAAAATGTCCATAAATGTCGTTTTACTTCCTGCATCAGAAAGTAAAAACACTAAAAACCCAGTGGAAGAAAAGGAGAAACCTCTTGTCTTCATTGTGACCTGTTGCTACACTGAAGGCCACTGAGCTCACATTAGTCCCCTGTAAAGTGTGCGTTTCTGAACCAAGTTGTGTAACCTCATTGTGTGTGTGTGTGTGTGCAGTCGTGTGCGTCGTGGTCATCCTCAATGAACGTTCCTGGGTTGCGGCGCCTTCCTGTGGGAGCCGTTTGCAGACGGTCCTCACTCTCTCATTAACCCATGCGGCTGCCATTAATCCGACTATTAGCATTAGCATTAGCGTTGGAAGTGTGCCGCGGAGGCCCGTTAGCTTGCGCGCTACCTTTGAATTGAATTTCTTTCTTTCAAACCTGCACAAGAGATAAACACAGAACCATTTCATCAAATGTACATGGTAAAAGATTGTTATTATGCATCCAAGACACAACATGAGCACAAGTAGAGTAGAGTAGAGTAGAGTAGAGTAGAGTAGAGTAGAGTAGAGTAGAGTAGAGTAGAGTAGAGTAGAGTAGAGTAGAGTAGATAGGGCTGGTGGAAACAGGGCTCTCCTCAGATCTAAAGCTGACCTGTCTTTGCCCTGTGTGTGTGTTCATGCAAGTGTGTGTGTGTGTGTGCGTGTGTGTGTGTGTGTGTGTGTGTGTACGTGTATGTGCAGGTGTGTGTGTGTGTGTGCGTGTGTGTGTGTGTGCAGAAGACACTGGCCTAAACTCTGTCTTACCTCATCCAGATTTCATCATTAGATTTCACGAGGTGTGGTTTTTGCTCGTCCTCTGCTTTAGTTCAACATTTCCAGATGAAGAAAAGCAGACGATTGTTACCATGAGAAGTGCACCGTGTGTGTGTGTGTCTGCATGTGTGTGCGTGTGTATATCTGTGTGTATCTCTGTGTGTGTCTGTGTGTATATGTGTGTGTATCTGTGTGTGTGTGTGTATCTGTGTGTATCTGTGTGTGTGTCTGTGTGTGTGTGTGTGTGTGTGTGTGTGTGTGTGTCTGTGTGTGTGTGTATCTCTGTGTGTGTGTGTGTGTGTCTGTGTGTGTGTGTGTATCTGTGTGTGTGTGTGTGTGTGTGTGTGTGTGTGTGTGTGTGTGTGTGTGTATCTCTGTGTGTGTGTGTGTATCTGTGTGTCTCTGTGTGTGTGTGTGTGTGTGTGTGTGTGTGTATGTGTGTGTGTGTCTTAAATGGCATGGATCATTACTGCTCCTGTACCCTCCTGCATCGGCAAGGAACAACAACAAAAAACATATGTGAGAAAGACTCACTGACGGACAGGCTGTAGATCCAGGACTGAGGCTATAGATCCAGGACTGAGGCTATAGATCCAGGACTGAGGCTATAGATCCAGGACTGAGGCTATAGATCCAAGACTGAGGCTATAGATCCAGGACTGAGGCTATAGATCCAAGACTGAGGCTATAGATCCAGGACTGAGGCTGTAGATCCAGGACTGAGGCTATAGATCCAGGACTGAGGCTATAGATCCAGGACTGAGGCTATAGATCCAAGACTGAGGCTATAGATCCAGGACTGAGGCTATAGATCCAAGACTGAGGCTATAGATCCAGGACTGAGGCTGTAGATCCAGGACTGAGGCTATAGATCCAGGACTGAGGCTATAGATCCAGGACTGAGGCTATAGATCCAGGACTGAGACTGTAGATCCAGGACAAATTTATGAATAACAAACACATAGAAGCCATTGGTTCATAAGGAACACTGGCCAGAAATGTTGATAAATGTCCATGAATGTCGCGGCTCATCATGTTCCTCCTGCATCGGCAAAGGAACCACTGAAAAAACCCAGTAGGAAAAGTGAGAAGAGATGGTATATCCAGGACTGAGGCTGTAGATCCAGGACTGAGGCTGTAGATCCAGGACTGAGGCTGTAGATCCAGGACTGAGGCTATAGATCCAGGACTGAGGCTATAGATCCAGGACTGAGGCTGTAGATCCAGGACTGAGGCTGTAGATCCAGGACTGAGGCTGTAGATCCAGGACTGAGGCTATAGATCCAGGACTGAGGCTATAGATCCAGGACTGAGGCTGTAGATCCAGGACTGAGGCTGTAGATCCAGGACTGAGGCTGTAGATCCTGGACTGAGGCTGTAGATCCAGGACTGAGGCTGTAGACCCAGGACTGAAGCTGTAGACCCAGGACTGAGGCTGTAGACAAACTAGGAAATTGCTTTGAAACAGACAATAGGACAGCGGGTGAATAGCAATGAACAGACTACAGCTGAAGTCCTGATAATGACAGAAAAACTAGGATACATAATAATTACAGCATTTGTTCCTACGGGGGAAAAATGAATGAGAATTTAAAAACACAGCTGCATGTTATATACGGCTACTGATTTATGGACTTTTTCCTTACCAACTTTGTGTTCATTTTTGTCTACATGCCGACCATGGAACCCCCGTGTGTTGCTTTTGTTCTGGGCCCGGGACCTGACCTTGCCTGTCGCACCGCGTCGGCTCCTCACCTTGAGACGCATACTTGAGGTTTTGTGTTTGGCTCGGGTGGGAGTTGGCCTTTACGGCGCTCGGCTCGCCTGAGAAAAGGGCCCAGCAGCGGCACTAGGGGCAGACTGAGCGGCTCCGGATGCCTGTGGTAGCTCCGGCGTTGCCAGATAAGTGCTCCGTACCTCCCCAGGCTAAAGATAGAGCAGAGACACAGGGGCCGGGATACAAGGCCTGGGTTTCTTGGATCGTTGGGAAGTGTGCTGCTTTGACAGTCTGAAACCATATGGCAGCTCAGACTGTACGTATTTCACTCAGACATAGTTAACATGGCTATATTTAAGATTGGACTCAACATTTTGACTAGTTTTTCAAAAGTTGTGTCATTACTTCCTGGTTTGGACTTCACGCTAACACTCCCAGAGCAGTCAATTTGACGGCTTTTAGTTTTGGAAGCGTGATTTCTCAGCTCTCACTTTTGGTTTTTGTAACTTTTCCTGTCTCGTTATGTTGTTTATTTGTTGCTGTTATTTTTATGACTGTATCTTGATATAATTAACTTTTTTTTACATTTTAATACTGAAGTAGCTTTTTGCTAAATTGAATAAAATATTAACCATGTGGAATAGGGTATGGGCCTCCACAATAGAGTGAAGCAAATATTGCCCCCTGCGTCATAGCGACTTATTTCTCTCTGATATTTGGACAAACACATGATTCTTTTGCCTCGTGGAGGTATTCTCAGATCGTAAGTGTCAGGACGGTGGATCGTAGGTGCTCTGTGGCTCTGGCTCTGTGGCTCTGTGGCTCTGTGGCTCTGGCTCTGTGTCTCTGTGGCTCTGGCTCTGTGTCTCTGTGGCTCTGTGGCTCTGGCTCTGTGGATCTGTGGCTCTGGGGCTCTGGCTCTGTGGCTCTGTGGCTCTGTGGCTCTGGCTCTGTGGCTCTGTGGCTCTGTGGCTCTGACTCTGTGTTTCTGTGTCTCTGTGGCTCTGGCTCTGTGTCTCTGTGGCTCTGTGGCTCTGGCTCTGTGGATCTGTGGCTCTGGGGCTCTGGCTCTGTGTCTCTGTGTCTCTGTGGCTCTGGCTCTGTGTCTCTGTGGCTCTGTGGCTCTGGCTCTGTGGATCTGTGGCTCTGGGGCTCTGGCTCTGTGTCTCTGTGTCTCTGTGGCTCTGGCTCTGTGTCTCTGTGGCTCTGTGGCTCTGGCTCTGTGGATCTGTGGCTCTGGGGCTCTGGGGCTCTGGCTCTGTGTCTCTGTGTCTCTGTGGCTCTGGCTCTGTGTCTCTGTGTCTCTGTGGCTCTGGCTCTGTGTCTCTGTGGCTCTGTGGCTCTGTGGATCTGTGGCTCTGGGGCTCTGGCTCTGTGTCTCTGTGTCTCTGTGGCTCTGGCTCTGTGGATCTGTGGCTCTGTGGCTCTGTGGCTCTGGCTCTGTGGCTCTGGCTCTGTGTCTCTGTGGCTCTGTGGCTCTGGCTCTGTGGATCTGTGGCTCTGGGGCTCTGGGGCTCTGGCTCTGTGTCTCTGTGTCTCTGTGGCTCTGGCTCTGTGTCTCTGTGTCTCTGTGGCTCTGGCTCTGTGTCTCTGTGGCTCTGTGGCTCTGTGTCTCTGTGGCTCTGTGGCTCTGGCTCTGTGTCTCTGTGGCTCTGTGGCTCTGGCTCTGTGTCTCTGTGGATCTGTGGCTCTGTGGATCACTTACGCTCCGTCCAAAGGCTGTATTTCCTCCTCTGGCTTTGTTTCAGGGTCACATGACACTTTGATTTTCTTGCGCGCTCTGCAAAAGCGCCCCGTGCTTTTGTAGTGAGGTGACGCAATGCGCGGTGCAGCGGCCTCCTCCACCTCCTCCACCTCCTCCACCTCCCTCTGAAGAGCCTCCTGAAGCCTCTGCTCAGGGTAAAAGTGTTTTTCTTGGACATTCCTCACATAGTTGCTCTCAGGGCCTCGCACACGCTCAGGGCCCGCTCTCTCACGTTCCATCGCAGCCAATGCATCAGGATCAAGAGCCGCCGCGACGCTAATATGTTTGTTCACACGGCCGGCTCGGGTTATTACAGCAGTCATTCAGACTGTTCCAGGGAACTGGGGTCAGTGCAGGGAAAGGATCCAGGGGCTTTGGCTTCTCTCTTAACACTTCCAGAGCAGTCAATTTGACAGCTCTTAGTTTTGGAAGTATAGTTACTCTGTGTATGTACCTCAGCGGCCTTTATAACTTTGTGACTTTTTCTGTTTCTATAGATAGTTTTTTATATCATTATTTTAAAGAAATTATCTGTTTTTATCTATTTTAAACATGAGGAATTCTTCCTTTAACTCAAATTTAAATTGTGTTCATTTTTAGTTGCTTTCTCTTTATCACATTTAAAAGTCTTTTTTCAAGGTCCTAGTTCTGGTCCTGGACTGGTTCTGCACTGGTTCTGGTTCGGCTTGGTTTTCCACCAGAGATAAGTGAGTGCTAGTTACCATAGCAACACACCATGGACTATCAGCAGTTAGTATTTGGTCTTTAGCATTAGATTTTCAACAAACCTTTTTTTGCAGCGTTTTCAGTTTTAGCAGTTCTTAAAAGTTCTTAAAAGTAAAAAGCTAATAATTACGTACTTTTAATAAAGAATAATTACTTAATAAATGCAAAAATAGTTTTAAAAAATGGTTTAAATAGGAGCAGTCAAAGTGACGGCTCTGGGAGATCTAGCGTTAAAACAGGGGAAGGTCACTTTGAAACCATGACAAATGAACCATGTAATCAAATCCTTGTAACTGGTTCATACGGCTCCTAAAGAGTCTGGTTCCATCTGCAGCAGGACCATGTCTCAATACACACCACACCATCTCCATACCGGGACTTTCAAATCGAGACAAAAGGATATAGTTCGAAATGTCACAATTCAAGACTTTGGGCCCTTATCTAACACTGCATTTGAACAAAAACACATCACCATCGGACCTAGGTCCATTTTTATTTCATTTCATTTAAAGTCAAAACACAGGAATATGTGGGATTTTTTGCATCAGAAACAATATAAAATAGAGGCGAGAGTATCTCAGTTTGGTAGAGCCTTGGTCTTTGAACTTAATGGTCGTGGGTCTGGGTTCTTTTCCCCATGACCCATGTCATCGACTCCCACTGATATCCACTGTCATAGTGTCCCTTGGGTAAAATCTTAACCCCACTTTGCCTGAAGCCCCCACTGAAACACCATAGTTGAAGCTTCGATGACAGAGAAGCCATCCTCCTGTGGACCCACCCCCTGCAGGAGTGGTGGGTCCGTGCACCTGATTGTCACCCGACCCCCCCCAACCCAGAAATGGACTAATAAAGGGGAAGAAAATGACGTGAGAGAAGATACATATTTATCTATAAAACATGTTTACAGCACTATTTTTCACATGGATTTTAGTCACAACTTGAGACCAACCTCTTCTGTCTTTTCACAGACAGACAAGATAAAGGTATTTCACAGAAAAGGCATGTGCACCAATCTTTGCCACAAGGGCCTGAAGTGAGCGTGGATGGAGACAAGTATATTTTTGATGAGGCTGCAGTATAATCGTATGGTTAAAAAACTCCAAAAGACCATTTCCACTGCTGCAGTGATAGAAGCGCTGCCCCGTCTCCCACGTGGGCGTCGTGCTCCCGCGGCGTCGTTAGCATGTTAGCACTAACGAGGCCCGCTGTCCAAACGCTGGAAGGACACTGGTGCTACGTCTCCGGTTTGGGTTCCATTAGGTGTGACACGAAGGCGGATCCACGGAGGAAAACCGGTTTCATCTGAGTCCTTCTACAACTACACCTGAAGCCAAACGATTAAAAAATAGTTGGTCCCAAAGTGCAGACGGAAATAAAAGAATATTAGTTACAGCTAATTTAGTTGAAGCAAAGACTGTATATAGATGGACAATGCTAACTGGCTAGCTCATTGAAGCCCAATTGGGAAGTGCTCAGGGTGAAGATTGACTCCAACTCACTCTGGCTCCTATTGACTTACTTATTGACTATCCTCCTCTGGCTCACATTGGTGCTGGCCTCTTCAGGACTAGAGGCCACCGGCGGTACTGCAGCCTAAATCCACATGTCCCCATAGACCTCAGAGTTCACTATCACAAAGGAGAATTCTATGGGCATTGTTGTGTCCTTTCTCATCCTGAACTTCTGTCTTTTCAAATCCATTGGTTCTCTCTCAGTCCACACATTAGTGCCACAAACTCGGCTCGCTCTCATCCCATTCTAGCTCTGCTCTGATTGGACAGAACTTGTTTCTCTGGTCCTGCAGAAGTAGAACCCCTGCACACATTCTGCACGAGACCAGGAGAACAAGAGGCCGGAACGCGTGGTAGGGACCAGTGACCCTAACCCTAACCATGGATTTGAATGAGCAGACATCTTGGCTCATTTCCGTGAATCATCAGGACGTCCAGAAGGTGTCAGAGGATTCGGAATAAGCTGCAAACTGTTCATAAACAAAGCCATTTTTAAGACGATCACACCCTTTCTCTTCCGCTGCTCTTTCCTGCATGCATTGATTTCCCTCCACCTCCTCGTCCTCCTCCTCTGCTGCTCTCTGGTTGATGTTTGCGGGCTGACAGGGGCGGGATGGGTGGGTGGTGGTGGTGGTAGGTGGGGGGTGCCTGTGTAAGCGCTGACCTCAGCTCCACACCTGAGCGGAGATGGGGGAGTGGAGAGGGCAATGCATCAGCCGTCAGCGTGGACAGGGCGCGGCCTACGGGACTGAGTCAGCCCGGGCACTGCTCACTATTCACAGACTCATAGATATAGACTTTGGTCGGAGAGAAGATGGTTGGCTGCAAAGCGCTTGGTGACTCTGGTCTGTGAGAGGCGCTGTATAAATAATGAATACTTAATTACTTGCTTGCTTACTAAAGATTTCACCATGTGGGAAATGACTGAACTGAATAGAATTTGCTTTAAGTGACTTTGTTCTGTTTTGAAATCATTACGGGTTTTTTAACTCATTGACTGCCGTTGACGTATTTGTCTGAGACCATCTGTTCTATCGGGGATTACAGGACAACAAAAATAGCTAGAAAGAAACTTATTTTTGCTGATCAAAGTAGACAATCCAGTCTTTCAGAATCTGGTTTCATATTTCATACAGTCTTACAATATAATATTCTGTGGGTTTTAAGAATCAGTGAAATGATCAAAAACGGCTGGCAGTCGATGAGTTAAAGACAACATTATATCTCGCTGCTATAAAGAAATAATCCATAGACACACTGCAAAAAATGACAAAATATTAAGTAAAAAGTGCCTGAATCAAGTGTTTTTAATCCTAATGTGAGCACATTCTGTCTTAAAACAAGATTCTCCTGTGGGACAGAGCCAATTAGTCTTTTTTCAAACAGTTTTTCTCATTCCGATGGAGATATTGTATGTATATTTTTTTAAAACAAGTTAATAAAGCTACTACTACCACTACTGCCACTACTACTACCACTACTACTACCACTACTACTGCCACTACTACTGCCACTACTACCACTACTACTACCACTACTACCACTACTACTGCCACTACTACCACTACTACTACCACTACTACTGCCACTACTACTACCACTACTACCACTACTACTACTGCTGCTACTACTACTACCACTACTACTACTACTACTACTACTACTACTACTACTACTGCTGCTACTACTACTACCACTACTACTACCGCTACTACTACTACTACTACTACTTCCTCTGTAGTAAAGTCCAGTTTGTCTCTGTAGCTGTAGGGAGAGCCTCGACTTTTCCGAATCAACCTCCAAAGTATTTCAGATAAAGTTGCTTCGGGTCTCAGTCCCAGAGCTTCATCTAAATCAGAACCATCCTCAGCGTCTGTGGGAGTGGACCCCTCTCTCAATATGGGCCCCTCCTGACGTTTCTCATGGAGTCTAAGGACAATGATGATCCGGGACATTTCTGCACATTTTGGAACATTTCTGGACAGTGGTTCTTGTGGACCTATGGCTCCTACTGTATGTGTTTGTGTTTGTGGGGACGGCATTTCCTGTTTTCGAATGGTTTGATTCTTTATTGTGATTTAAGGCGATAGAAAAGATACATTGAAATGAATCAGCACATCTGACCCTCTCACCTCCTCCTCTGGACCCTCCCTCACACCGCCTCCTCTGGACCCTCTCACCTCCTTCGCTGGACCCTCTCACCTCCTCCTCTTGACCCCCTCACCTCCTCCTCTGGACCCTCTCACTCCCTCCTCTGGACCCTCTCACTCCCTCCTCTGGTTCCTCTCACATCCTCCTCTGGACCCTCTCACTCCCTCCTCTGGACCCTCTCTCTCACCTCCTCCTCTGGACCCCCTCACCTCCTCCTCTGGACCCTCTCACTCCCTCCTCTGGTTCCTCTCACATCCTCCTCTGGACCCTCTCACCTCCTCCTCTGGACCCTCTCACTCCCTCCTCTGGACCCTCTCTCTCACCTCCTCCTCTTGACCCCCTCACCTCCTCCTCTGGACCCTCTCACTCCCTCCTCTGGTTCCTCTCACATCCTCCTCTGGACCCTCTCACTCCCTCCTCTGGATCCTCTCTCTCACCTCCTCCTCTGGACCCTCTCACCTCCTCCTCTGGACCCTCTCACTCCCTCCTCTGGACCCTCTCTCTCACCTCCTCCTCTGGACCCTCTCACCTCCTCCTCTTGACCCCCTCACCTCCTCCTCTGGACCCTCTCACTCCCTCCTCTGGTTCCTCTCACATCCTTCTCTGGACCCTCTCACTCCCTCCTCTGGTTCCTCTCACCTGCTCCTCTGGACCCTCTCACTCCCTCCTCTGGACCCTCTCTCTCACCTCCTCCTCTGGACCCTCTCACCTCCTCCTCTTGACCCCCTCACCTCCTCCTCTGGACCCTCTCACTCCCTCCTCTGGTTCCTCTCACATCCTTCTCTGGACCCTCTCACTCCCTCCTCTGGTTCCTCTCACCTGCTCCTCTGGACCCTCTCACTCCCTCCTCTGGTTCCTCTCACATCCTCCTCTGGACCCTCTCACTCCCTCCTCTGGTTCCTCTCACCTGCTCCTCTGGACCCTCTCACTCCCTCCTCTGGTTCCTCTCACATCCTCCTCTGGACCCTCTCACTCCCTCCTCTGGTTCCTCTCACATCCTCCTCTGGACCCTCTCACTCCCTCCTCTGGTTCCTCTCACCTGCTCCTCTGGACCCTCCCTCCCACCTCCTCCTCTGGGCCCCGGCGCACAGACGTGGAGGTGGGCATTGGGAGCTCTCTTCTCGGCAGGTGCAGAGGTGGAGGAGGCAAAACCACGCTCTGAACGTTCAAAAGGAACACAGGAAGAGCACGGGGGGAGTTTGGCAGCAGACGGAGGAGAGAAAGCAGATGGCTACAGTTTGCGAAACACACTTTTTCTTTTCATTACAGATATTGGCAGGGCAAGTTTATTGGTATAGCACAGTTCATATACAAGGCAACTCAAAGTGCTTAATAACACAAGACAGAAATAGTCACACAAGGCATTGAAATCATAAATAATCACAGTAAAATCCATCAGTTGTAACATAGCAAAACAGAGCTGTTATTAACCTGGATTTGATTATTGTCGGAGAAGAAGCTTGTCTCACATTTTCAGGAAGACTGTTTTAGATTTTAGCTGCAAACATCTGAAATACTGCCTCCCCATAGCTGCCTTTTCTGATTGGTTGCATTCTCTAAACTACATTGGTTGCCACTTTCCAGTCCATCCTTTGATAGGGTCTCTTCTCAGTGTGTGTGTGTGTGTGTGTGTGTGCGTGCGTGTGTGTGCGTGTGCGTGTGTGGCTTGGCAGCGGTGGAGCTCGGGCCCCTCCGCAGGCTGTTCGGGCCCCTGTGGATCTGAGCGAGTGTGGGAGGTGGAGGAGCACAGGTGAAGATGGTGAGGGCCAGGCACACGGAGAGCTGTATGAAAGTTCTCTGTGGGTAGGCTCCTGGGGGCCGCACACACACACACAGACACACACACACACACACACACACACACAGACACACAAACTCACCAAGTGGGCTGAAGGAATACACTTTGGAATTGCACATTATCTACAATATTTACAATACTCCACATTCAACAGCATTTATTATTAACATTTATGGACCAATGGCTCTATTTGTGTTTCTTAATCATTGCATTTCCTGTGTTTGAATTGTTTGATTCTCTGATCTGTGTTGACAAATTCAAAGGTATGGTAAAATTGTGCAATTAAAGATGCAGTCAGTGATTATTTTTCCAGATGCATTTTATTAACATTGTGGGAAAACGTCCCTAAACCCTAAAAGTAGTGAAGTTATCATGTGTTTTGAAATAGTAATGGAATTGACCAGATGCCTGTAGTCTCCAAAAATTAATACAACATATTTTGGAGCGGACCGATAAAAATAAACCAATGGGATGTGTTTACCCCCTTCACCCTCTTCCTGTTTCTTGCGAGTGCACTTGAGTTATTGGATTATTTTCTAAAACCTAAAAGGGCTGAACAGAAAATGCCAATCTCACGTGTGCCGCCCACTCTCCCTGTTGTGACAAAGAAAAGAAAATGCTGGATGTTTGGTTCGGTGGAGAGGGAGGGGGGAGTGGTTTGAAGTTGGTGCTACGGCTAAGCTAACAACATCGCTAACTGCCTCTTTAAGGCCTGTACAAAAATATATTGAATTGAGTTGAACAAGTTTATTGTGCAGTAGTCAGTAGTAAACAATCATTAAGTGACATTTACTATTTGAGAAAAACATACGGCACATTCAGAGGAGTACGTGGACTTATATAACTTTTATGACTGATTGGTTGTATTAGGGCGCGGCCATCTGTTGGGTGTTTTGTATTGTGTTGTAGTATGTGTCTGAATGGATGGGAGGGGATTGGATTAATATAAGCCTTTTGTTTCGACCAAAACCCTTTTCAACCCATGCACAGGTTTCGTTGTTTTCTCTTTCTCTCTTTATCATATTTTACAGTGAAAATGTGCTTCATGTCATTTTTGAACTAAATAAACAAATGAATGAAAAGGAAATATTAAAACTGACATAAATCATTCTTGTCGACAACATGTGAATAGAGACGACATGGTCATTACTTGTTGAATGGTTCACGCTTACATTCATTCACCATCTTCTTCAGTTCATAGATACACAAATACATGTATACACGTACACACATTTTTCATGTGTTTGTTGCTAATGAGCCCGGCATGTAGTGGGAAGAAGAAGAAGGCCCGCCCCATTAGTCATTCTTCCCAGATTGGACACAGTGATGTACAACGTGCTCAAAAGCCATTCTGAGATATTGTCTTTGTCTTGAGTTAGGGCTGGGTCTCATTTGTTGTCACTGGGAACATGTGTTTGTGGCTTACTTTGTGTTAGCGAAGGCAGAGGGCCGCATACAATGACACAGAGGGCCGCAATTAGCCCGTGGGCCTGAGTTTGGACGTGCCTGGTTTAGGGATTAATGATTTTAGAGAGAATCTAAGTTGATGCACAATTTTTTCCACATTTCTCTTAAAGGTCTATAGGAGGATTTTCACAAACTTTAGGAAAGCATAATGCAAAGTCAAAATAATTATATACAATAGATACAAGAAAACAAAACAAACACAAGAAGAGAGACACAACCAAGACAAAGCAGACATTAAAATACAGCTTGTGAAGTTTAAAACTAACAGTTAAAAGCTGTTTGATAAAAGTGGGTTTTAAGAAGAGATTTAAAAGAAGATACTGATGGTGCCTTATCTCCTCGGGCAGGTGATTCCAAAGCCGAGGAGCCCGGACAGAGAAGGCTCGGTCACCTTTCGTCCGGAGCCTCGACCTTGGAACGGTCAACAGGGACCTGCCCGAGGATCTAAGGCTGCGGGGGGGCTCGTAGGGGGTTAAAAGTTCAGAAATATAGCTTGGTGCCAGACCTAAACGAGCTTTCAAAGTAATCAGTAAAATCTTACAATCAATTCTAAAACGCACAGGGAGCCAGTGGAGAGACGCTAACACTGGCTCTCCACTGTTGAAACCAGTGAGAAGTCTGAAACCAGTGAGAAGGATTGCCAACTGGGAGGACCAATAGTCTTGATGATCCATCCGGAAATAGAAAATCCTCCTTTGTGCTTTTAAGTCTGTGTTCTGGTCTTTAATGAATTACTACTGAACAAAGAAAAGCAGAATGGAAAAAATGCAGGAGGGTCTAAGGACAATGGAGATGACTCTACATGAAACGACATTTATGGATTTTAACTGAATTTATGGACATTGGTCTCCGCCCCTTCTGGACCAATGTCTCTGTGTTTTTTGTCGTAGTTCTTGTGTTTGAACTGTTTGATTCTCTGATCTGTGTTGCTGAATCGAGGGCTTTCCGAGATCACCACTGTTGTGATTTAGGGCGATACACAAAAAAATTGAATTGAATCATAACCAGGATTATGTGTGTTTTGCAGTTGGAACCTTCAACAATGGCCTGGCCCCGGGCTCCGACACGGACGACGAGGACAAGCTGCACATCGTGGAGGAGGCGGACGGAGCCGAGTGCGACGGGACTCTGCCGGACGAGGAGCACCCCAGGGATCACCACTGGGACCGCGGTGAGTCTGGCTGAGCACACACTGCCACGGCCACTTTCACATGTTCCGAAGTGTTTGAATTAGTTTTGTGGGAACTTTGGAGATAAACTTTTCTCAGTGAAAGAAATGATCAAGTATTTCTGATAACCACAACTCTCGGATTTAAATGCTTTGACACACAAAAGATATATTTTTGTTTCGTAAAAATATACTTTGTTTATCCCTAACAGTATAACGTCTTGTGAAAGTAAAACGTTGTGATCAAATCAGACCAGAACATACCATTAGAAAACAGTTTATATTTTGTGTCCTTCTGATAAAGAGCCCTATGAGTCACTATTTGACTCTTTGGGCTGGGAGCTGATTGGCCGAGTGAGGGTGGTCGTCTCTTCTTCACGTTTCTGTCTGAAAAAGCTGACCTAAAGACGTGACAGAGGCCAAAACTGACTGTGAAAACGGGTGATGGAACCAAATTTGTTATGGTTTGAAAGTTAGGTACCCCAGCTTTAAGGAGCATTCAGACCAGTGCCATTTTCTCTAAAGTTATCTCTGGATGTGTTGTTCCCATGAGCCGCATTTGGCCCCTGAAATCATTGTCTATTAATATGATAAACTTGCAACATCGATGGTGGGAGGAACCTTGGAATGTTTTACCTCGTTCTTCTCAAGAAAACATCTGTGTAATTTTATCTATTCTAAAATCTGAATCCAAAACGTAATTATACATAGTTACATACATCGTGTCTCTTGTAATCCTTGGGCTGGTTTGTTTGGATCTTTGGTTCAGTTGTGAGTCACTGAACCTGAACTCATTTTGTTCAGAAAAATCAGAAAAAAAGTTATCCTTTTGTTAAATCAAATCAGATCAGATTTTATTTTAATGAAATACAGACGCTAAAGAATAGCTATAAAAACCACTTTAACTCTGTGTGTCTGTGTCTATGTGCAACTGTATGTCTGTGTGTGTGTGCGCAGCTGTTTGTGCGGCTGTATGTGTGTCTGTGTGTGTGGTGCGGCTGTGTGTGCAGCTGTATGTATGTGTGTGTGTGCAGCTGTTTGTGCGGCTGTGTGTGTAGCTGTATGTGCAACTTTACAGTATGTGCGGCTGTGTGAGTGGCTTTATGTGTGTCTGTTTGTGCGTCTGGTTGTGCGTTTGTGTGTACGGCTGTTTGTGAGGCTGTGTGTGCTGCTGTTTGAGGCGAGATGCTCCCAGAGGCTGCATGAGAGACATTTGAGTCAAAAAAGGAATTTCATTAAAAACATGCGAGATACAGAATAAAAACAATAAAATAGGACACAAAACAAACAGAAGTGGATTCACATGAATTTCTGCAAAAACAAAACTTAATCCTACATTTCTGTGGTAAGTTTTTGCTAATTTATTTAGTTTAGTATTTGTTTGTTACGTACGTCATTGAGACGAGAAGGTTCAAAATAAGTTGAAAACCATTGGATATGATTCAGTTCGGTGTAAGGCGTCTCTTCTTTCCCGAGTGGGAGGAGGTTGGTTACACTAAAAATGCTTCTATAAAAATGTCAGTTTGTAATTTATGTGAAACATTTACGGCCATTTCAAACCCTTTACTTTCCTCTTGAATACTCCGGCTGCGAAAGTCCCTCGTCCTGGCTCGTGCAGCGGTCCTCCTCCTCCTCGTGAGCCGCAGCTTAGGCCCTGTCCTGGGGTCCCGCTGTGGCCCACGCACACACACGATAAGCACATTTTACACACTTTAAATCCCATTTCCACAGAACCTGAAGAGCCAGCGCTGGAGTCATGTCGCTTTGATCTACAGCAGTCGTCCAAATACTTTACATATTACTTACTGGACTTTTAAGATTTAAAATTTTAAAGTAGCAATATGTAAGATTTTAATGTCAAATCAGAGACCAAAAATCAAGTCACCTCAAACATAATCAGAATCAGAATCAGAATCAGAATCATTTTTATTGCCACGTAAGTAACAGGAGGTCACAGACTAGGAAATTGCTTTGGCTCAGTGCAACAGTCAAAAAGAGATAATAAAAATAAGAATAAAAAACACTTCTAAAGAATAAATTTAAATTTAAAATAGAGTTACAGTTACTATTTACAATATAATTTATAATACATCATCGTTATGTGTTACACTACAATATTACTGCCTCTGAATGGTAAAGCATTACACAACTACTGCATTACTTTCACCAAATATATATATGAATACAAAATGTTGCTTATTATGGTCCATGCAGCTTGATACACCTCCAGTGCAGGACTGGGCGAGGCGTGATGCTAACAGCGGTCGAATGTATTATTATATTATGCTGATCTTGCGGTGGCATAGTACATTATAATTTATAGATATTGTTCTATAATTTCATTTAAGGTTAAAATGCAATGTAATGTTACAGACCTTCTCACAGGTTTAAAGGAGCAATATGTAAAAATCTAGCCAAAAGTGGTCCTGCAACCTCTCCCACTCTCCCTGACTCAGGTTGCCAGATATGCAGACGAATCTAGATGGGACCATAACAGCTGAATAGAAAACAGTTTTGTCAACAACAAATCTATAACCAACACCTTTTGGACAAAGGCCAAGATAGAAATCCCCGTTATATTCCTTGTTTTGTCGTTACTGATTTGAGAATCATAACGAGACCTTTTTAGTTCTGCGCCACATGGTACTTTACCAGTGAGATTAGCTCGACGCGGTGAGTTCTGGCAACCCGGATCACAGACTTTCTGATTGGTGAAACTGTGGAGGGCAAGACATCAAAATGAAAACAATAACAATATTTAGGCGCTGTAAAACTAATTTTGAAATATCTCGGCTGAGCAACATCCTCAGTCCTGGATCTACATCCTCAGTCATGGATCTACATCCTTAGTCCTGGATCTACAGCCTCAGTCCTGGATCTACATCCTTAGTCCTGGATCTACATCCTTAGTCCAGGATTGGATCTCTGAGTGGTTCCTTTCTGATGCAGGAGGGTTAAAGGATAGTGATGATCCGGGACATTTCTGCGCATGTATGAACATTCTGGACAGTGGTCTTCCCGCTCCCTATGGACCGATGGCTCCTATGAGCTTGTTTTTGTGGGGGCACCGCTGAGGGGATTTCTGACTTGATGTCAATGAGACACAATGAGAGCGTTGGACATTTGGCTGTGTGTCTTTCCTCCGTCTTCATCCCTTGGGTTCTGCTATGGCTTTGAACCCAGCTAACAGCACCCCCCACCCCCCCCCACATGCCCCTGGTTTGTCCCATTGTGTGAGGCCGCTGGAGGTGAGTGATACGGGGCAGGAAGCGGCAGACCTCACAGACAATGCCAGGGCAGACCCGAGACCTTCGAGCCCGCCGCGCTATCAAAGAGCCGGCTTAGCGCGCTCCCAGCCTCACCTCGGCCGGGGGAAGGGGCCACGTCATGCTCAGGAAGTCGTGAGCTCTGATGTCCAACCACGCCCTCCGCCGTGGCAACAACAAGACCAGGTGTGTGACGACCGTGGAGCTGGGTGCAGGACCAGGAGGCCGTGAAACAGAGACAGAGAACCCAGATGCAACTCCTCAAAATGGAGATTGGACTGCCAAGGATCCCAAACAGACAGTGCTCATTTTTCAATTCAATTCATCGGCAACAGCAGTCGTACTGAGGGACTTTACAAAGTTTTCGGTTCACCCACAACAGGTCGATCAACACAGGAAATTTATGAATAACAAACACATAGAAGCCATTGGTTCATAAGGAACACTGGCCAGAAATGTTGATAAATGTCCATGAATGTCGCGGCTCATCATGTTCCTCCTGCATCGGCAAAGGAACCACTGAAAAAACCCAGTAGGAAAAGTGAGAAGAGATGGTATATCCAGGACTGAGGCTGTAGATCCAGGACTGAGGCTGTAGATCCAGGACTGAGGCTGTAGATCCAGGACTGAGGCTGTAGACCCAGGACTGAGGCTGTAGATCCAGGACTGAGGCTGTAGACCCAGGACTGAGGCTGTAGACCCAGGACTGAGGCTGTAGATCCAGGACTGAGGCTGTAGACCCAGGACTGAGGCTGTAGATCCAGGACTGAGGCTGTAGATCCAGGACTGAGGCTGTAGATCCAGGACTGAGGCTGTAGATCCAGGACTGAGGCTGTAGACCCAGGACTGAGGCTGTAGATCCAGGACTGAGGCTGTGTAGATCCAGGACTGAGGCTGTAGACCCAGGACTGAGGCTGTAGATCCAGGACTGAGGCTGTAGATCCAGGACTGAGGCTGTAGACCCAGGACTGAGGCTGTAGATCCAGGACTGAGGCTGTAGACCCAGGGCTCACACTGTAGAACAAGGACTCAGACTGTAGAAGGAGGACTAAGGTAATGCAGTACAACATTGCTGGAGCCAGTGAAGATCCTTTAATATAATGTACGTGCAAAAAGCGTGATATCTTTTTCTCGTCTGAGTCAGAATTAGACACTCACCGTCAGAGTTTGGGCTTGGGAACACTTGGCCTTCTCCATGATTGAAATGACCCCCATAGGAAGTACCATCATGAGCAGGGCTGTCCCTACCTGTTATGTCGACGATCAATTAGTTGCAGATTATTCTTTTGATAAATCCAGGAGCGATACCTATACCTATTGTACATGTTTTTAGAGGTAGGGGAAACCGGAGCACCCAGAGGAAAACTATGCAGACACGGGTAGAACATGCAAACTCTAATCAGAAAGGCTCTTCTTTCTGATAAGCGAGAGTGCCATCTTTGCTTCATCACCTGCTGCATGGATTCTCAAAAGTGTGTGATGTCACTGGTATAACAGGGATCATGTTCAAAGGGTCAAAAACTAAACCAAAGATGTTTTATGTTCGTGGCATCTTAGACTTCAGATTCCAGTTTCAGCGATGACGTCATGTTGTTGAGGGTTTGGGAGGTTCGGAAAAGTGCTCCCTGGTGCCATGACTCACACTGCTGTCATCCAAACAGGACTCAGATCCAGAGAAACTCACGCAGAGAGAGACCAGAGAGAGAGAGACCAAAGAGAGACCAAAGAGAGACCAGAGAGAGAACAGAGAGAGACCAAAGAGAGACCAAAGAGAGACCAAAGAGAGACCAGAGAGAGAGAGACCAGAGAGAGAGAGAGAGAGAGACCAAAGAGAGACCAGAGAAAGACCAGAGAGGGAGAGAGAGAGAGAGAGAGCCAGAGAGAGAGAGAGAGAGAGAGACCAGAGAGAGAGATAGAGAGAGACCAGAGAGACCAGAGAGAGAGAGAGAGAGAGAGAGAGACCAGAGAGAGACCAGAGAGAAACCAGAGAGAGACCAGCTCTGCTCTGGTTCAGAGTGAAATTCTGTATGCTTTATTAGCATAAAAAATAATAGATACAAAAAAATACATATTGATCTGTTTGGTTGGGACCATCCTCTGCTCTGGTCTGGATCACTGAAAAACCATGAACACTGAACTGCAGCAACAATTACAGATGAAAAATGGAAAGAAAAATAACAATTGTAAAAAAGAAACACAAAACAACAACTGTTTCAGAGCGACTTAGGACGTGGTGCACACTGCGGTAGACTTGCACAGTTCTTCCAATAAGGTTTTACTGCAAATGACAAATACATTCTTGAATCTTGAATCTTGCATCAGGCGGAAAAACGGGTCTCAGCAGTGGGATCCTATTGGCCGCAGCAGGAAAACCCAAACACTGAGACTGCCCCAGAGCACATGGTCCAGAGAACCAGAGTCCGTTATCAGCCTCTGGTCCCGGACGGAGGACGATCGTATCAGCGACGTGGACGCACGACAGCAGGAAGTGCAGGGGTCCCAGGTCAGCGGGACAGGAAGTGGATGAGAGAGAGAGAGAGAGAGAGAGAGAACATCTAGTCTAGTCTAGTCTAGTCTAGTCTAGTCTAGTCTACTCTACTCTACTCTACTCTACTCTAGTCTAGTCTAGTCTAGTCTAGTCTAGTCTAGTCTAGTCTAGTCTACTCTACTCTACTCTACTCTAGTCTAGTCTAGTCTAGTCTAGTCTAGTCTAGTCTAGTCTAGTCTACTCTACTCTACTCTACTCTAGTCTAGTCTAGTCTAGTCTAGTCTACTCTACTCTACTCTACTCTACTCTACTCTACTCTACTCTAGTCTAGTCTAGTCTAGTCTAGTCTAGTCTAGTCTCTAGTCTAGTCTAGTCTAGTCTACTCTACTCTACTCTACTCTACTCTACTACTCTACTCTACTCTACTCTACTCTACTCTACTCTACTCTACTCTACTCTACTCTACTCTACTCTACTCTACTCTAGTCTAGTCTAGTCTAGTCTAGTCTAGTCTAGTCTAGTCTAGTCTACTCCTACTCTACTCTACTCTACTCTACTCTACTCTACTCTACTCTACTCTACTCTACTCTAGTCTACTCTAGTCTAGTCTAGTCTAGTCTAGTCTAGTCTAGTCTACTCTACTCTACTCTACTCTACTCTACTCTACTCTACTCTACTCTACTCTACTCTACTCTACACTTTACAACCTTGTTCTCAGGAATCCTGTTACATATTTCAGCGTTGCAACATTTGAAAACTTGGGATTCATTCTCCAAACATGCATGAAAGTATTGTTCCAGCCGCCAGCAGCTCAAAGTTGCGAAATGTGAAATTGAGTTCCACCCCCTCGCCCTCCCCCCAAACCCCCAAACGCTCGCACCCCATTTCTTGTGAAGGCCTGAGCTCGCACCTGCTACACCCACGCACTCACACACCGCACACACACTCACACACACACTAAACACACACACGCACACACACACGCACACACACGCACACACACTCACACACACACTAAACACACACACGCACACACACACGCACACACACGCACACACACACACACACACACACGCACTAAACACACACACGCACACTCACGCACACACACACACACACACGCACTAAACACACACACGCACACTCACGCACACACACACACACACAGACCCTGGGAAACCATGGCAACAAATGAGCATTGTCGTGGGGCTTTGTTTAGGTGCTCCAGAGGAAGCCCAAGGGATCATGGGAATTCGGACTGAGTCATGGAGGCTCCACCTGTTCATACTCTGTACGGAGCGCAGCTGGCCCCGTCCCTCACAGTCCCTCAGAGTCCCCCACGGTCCCCCATGGTCCACCACGGTCCACCATGGTCCACCACGGTCCCTCACAGTCCTAAAATCCAAGTAATGCTGTTAAACTTATTTCCTTTTATACAAGATCAGACAGACTTTATTGATCTCACACTGGAGAAATGAACATGTCACATTTGGCACAGATAGAATCACTCAGATTGTGCAAAAGACAGAAGTGTGCGACATGTTAAAGGTTAAACATTTAGTCTGTGCAAGATATAATTACAATAAAAAAGGGCAAGGTCAGTGCAGGTTTTTCAGTCTTAGTGCAGGTCATTAGTCTGACTTAAAGTGACTTATTGTACAGTCTGACAGTCTCTCTGGGGACCTGAGTCTTCCACTGAAGGATCTCCTCAGCTCCTCTACATTAGAACCACACGTGTCACTTTACTTCAACGTTTTGGTTAAGGGCCGAATAATCACAATTATATTTATTGCCATGTAAGTAACAGGAAGTCACAGCCTAAGAAATTGCTTTGGCTCTCGGTGCAAAAAAGTCACGAGTAGTAAAACATGTGAGGGCTGGTTGGGGGCCAAAAGTATGAAAGTGGTAATCTGTTATTATACATATTTTTACATTATGAAGTCATTTTGATAAATATCTTGTTTTACATGAGTTACTTTGGATATTCTTCTCTGATAGTTTGAACAAAATGAGTTCAGTTACTGTGGATTGAACACATGTAATTTAAGACTCATAGGATTTTTTTAATGATTTAACAACATAACTCCTAATTACATGTTAAATAATATAAGGTAAAGGTGCACTTTATTAATCCCCATAGGGCAATTCAATCCTCTGCATTTGACCCGTCCTGATGCCATTAAGGCTTACGTCAGGAGCAGTGGTCGCCCAGGAACCCATCTCCAGATGCTCAGCTTGGTCAGGACTACCAGAGCCGGAGGATTTAACCTAGTGAGCATGTTTTTAGTGGTAAGGGAAACCGGAGTACCCAGAGGAAACCTACGCAAGCACGGGGAGAACATGCAAACTCCACTCAGAAAGACCCTGTTCCGACTGGGATTCAAACTCAGGACCTTCTTGCTGAGAGGCGAGAGAGCTATTGCCTAATATGGTTGTTTTCTGAGAGGTGCTGTATAACATGTCTATTTCCATCAATTCTGCAACTTAATATAATCATTTTAAATCAATTTAGGGGCCACTGAAAATGGTCTGGTGGGCCGGATTTGGTCCATTGGTCTGAGATTGACCTGCCTGCTTTGGTCCTTTTGTCCTAGACCGTGGTGTGACAGATGCACAGATGTAAACACATGACTCTATCTCTTCTTTATTATGATGAAGTTAGTTTATCTTGTGCGGTGTGCTCCTCATTCCTGCTGTTCTGTAACTGCTGATGCAACACTGACATTTCCCTGCCTATGTTTTTAAGTATCAAGCTTTTTCTTCGGGCGAGTTAAAGGATTCTTAGCTCAAACAATCCCAAACGTGGCTGTAATTATTCATAGATTCTCCCAAAGTGAATGTGTGGTTGTGTGTGCATGTGAAAGCTTGATCCTTTCAGAAGCTAAGCAGGATGAAGCCTGGTTAGTATCGTGATGGGAACACCAGGTGAAGCGCCAAATTGCCAGACAAGACACCTCACCCACATTACCAAGAATGAGTCTGGTGTGTGTGGGTGTGTGTGTGTGTGTGTGTGTGTGTGTGTGTGTGAATGGTCGGTGGTGGTGGGAGGAGCCACTTTGGCACATACTGGTTGCCTCGCTTCTATCAGTGTGGGCATGGGGCGTCTTTGAGTGTCCACAGAAGGACTGTGTAAAACTGATGCAATTTTTATTATTAGGACTGACTGCAGTTCAACAATAAGTTGTGTGCCTTTTAGATATATAGATAGATACTTTATCGATCCCCGTAGGAGACATTCAGGTGTCCAGCAGCAGAAAACACATCTATATAAACACACAAGTACATCAATTATATATTTTTTTAACTAACCACCTAACAATAGAGCATTTTTTATACTCATACAGGTCTGTTGTACAGTCTGACAGCCGACGGAACAAAAGTTGACCCTTTTGTAACATAATCCATCTCCAAATACATAGAAATGAATCATATTGAGTGTTTCTTAGGTTGGTGGTTCTGTCTCATCTGCACCAAATTCACTTGTATCTGTTTTAGTCTGTATCTCAGCATGTGGCTCTTTACTTCATGAGAAATGTTTGTAAATGTTTGATCTGCAGCCGTCTCTAGGGCAGCTCTTGGGGAGCTCTCAGCACGGCGGCACGGTGGCTGAGTGGATAGCACTCTCGCCTCTCAGCAAGAATGTCCTGGGTTCGAGACCCGGTTGGACCAGGGCCTTTCTGAGTGGAGTTTGCATGTTCTCCCCGTGTCTGCGTAGGTTTCCTCTGGGTGCTCCGGTTTCCCCTACCACTAAAAATATGTACAATAGGTGTTGCATGTGCCCCCTGTACTGGCACCCCCGCTCCCAAAAAATAACAATTGTAAACCGCTTTGAGACTCCAAAGAGCAGTGAAAAGGCGGTATATAAATAAAGATTACTTAGATTACTTACTTACTCTTGGGTAGCTCTAGGGCAGCTCTTGGGCAGCTCTTGGGTAGCTCTTGGGCACTCCTATGGGCCCTGAGAGGAAGAGGCTGATTCGCTGACACACTGCTCTCATTTCCTGCATAGCTCTCAGGAAGTGGACAGATGGAGCGAGGCGTGTGTGTGTGTGTGTGTGTGTCTGTGTCTGTGTGTGTGTGTGTGTGTGTGTGTGTCCATACTCCAGTTACACTTCCTCTCCAGGGCCGTGGTGATTAGCGCTGCTCACATTAAGTCATCAGCAGCAGATATGAGAGATATGTAACAAGTTCTGACGACGCGTTCTCATCTGTCTCACTTATACTTAAAGGAGACATATAATTCAGAACACGCACCCAGACGGGACTTTTCTGTATGGAGTTTGCATGTTCTCCCTACGCTCCGGTCTCCCCTACCACTAAAAACAAGTGCAAGTATTATTGTTCAGAAGTTAATTTATTACTCAGAATGTGAAACTGACTAATAACACTTGTTACAGCCAAATGAGCTCCATCAAGTCTTTGACAACTCACAGTTTGTTAAAAAAAAACAACAAAAAAACAAGATTAAGATTAAGATTATGGACATCTGAGCAAATGGATAAATGCACACGCAGAGATAAAATTGCACACGCAGAGATAAAATTGCACACGTTTTTCTACTTTGCACACGCGGTTTCGATGGACCAAAAGCAATAGGGCTTTGTATTCCAGACTGGGCTTAAAAATGTTTCTTTCAACTACTCCTTTATTTATTTATTTTTTAATCCTCTTTGTCACAGATCTAAATGCTCTGTTGTGAAACTCATCAACTTATAACCTATCGTTTGGAAACAATTTATTTATATAGACAGAGGAAGTCAGTTGTTGTCACGTACATGTTAAAGACAAACTGTATTTCCTCAAAAGTCGATCTGGAAGTTTTTCAAATGACTTCAGAGACAAATTTACTTTTTTTTAATTTCTTGTACTGTATTTTAATCTGGAGCATTTTGAAGTTTCCTGGAAATGTAAGTTGCAATATAAATAAAATGTATTATTATTATTTTTATTAGAATTAAACTGGCTGCATCAGTGGATCCCGAGTAAAATTACTAATAATGCTCTAAAAAGGAGACTATACTGTTCCCTTGTTGTTCCATCACCAGAATAACAGTGATAGAACAGAATATGCCTGCTACCCGGCAACGGATGAAGCGGAAGAAAATGGATGGATGGGTGTTCCCTTGTTATTCTCTTACCCATACTTACTCTCCCCTGATTGGGAGCGGGTCTCCTGTGATTGGACAGTGCTGCTGGAACCCTACTGGTTTGTTGTGAGTAGTTGCTAAGATACAGTACCAGATGTAATGGGAACAGAACCAGGTATAGGAACAGCTGAGAAGTGTAGAGTTGGGTAGACTAGACTAGAGTAGAGTAGAGTAGAGTAGAGTAGAGTAGAGTAGAGTAGAGTAGAGTAGAGTAGAGTAGAGTAGAGTAGAGTAGAGTAGAGTAGACTAGACTAGACTAGACTAGACTAGACTAGACTAGACTCTGTTCTGAACACTCTAAAACCTGTTTTTCGGACTGATCCTGGTTTTCGTACCAAACTAATGTGACGTTGTCCAAAAGGTGGAGCGCTGTCATGTGTTGTTGCATTGATCCTCTTGTTAATGCGCTGGTGCCACTTCCTCGGCGCATTAAGCCGCAGCCGCCGCATCCTCGGCTCATTACGGCAGAGTGAGAGCGTTACATGAAGCGCTCAGGGCCGAAGATGCTCCTCTGTTTGTTGTCCTCGTCACACATTATCGGAGGATGGGGTTTCACGCCTTCACCGGGATCAATGGGCCTCGACTCTATGTTCACATGCAGCGAGCGGAAGTACTCGAGTAATTGTTCACAGCTGTACACAGATACTTTATTAGATCGATACTTTATTAGATCGATACTGTGTGAGTATTAATGAATGAGTGAGTGAAATGAAACTCAAGTGCAAATTCAGACTGGAAGACCAAAGAGACGTCATGCAGCCACACTGACTCCTCCCTCTCTGCTCTGACTCCTCCCTCTCTATACTGACTCCTCCCCATCTACACTGACTCCTCCCCCTCCTCCCTCTACACTGACTCCTCCATCTGCACTGACTCCTCCCTCTGCACTGATTCCTCTCCTCCCCTTCTTCACTGACTCCTCCCTCTACATTGACTCCTCCCCTGCACTGATTCCTCCTTCTCTGCACTGACTCCTCCCCCTGCACTGACCCCTCCCTCTACACTGACTCCTCCCTCTGCACTGACTCCTCCCCCTGCACTGACTCCTCCCCCTGCACTGACTCCTCCCCTGGCACTGACTCCTCACTCTACACTGACTCCTCCCCCTGCACTGACTCCTCCCCTGGCACTGACTCCTCCCTCTACACTGACTCCTCACTCTACACTGACTCCTCACTCTACACTGACTCCTCCCCCTGCACTGACTCCTCCCTCTACACTGACTCCTCCATCTGCACTGACTCCTCCCTCTGCACTGACTCCTCCCCCGGCACTGACTCCTCCCTCTACACTGACTCCTCCCTCTACACTGACTCCTCCCCCTGCACTGACTCCTCCCTCTACACTGACTCCTCCCTCTGCACTGACTCCTCCCCCGGTACTGACTCCTCCCTCTACACTGACTCCTCCCTCTACACTGACTCCTCCCCCTGCACTGACTCCTCCCTCTACACACCTGCACCTCCCTCAGTAACACACCTGTGCTCATCTCTTCATGGCTGCATGTAGACAGAGCTTCTCAGTTCTCTGCTGCTCCAGCTGCAGTTCAAGCAGCAACCCACCTCCTCCCCACCACCTCCTCTTCAGTGGAGTATCATGTCTTCTGCGCAGCTTCTTCCCCTTATAAACTCCCTTCTGCAGACGTCATGCAGTATTTGCGCCAGGGTCTAATCACCAAAGTTTGTATAAATATATTAGCCTCAATCTAAGTCTGTGGGTGTTTATTCATGCATCTCGACAATAATTATTTTAATGCAATCTTCGTCTCGAGTGTCTCCAGATTGAATGGATGGTGTTCGGCGTCTCGCTTCCGTCATCACCGTATGTGGAGAGAATGGAATAATATCTGAACTCTGAACATAGTAAAACGCTTTGAGTGACCTCGGCCTGTAAAATGCGCTATATAAATAAACATATCTTACTGACTGTGTGTGCAGTGAGAGAGGAGGCGCTGTCGGAGCTCTCAGACGACCGCAGCACAGACGCTCTGGTGGAGGAGATCCTGCAGCAGGGGGACACGGCCGTCATCTACCCAGAGGCTCCCGAGGACGAGCCGGCCAGACCCGAGACCCCTGAGACCGCGGGGCCCGACGAGAACGGTACCGCAACAGCACACAATACAAACACTAACACAACTACAAACACAACTTCCTCTCTCTTTTAAACATTTTGGGTAAATCTCTCCTCCACAAAATCAGACCTGGAGTCGCTAATATCAACAACTTCCTGTTTAATCCATAGAGCGTATATTAGGAGTGGACTGACCAAGTGTGACATCACCACAGTGTTAGGCAGGGCAAGGCCAGCTTATACTGTATAGCACTAATACACAAGGCAGAACTGAACAAAACAAGATAGAAAAAAAGGCCTTAGAATCATTAATAGAGTATAGAGAGACATTAAAAAGAGTAAAGATAAAATCCCTCAGTTGTTTGCAGCTAAACAGACTGGATTTAAACATTGCCAGAGAAGAAGCCTGTCTCACATTTTCAAGAAGACTGTTCCAGATTTTAGCCTGAATCTATATGCTGTCTCCCCATGTTTAGTTGTGACTCTGGGCACCGTCAGGAGGCTGGTCTCTGTTAGCCTTAATGCAGAAGAGGCTGATTTAGACATAAGCTAGCTGGAGCCAATTTCCTTGTATGGCCATAACTTTCGCGGCGTTAGCTTTGTGCGTAATGGGGTGGACTTGTTTCTTAGACGAGCTGAGGCACGCGGGAGTTTCCCCCATGAATGAAGGCATCTGATTGGTCAATCCTTATGTGGCTCGTATCAAAGACAATATCAAACTGAGAGCGCTAAACCATGGAAGTCCAAAATGGAGAGTACCATAATGAAAGAAGTCAATAGGAACCAGAGAGTTGGAGCAAAACTCTTCACAAGATTTTAAGTAATTCTGAGATATTGTCCCAAAAATGTTTTGCACCAGTGAATTTTACTTAAACCCACCTTGAAAGTGCTGTGAACATTACTTTAAATACAGCAAATTAAAAGGTTCAGGCTACAGGAGTAAACAGACTGTTGCTATGGTAACTAGCACTTGCTCTTCTCTGGTGGAAAACCAAGCTGAACCAGAACCAGGACCTTGAAAATAGGATTTTAATGCCATAGAAAGAAAGCATCTGAAATGGCCTTACCTTACCATACCAAACAGAGTTAAAGATACATCTATGTTTTTAAAAAGATAAAGTTCCAAGCTATAAACCCACTTTTAGATCCAGAAAAAGTTATGACAACCAACATGCGCTGAGTAATTACATTTCCCAAACTAAAAGCCTGCTCTGGGAGCCCTAGTGTTAATATTACCTCCACTTACATCTATTTAGGATTGTAGATGTTGTAAAAAAAGGTGTGTGTGTGTGTGTGTGTGTGTGTGTGTGTGTGTGTGTGTGTGTGTGTGTGTGTGTGTGTGTGTGTGTGTGTGTGTGTGTGTGTGTGTGGAAGGGAGGGGGGGTCTTCTCTGATACCTGCTGTTACCTGCTGCATGTGTTCCCAGCGCCTCACCTCACACCTGCCCTGATAATACATCACCTGTTAACTCAAATACTTCACCTGTGTGGGAGCGCGGTCACGTGGAGCTGTCTCAGTATACATGCAGACTCAGACCTCTCTTGTCTCAGTATACATGCAGACTCAGACCTCTCTTGTCTCTGTATACATGCAGACTCAGACCTCTCTTGTCTCAGTATACATGCAGACTCAGACCTCTCTTATCTCAGTATACATGCAGACTCAGACCTCTCTTGTCTCAGTATACAGTACATGCAGGCTCAGACCTCTCTTGTCTCAGTATACATGCAGACTCTGACCTCTCTTGTCTCAGTATACATGCAGGCTCAGACCTCTCTTGTCTCAGTATACATGCAGACTCAGACCTCTCTTGTCTCAGTATACATGCAGACTCTGACCTCTCTTGTCTCAGTATACATGCAGGCTCAGACCTCTCTTGTCTCAGTGTACATGCAGACTCAGACCTCTCTTGTCTCAGTATACATGCAGACTCAGACCTCTCTTGTCTCAGTATACATGCAGGCTCAGACCTCTCTTGTCTCAGTGTACATGCAGACTCAGACCTCTCTTGTCTCAGTATACATGCAGACTCAGACCTCTTGTCTCAGTATACATGCAGACTCAGACCTCTCTTGTCTCAGTATACATGCAGACTCAGACCTCTCTTGTCTCAGTGGATAGCAAGAAGGTCCTGCGTTCGATTCCACCTCCAGACAGGGCCACCCTACTTCGGGTGCTCCAGTTTCTGTCGGACTACAGATGGAAATTAGCTACATAGTTACAATCTGGTGTATTTACAGTTTATCCCAGCCAAATAAGTGAATACATAAATATAATAAACATCAAATCAGCACAGTCAAGAAGGTGGAGTACAGTCAATAAGAGTCAAGTAGAGTAGAGTGCAGTAGAGTTGAGCCAAGTAGGCCTGGTGGTATGCACCTAAAGCCCTGTTTCGTAATATTCTGTGTATGTGGTTATAATAAGGTGCAATCACAGCTATTTTATTATTTATTTATATTTCTTGGTCATTTAGTTGTTTTTTTCCCCCTGAAATTAGAAAAAAATGGGAAAACATTGATCTCAAAACAACTCCAGGTCTGTTTTTGATGTGGAAAAAGGGAACAAGTTAATTTGGTGTATTCTGTCTTCTCTAAATTGGACGACACCACTCCTGGCCCAGGTTCTATCCAGGCCGGGCTGGTACTAAAGTGTTCTAACTGACCACCGTCCATAGCGCTGCTAGCAGCCATGGATCCTTTCTGCTCTTTGTGACTCTGCTCTGTCTCCGCACAGGGACCCCAGACTCCTTCTCGCAGCTGCTGACCTGCCCCTTCTGCTCGCGGGGGTACAAGAGGTACAGCTCCCTCAAGGAACACATCAAGTACCGGCACGAGAAGAGCGACGACAGCTACAACTGCCCCGAGTGCAGCTACAGCTTCAGCCACCGCGCGCAGCTGGAGAGGCACATGAGCGCGCACAAGGCCCCGCGGGACCAGGTACGCACCACGCCTTGCACTTGGCCACTATCGGACTATCGGGCTGACTTACCAATTCATTACCATTCATTGCAGTCTACTTTTAACCCTCTGGGCGCAACACTGGAAGATGCAGTACAGTTTATAAACGACCGATTGGGTCAAACATGGAGTCAAAATTCAAACATGTCCTACTACCTCCCTGACTCAAAATTACGTCATGCTTCTATACCCGTTTCTGTAAGGTTTTTTTCAGTTTGAATGTTAAGCACCGCACCCCAACTCGCTCACAGGCTTCTCATTTCGTCTACGCTCTCCTCCGACGGAGCCATCTAGTTTTATTTGCGACCTGATACATATGCAAACACCAGTATGAGCGCAACTTCTTGTAAATTGTTCAACAATCACTCATGAAATGGTACAAAAGCAACGCACTGCTAACAAAATATATAACTGAAAGATTACCGCTAGTTTTGTGTCCAAATGTAGTCTGAGGTGGTCCGGCTGATCTCTCCAGAGGATACAATGTAAGCTAACGCTACGTATATTCACCCAGGCTTGATCTTTCATAATTTTTTCACTTTCTTAGTTCCCTCTTCTCTTCCTCATTGTTGCGTCGTTTGGGCTGTTTTGATTTGTCTGCAGTTAAAGCCAGAGGAAGTGTAGCCACTATCAGCTCCATTCTGCTCTTGTTTACTTGCGCTGTAGAAGCTAGAGGAGGCAGCCTGTTCTAACAGCGCCGCTCCTCGTTCTGTGATTGGAGGAGAGAGAGCGTCACGCTAAGTCTCTATTCAGCACTTTTTATGGCCTGAATTCATACACAGCTGAAACAAGTTTTCAATTAAATTACGAATTATAATACAACTTGTATGTAGTAATAAGCATTTGAATGCATAAAAACATTTTTTTGGGTATAGCTTCTATAATCTATTTCTGGGTCGGGGGGGGTGGCAATCAGAGCTCCACCCAAGTCTCATAGCACCAGCCCCTCACTGTTCCTCCTGCAGGTGGTGGGTCCACAGGAGGACGGCTGCTCCGTCAGTGATGACACAGGCCTTGATCTTTCAGTGGGGGCTTCAATCAAAGTGGGGTTAAGTGTCTTGCCCAAGAACACAACAACAGTAGACATCAGTGGGAGTCGGTGGAGAAGGTCTCGTGGTGGGATCGAACCCACAACCTGGATGGGTACATTTAATCCCTCCATACACTTTGGGCCATCCTTCATATTTCTCTAATTTACAGAAATCCTTCATCTCTTGTCACTTTAAGGTAATAGCCTTTTGAATTTAAGTTTTAGGAGAAAACGTCTGGCGTCTTACTACTTACACCTTCAACATATCCGGATTGGACATCCCAGAGTCTCAGAATCTAAAGCGACATTTTGGCATATTTATTGGACAGTGTATTGACCAGATGCATCGACGTCATCCAGTCACGTGATTGTGCATGAGCTTAGGGTGGAAGTATTGGAAACTAGCATTAGCATTAGCATTGCGGCAAGAGCAAAACGGATTTCAGCTCTAAAGAACGGAGCTTCTTCTCCTAAATCGAGAAGTGGCTGCTTCAAGCACATGTTCGATTACGTTATAGGTGGAAGTAGGACATCAGGTCAGGGCTCACAAAGAGTGGTATTTGGAGAAGTTAAGGATTGCCTAACTGGATGTTGACCCGTACCTTCTCCCCCAGTCAATTTTATCGATTAAATAAAATGTCTATTTTTGCCCAAATTCACCCTACTTGATCTTTATCATTATCGTTAACAATGCATCCCCTCACACTGGAGCAGATTTATATGTACATTTTGCTGGTAGCATTAGCAATAGTCCACTTTTCTGTGGCTTTTCTGTCTACAGCCAAACATGATACGTACTGACGGAGAGGAAAATAGTGAAACACACAACTGACGTCTAAGATAAGAGATCCTTTATTCGTGACACAGTGGGGAAATGTCAATGTTGCAGCGCACAGACAGGACAGTAGTAAGAGACACGTTTGACGTGTGTCATTGTCCTCCAAATTAATGGAAATAAAATAAATACAAACTTGTGATTGCTTTATCTTATAAAAAGTGTTCACTGCATATTAGGGAGTACTTGGATGGGTCCCAGTCCTTTTGGTTGATTGCCGCCATCGTCGTCTTCTGTCTTCATGACGAGCAGGTATCAGATAAAAAAGCTTATGTCCTTGCCTGTTAGTATAATCAACCGCACTGCAAAATGTCACAGTTTTGGCTGTTATTTGGTGAAACAGGTTGTTTTGGTAAAGTTTCTGAAGGCTCGCAGTTAGACTTCTGCCGTCTGTCATGGAGAGTGGGCGTGGCCGGGACGTCACATGCAAGGGGTCTATACATGCTTTTGAAACACAGAAATGCTTAGAAACCAAGGTCACTTTTTGACCCAATGAATCAGACACATGACAGATTGCACTCTGTCTTTGATCAATAACTTATATCGATTTGCCCTTCTCCATATTGACGGTCCCGGGGCCGGAGCATTACATCATTCCAAAACATGTGATATGCCGTTTCATCTTTCCTCTATACAATGTGAAATGGAAGAATTTTACAATAATAAGAGGTTATTATTGTCCATATAAACAGAAAGTCTATTGAACTTATGTGAAAAACACATTGGGCTGAGAGCTGATTGGCTGAGTCAGGGTGGTCCCCTCTTTTTCACTTTTCTGTCTGAAAAACTGATCGAAAGATGTGATGATGACACATAATCGTAGTGATGCAGTCAGGTCAAAGCCAGATCCTGTCAGAACTCTGAATCGGTGCAGGGCAGGGCCTGGTTAGTACTGTGATGGGAGACCTCTGGGAACACCAGGTGCCACAGTGGGACGGCTGTAAAGTGCCAAACTGTGGTTGTGTCCTTAGGCAAGACACTTATTATAATGAGTCTGGTGTGTGTGTGAATGGTTGGTGGTGGTCGGAGGGGTCAATGGCACAGACTGGTTGCCTCACTTCTGTCAGTGTGCCCCAGGGCAGCTGTGGCTACAGTAGTAGTTTATCACCACAGTGTTTGGAGTGAAAGAATAATGACAAAAAAACCAAAGCATTATTATTATTATTATTATTATTATTATTATTATTATTATTATTATTATTATTATTATACATAGTCATACATAGGTGATAGTATTAGAAGCAAACAATTTGAGAACCATGAACAGGTCAGATGGATTGCATTAAAAATCGTAACATTTTTGCAGATTGAATGAGGAACCCCAGCTTTAACACGAAGACGATGTAGAGTGTGTTGAGTAAATAATCTCCAGATAAACTTGTGTTTTCACTGCTGCAGCGCAAACAAGCTTGAACTTAAGCATCGATCCGGGACGTGGCGATCGCAGCCGAGCAAAGGTCTGCGTGGAGCCGCTGTTAGAATGAGGGAAAACAAACACAGATGATGAATGATCTATTGGCCTTAATCATAACAGCAGTCGTCTCAGATGACTTCACAAAGTTGTTGATTCTCCAGCAAAAGATAAGACAATCGATCAGTTAGAACACAGGAAATGCACTAATAAGAAAGACATTGGAGCCGTTGGTCCAGGGAGCTGAATCAACACTTAACAACGTCCCAGTGGTAAAAATGTGTGAAACCTTCGGGGCTGTGATCCAAGACTGAGGCTGTAGATCCAGGACTGACTGAAGGCTGTAGATCCAAGACTGATGCTGTAGACCCAGGACTGAGGCTGTAGATCCAAGACTGATGCTGTAGACCCAGGACTGAGGCTGTAGATCCTGGACTGAGGCTGTAGATCCAAGACTGAGGCTGTAGATCCAAGACTGAGGCTGTATATCCAAGACTGAGGCTGTAGATCCAAGACTGAGGCTGTAGATCCAAGACTGATGCTGTAGACCCAGGACTGAGGCTGTAGATCCAAGACTGAGGCTGTAGATCCTGGACTGATGCTGTAGACCCAGGACTGAGGCTGTAGATCCTGGACTGAGGCTGTAGATCCAAGACTGAGGCTGTAGATCCAAGACTGAGGCTGTAGATCCAAGACTGATGCTGTAGACCCAGGACTGAGGCTGTAGATCCAAGACTGAGGCTGTAGATCCTGGACTGATGCTGTAGACCCAGGACTGACGCTGTAGATCCAAGACTGAGGCTGTAGATCCAAGACTGAGGCTGTAGATCCAAGACTGAGGCTGTAGATCCAGGACTGAGGCTGTAGATCCAAGACTGAGGCTGTAGATCCAGGACTGAGGCTGTAGATCTAAGGCTGAGGCTGTAGATCCAGGACTGAGGCAGTAGATCCAGGACTGAGGCTGTAGATCCAGGACTGAGGCTGTAGATCCAGGACTGAGGCTGTAGATCCAGGACTGAGACTGTAGACCCAGGACTGAGGCTGTAGACCCAGGACTGAGGCTGTAGATCCAAGACTGAGGCTGTAGATCCAGGACTGAGGCTGTAGATCCAGGACTGAGGCTGTAGATCCAGGACTGAGGCTGTAGATCCAGGACTGAGACTGTAGACCCAGGACTGAGGCTGTAGACCCAGGACTGAGGCTGTAGATCCAAGACTGAGGCTGTAGATCCAGGACTGAGGCTGTAGATACAAGACTGAGGCTGTAGATCCAGGACTGAGGCTGTAGATCCAGGACTGAGACTGTAGACCCAGGACTGAGGCTGTAGATCCAGGACTGAGACTGTAGATCCAGGACTGAGGCTGTAGATCCAGGCCAGGACTGAGACTGTAGATCCAGGTTTGATGGTGGAGATCCAGGATGTAATAATGGATGAATATATTGTTTACATTTTTCCTCCTTCTCTGTCCACACAGAGGCACATCACGCAGTCGACAGGAAACCGCAAATTCAAGTGCACAGAGTGTGGCAAGGCCTTCAAGTACAAGCACCACCTGAAGGAGCACCTCCGCATCCACAGCGGTGAGTCCAAGCACCTGCTCCTCACTGAGAGCCTACACACAGCACTAGTGAAACCGGACCAGTCTCCTCTTCCTACAGTCACATAAGCAGACATATGAGACAAGGCCAGAAGATGCTTTTAAGAGCGCAGGGAAGAGCCGTGCTTGTGTTAGAAATGTATGTGGATGGATGGATATAGGCCACGCCCTCATCTAGGTCTCTGAGACGAAGCACACAGTCTGTTCGTTACGTGAGGCAAAAGCTGAAAACATGGTGCGTTTAATGGAGGAATGATTACTAGAGCTACCAGAGCAGTCAATTTGACGGCTTTTTATTTTTGGAAGTGCAATTACCCTGTTTATAGATGTTTGTGGTCTTCATAATTTTGTGCTTTTTCTGTGTCTATATATGGTTTATTTATCATTATGTTTATGAAATTATCTGTTGCTAGGACTGTTGCTAAGGCAGCTGGAGTGTACTTATACATGTCAGCCAAGAGGAGCTGGAGCAGGTTGAAGCAAAACATTGTCCATGAGTACTTCCCTTTTGGGCTTCATTTAATCAATCAATGTAATTTATAAAGCACTTTTCATACAGAAACCGGTGAAAACGTTAAGTCGTTTACAAACCAACACAAACACACAAGGAGCCAATGCAGGGATTTTAAAACATTTATAATGTTTTATAATAGTTGTAAACATGTGTTTCCGTGTTGAGAGAGGGAATGGGACAGACTCTGGGGATGTTCTTTAAATGATAAAGTCCTGTCACTGAGCTGGGTTAGCCCTGTCCATCTGTATACAGTCTGCTTTGTAAACACACTCTTTAAAGATGTATTACTTTAACTGTAATTGTTTTCGCTGCCTCCATCTGTATTAAAGGGTGTGTGTTTTCAAATGCAGGGATGTGATCTGAAACTGAGACAGGGGGAAGGGCGATGTCGGGAGGTAACAGAGTTTGATTACATTAGTACTTCTTAGAATGTGCTTTATGGCGTCTCATGTGACCACGGACAACTCAGTGTGTTTGTTCCGTCCACATCCTGACGCTGCCGACGCACAAACACTGAGCATCTCTGTAAACATGACTCTGTATACAGATACCTCTGTAGTGATTATAGATTATTACCTTATCCTCCAACTGTACCATGTGTAATACAAGCATGGCGTCATGTACAGTATCAGACGCAGGTCACATGGTACAGGTCACATGGTACAGTTGCTGTCGAAGAGTGAGGAGGAAATACGTGGATATTAGTTCACAATACATTAAGATGCATTAAAAGGTTTATTCTTCCACTGACAATACATGATTGTAAACATACGTCCATAAAGACACGAGGATGTAACATGTGGGACGGTCCTGGACTAAACATCTGCCTAATGTGTGTGTGTCTTAATGCTCCATAATTGTGTTTCCTCTGCAAGATGGGACACTTAGCGGGGCCCCTCCCGGGGGCCGTTACCTCAGGCTGGGAGCATCATTGACATGCATTAGCGGCTCCTGGAGCTCGTTAGCCTGTGTGCTAATGGCTGTGTGTGTATCTGTGTATGTGTGTTTGTTTGTGTGTATCTGTGTATGTGTGTGTGTATCTGTGTGTGTGTGTGTTGTGTGTGTGTCTCACAGGTGAAAAACCCTACGAATGCTCCAACTGTAAGAAGCGCTTCTCCCACTCGGGCTCGTACAGCTCCCACATCAGCAGTAAGAAGTGCATCAGTGTGGTGTCTGTGAACGGCCGGCCGCGCCCCGTCCCCAAAGCCCTGGGGCCCCCCACACCCCCCTCACGGCTGGAGCACAAGCCGCTCCAGGAGCAGCTGCCCCTCACTCAGATCAAGGCTGAGCCTGTGGACTACGAGTACAAGGCCTCAGTGACGGCTCCCTCTGCTGGGCTGTTCCAGGGCGGCGCGGCCCCGCTCCATGGGGCCCCTCTGCAGGGCACAGTGCAGGCCCTGGTGCTGCCCACAGTGGGGCTGGTGTCCCCCATCAGCATCAACATCGCAGACCTGCACAACGCTCTCAAAGTGGCTGTGGACGGGAACGTGATCCGGCAGGTTCTGGAGGGTAAAGGCCAGACCCCCGGGACCCCCCAGCAGCAGCAGATCATCTCTGCCATCAGCCTCCCCATCCTGGGGCAGGACGGCAACACCAAGATCATCATCAACTACAGCCTGGACCCGAGCCAAGCACAGGTGAGCCCCATGACCATGATGTCTGGCACCGTTCACGAAGCAACCCAGGAACGAAAAAAACAGCAAAACCTTTTGAGAAATAAAAACCCACACATTGAATACAATGAAAACATAGAATACAAAGAAATGATCATAAAGAAGAGCATGAGGGGATGATGTAAATGCTGTGGTCCGTGTTTCAGGCCTGATTTAAAGTCACCTACAGTTTGTTCTCCATCCATCCATCCATTTTCTACACTTTAATCCATTTCTGGGTCAGGGGGGTGGCAGTCAGAGATGCCACCCAAGTCTCATAGCACCAGCCCCTCACTGACCCTCTGCAGGTGGTGAGGCCACAGGAGGACGGCTGCTCTCTGACTGTGAGCATAGTCTTGATCTTTCAGTGGGGGCTTTGGGCAAAGTGGGGTTAAGTGTCTTGCCCAAGGACACAACGACAGCAGTCATCAGTGGGAGTCGGTTGAGAAGGTGTAGAGGTGGGAATTGAACCCACGACCTTCAGGCCTGAAGGCCAATGCTCTACCAACTGAGCTACTGTCGCCCCGTTTGTTCTCACTGAAGAAAAATTTAACTGGTCTGAATAAACAAAATCTAGTCCTGATGTTTGAGGCACACTGTAAAACCTGTCCCAGACCTGAGACCAGGGGATCCTCTCGTTTTCTTATGGAACAAACACATATTTTTGTCCATTCAGTCCATTGTTCACCAAGAGAAGTGTTTTAAAGTCTCTTATGCTGCTTCTCAGTTACACTGTAAAAAGTGATGAAAACATTTTGACTGCCATTAACCACAATTTGCTAATGGGACAGGCAAAATGATCTTGTTTTAAAAATATACTAGAAATGTCCCTCTTGTAATGAGGTTTAGGGTTAGGAATTCATCTCCATGTCATGGAGCATGTTCTGTGATGTGACTCTTGCTAACTACAGTCCCCACAGAAGCTGAAGAAGGAGGTGGTGTGTGCGGGGGAGAAGCTGCCGGAGGACCTGACTGTGAAGGGGGTGAAGGTGAAGCAGGAGGAGGAGGAGAGCTGCTCCCTGTGCGACCACTGCCCGGCCGGTCTGGAGGCCCTGCACGCCCTCAAACACGCCCAGGGGCCCAAGTGTGAGGGCTCCGCGTGCTCCCAGCCCAAACACCTGCTGTCTCTGCTCAAGGCCTACCACCCCCTGAGCCCCGAGGCCACGCAGGAGCAGCCCAAGATGTGCACCGCCAGCCTGCCTGAGCACCTGGTGAGCCCCGCACTGCCTCAGCGTTCAATGTGTTTATTTATATATGTGCGTGTGTACATATATATATATAAATATATATATGTATATAAATATATGTATGCAGTACAGACCAACACCTCCTCATTCAAAGAGATTTTTATTTTATTTTCATGACTATGGAAATTGTAGATTCACACTGAAGGCATCAAAACTATGAATTAACTCGTGTGGAATTAAGTACATACAAAAAAAAAAGTATGAACCAAGTGAAAATATGTCTTATATTCACGGTTCTTCAAAGTAGCACTTTTTGCTCTGATACTGCTTCACTCTTCAAAAGCTTCAAAAGAACCTGAAATGATCTTCAACAGTCTTGAAGGAGTTCCCAGAGATGCTTAGCACTTGTTGGCCCTTTCGCCTTCACTCTGTGGTCCAGTTCACCCATGTATAAAAATAATTATATATAAATGTATTATGATTCAAAAATATCAATATTATATCCAAAAAGTATGATTATTATTATTATTAGTAGTAGTAGTAGTAGTAGTTGCAGCCGCAGTATTACATTTAAATTCAATTCAATTTATTTCTGTATCGCCCTAAATCACAACAGTAGTTATCCACTTCTACTACTACTGCTAGTAGTAGTAGTAGTAGTAGTGGTGGTGGTAGTAGTAGTATTTGCAGTAGTAGTATAGTAAGTCGCAGTAGTAGTGTTATGTTTGTAGGAGATGGAGAACCTTGCTCTGCTTGTGGCTGATGTCCTCTCTGTCTGTGCAGGATCAGGACAGTGCGGTGTCCCTGGTCCCGGGGAAAGACACGTCCGCCATGAGCCCCTCTGTGAACCGGGACAGTCCCACCGAGGCCACCCCAGCTGAGGCCCTCCACAGCTGCCCCGCCTCGCCCTCTCAGGCCCCGGACACGCCCCTGGACCTGTCCCTGCCCAAGTCCATGGCAGAGAAGGAGCCGGGCTCGTCCTGCTCCAGCGTGGCAGACCAGCCTCTCAATCTGACGTGCCTGAAGAGGGAAGGGGTGTACTCCGGCCAGGCCAGCCCCGTATCCCTGCATCTGCCCGCCCTGGTGGCCCTGGCGGAGCAGGGCGGCGGGGGCAAAAGGACCATCCTCATCCCGCAGCTTGCCTACTCCTACACCCCCGCAGCCACCAGCCCCGCCGGCACCGAGACGCAGGAGGCCGCCATCCAGCTCAACGGCATCAAGGTGAGGGGAGCGAGATAAGATAACATTTTATTGATTTTACTGTGAAGAAATTTACCTTTTTACGTTTTGGGATCAATATGGGAACATCTTTTCCCCATTCATTTTATTTTCCATTTGCAGTAAAACCACATTGGAATTCACGCGCAAAAGTCCCCAGTGTGCTCCAGGCCAGTACATGAATAAAACAAGCTAAAAAGAACAGAAACAATTGTCCCTGTGAAATCAAAGAACAATCACAGTGCTTTGTTTAAACTTGTGGAAAGAAGCTGTAACACATCCAGATGTCCTGCATCTCAGCGAACGATATATTCTGCCAGAGGGAAGAAGCTGGAACGTGGCTTTTCCAGTGGCCAGAAGAGTCATTGATCATTTTAACAACTCAATGGGAAGAATTATGAGTGTTTCGTGAACCGTGCCAACATTTTGGGATAACTTCAAGCATTTCAATACAACGACATCCCATAATCCCAAATTCCTGTTGCTGAGGCAGACACCAGTTTAACCCCGTAGCACCCTTGGTAACACATATGCAACATAAAGTTCAAATGTTGTGGCTTAATTCATTAACGAATGTACGAACCAAGAACCAAAATCAAGCAAAAATGTTACTTTGCAAATTTGTTCTTTGAATTCTTCTTTCCAAAAATAGCACAGATAAAAGTATTTTCAACAAATATTTGGGGTTAAGGTCAACGCTCTTAACTCTGTGTTAACGCTAGGAAAAATAATAATTATAATAATAATGTTTTGGACGTGGTCTGAGCGTGCGAACAGGAAACGGTTAAGCGTAGAACTCCCAGAGCAGTCACTTTGATGCCTCCCATTCAAATCAATGGAATTATGAGGAAATCCCTAAAAATAGTTTTCATTTTTGACTAGAAAGGAATTCATACGGTTTTCAATCTTTAATAATTGCTAAAACTGTTGAATATAACTTGGGATACAACCAAAACAGTTTGTTGAGAGGCTAGATGCTAACTGCTGTATCTAAACAGTGTGTTGCTATGGTAACTAGCACTTGCTCCGAGCTGACATTGCTCTGAACCAGTCCAGGTCCAGTCCTTTGAGAAAATGCCACAGAATGTTGGTTTCTGACACATGGCTGAAAATGGCTAATGGAACCGTCAAAATGACTGCTCTAGGAGTTATAGGTAAAACCTCTCAAAAATAAAAGATTATTTCATACAAACAATGACAAAGAAATGAACAAATAGAAAGTGAAAAAAAAGTATGAAGACCAAAACTACACATAAGCTGAGTAATAACACTTCCAAAACAAAAAGCCGTCATATTGACTGCTCTGGGAGTTCTAGTGTTAAACAAACACGGCGGCCATCTTGACCGCGCAGAGCAGCATCCGACGGCGTCTTAACCCGCGATCCATCACGCGGCGCTCTCTTCGGACCATTACTTCCTTATTGTTCAAAAGCGCAGCACCGTGACAAATCGGCCAAATCCTCCCAAAACGCGATCGATGAGTAGAAAAAGACCAGCGCCACCATTTCCCTCTTTGTAAAAATGATCAGCCTTAATAGCTGTTGGCGGCGCGGGCAGGTAATGAGCGCGCTGATGAATGGAGATGAGCGCGTCACCGGCAGCGCGGGGAACTCTGCGGTCGATGCGCCTCTGTCCGCGCTGATGTATAGGTGTAGCATTACGGCGCGCTCTTAAACGCCCCGCCGACATATTTATGCTTTCTCTAATATTACCTCCGCAGATAGAAGCAGATAGAAGCGGATAGAAGCGGAGGCACTTATCGACGAGAGGATGAGGGATGGGCGCTAGTGACGCCAGGAGATAGTGCTACGGCCGGCGCACACTTGCCGTAGACTCTCGCCGAAGGGAAAATCTAACAAGAGCGATGGGTTCTAGAAGGAACGCGCTCTTTAACACCACATTAGTCATGTGATGCCACAACCGGGGTTTCAGAACGATGAGAAATGTGGACTGTTGGCTTTTAGTTATTCACAACTGAACATATCGCATGAAAGTGGAATGTATTAACGTAAGGACTCCCAGAATTATGAAATCTACTGGAACTCCCGGAGCAGTCATTTTGACGGCTCCCGTTCAAATACAATGGAATTCTAAAAAAAAAAAAAACGCCCAAAAATAATTTTTTTCACTGATTTTATCAAAATGAAGTGGTTTTTGTCTTTAATACTTGGTAAAACTGGTGATACTAAATGAAATACAGAAACACTAAATACTAATGGTGTGTTGCTATGGTAACTAGCACTTATTCCGCGCTGAGGTGGCTCTGAACCAGTTCAGGGCCAGTCCAGGACCAGTCCACAACCAGTCCAGACCCAGTCCAGGACCAGTCTAGGACCAGTCTAGGACCAATCTGGGACCAGTCTAGGACCAGTCTAGGGTCGAGATAATGTCCTGAACCTTCATATAGAAACAGAAAAGTCACAACGTTTTGAAGACGACAAACGTATATAAATAGAGTCATTACATTTCCAAAAACAAAAAACCGTCTAAGCCACTTGATAATTAAAAGTTCTGCCTCCTACTGCACTTTGTGACTCTCCTGGAACCAACAGAAATCTGCCGTTTTACACAGTGAGAAAGTTAGTTTATATGTTAAATGATATAAAGTTAATTTATACGTTTAACATTGTTATTGTCGTTGTCTGAGCGAGCTGTGTCCTGCTGCAGGAGGAGCGAGCGGACTCTGAGAGCCTCTCCGCTGCAGACGAGCCCGACTCGGACTGTGGACCGACCCGGAAGAAGATGAAGAAGACGGAGAGCGGCCTCTACGCCTGCGACCTGTGCGACAAGATCTTCCAGAAAAGCAGCTCTCTCCTGCGGCACAAATACGAGCACACAGGTACCACTTACTGCTGAACATATGATCTGATTTCTGAACGTTGTAAAGCGCTTTGGGCGACCTTGCTCTGTAAAATGCGCAATATAAATAAACATACTACAAGAACTCACAAGTTACCTAAACACGTCCATAAGGGACGAGGTTGGGGCAATTTTTCCAGTAAAGGAGACATATCCTGCAACATCTATTTTTTTATCTGAACAGTATTCATTTTCCCCGAGAGGAGTGGCCTGAAGCATGAGGCTAACCCCGACCCCCACATCCCTGAAACCAATACAATCACATTATTCATTTCCAATACATTAGCACAGAATGACACAAAAGCAAACAAACTACAAACAAACATCCTGGATTATAGAAAGAAAATTTATCAGGATAAGGAATATATTATTAGCAATGTCTTATTGAGATTAGCCTCACTGACCAGAGAGACCCGGGAGAGAGACCAGAGAGAGAGAGAGAGACCTGAGATAGACAAGAGAGAGACCAGAGAGAGTCCAGAGAGAAACCAGAGAGAGACCAGTGAGAGAGAGATAAGAGAGAGACCAGAGAGAGACCTGAGAGAGACAAGAGAGAGACCAGAGAGAGACCAGAGAGAGACCAGAGAGAGACCAGAGAGAGACCAGAGAGAGACCAGAGAGAGACAAGAGAGAGACCAGAGAGAGACCAGAGAGAGACCAGAGAGAGACCTGAGAGAGACAAGAGAGAGACAAGAGAGAGACCAGAGAGAGACCAGAGTGAGAGACCAGAGAGAGACACCAGAGATAGACAAGAGAGAAACCAGAGAGAGTCCAGAGAGAAACCAGAGAGAGACCAGTGAGAGAGAGATAAGAGAGAAACCAGAGAGAGACCAGAGAGAGACCAGAGAGAGACCTGAGAGAGACCTGAGAGAGACCTGAGATAGAAGAGAGAGACCGGAGAGAGTCCAGAGAGAGAGCGGAGAGAAACTAGAGAGAGACCAGAGACAAAAACAGTTTGAACTGTTCGTCTTATTAACAGGAGAGAGGAAACAAAATATCACCTGACAATTATTACAAATGTAGATGCTCCAAACAGCAGAATACTCTCACTTTCTACGGTGACGATGCAAACGTTTCCTTCATTGGTCCATGTGCCGTGGGTGCCAGCCTCAGCCTCCACACGCTCTCTGACGTCTCCTCCGGGTCCCTGTGGGCGGAGGCGGCTCGGGCCGTGGGAAAGCTGACTCACGTTGGCCTGGGCGAGGGGGATTTCATGGAAGACCATTCCAGCAGCTCTTACTCAACCTCACCTCCGCTCTGCCAGCTCTGCATGTTGCAATCCCTCCCTCCCTCTGCTAGTGATTTGGAGCTCCGGGGCTCGTAAGCAGCCAGAGCCATGGCCCCGGTCAGCCCTCCTGTCATACCTGGCCCGGCTCACTACCATGAGCTCACTCCCACGCCCAAGTTTCGGGGTTATTTCATCACAACACAAAAAGTACATGCAGTGCTTTGACCTCACAAGGTTTAGAACTGTGGTTTACCGACAGGAGAAAGAGAGTCAACATGTTTAAATGGTGTTGATTTCAATGTCATGTTTTGGATCACAGGTAATTTGCACGCAATGTTTTCTGTTGTTCGTTCATAAATGATACATATGGTTTGCCCCAACAATTTTGCATTCAAATCATAACATAACGTACTGGATACTGAAGAGACGCTCTGATTGGCTGTGTGAGGGTTGTACTCTCTGTTTCACAAAAGCTAAAGATGTGATAGAGGCCACACATGCGAAAGCTAGTGACAAAACGAAACTTTTTTGAACGTGAGAAAATAGTACAAAGTTTTGTTGTTTGAAAATATGGTATTATACCATTGGGGGCGGGTCTCGGCTCTAAAGTGACCAAAATGACGTGCGCTGACATGTTTGCAATACCACCCCGGGCCGATGGGGGTGGACCCGGAATAAGAATTAGCCAATGCTAACATATAGCATCTTCTTACCTCTGGAAAACGTCTTTACAGGATGGTCCAAAAGTCGGCTCTTGGCCCAAAGCTCCGTTTACATGTGTGTTAATGCTGAGGGGAGTAGAGCACATTTTTTGGTCCATTTGTTTTAACGACGGAGATAGGCGTGACTATGTTTGTTAATATTTACAGTCTATGGATTATAAAGGGGCGAGAGTAGCTCAGTTGGTAGAGCATTGGCCTTTGGGCCTGAAGGTTGAGCCCACCATAAGACCTACTTCACGACTCCCACTGATGACTGCTGTCGTTGTGTCCTTGGGCAAGACACTTAACCCCACTTTGCCTGAAGCCCCCACTGAAAGATCTCAGCTCCTGTGGACTCACCACCTGCAGAAGGACCAGTGAGGGGCTGGTGCTATGTGTACTGGGTGCAGCTCTGACTGCCACCCCCCCGACCCAGAAATGGATTAAGGGGAAGAAAATGGATGGATGGATGGATTATAAAGTTAAAAACATATGGCCAGTCTTGTTTTTGACACTATGGTCAATAGTGTTTTCTGAAGACTTACAAGTGAAACTCTTGAAATTAGAAAATTAGTCCATTTACTGTAGTTAAACTGATGTAAAACTGATATGACTCATTACAGCAGAGTGAAATACTGTATAACCAGCTTTTTTCTGTTATGATATTGGCTCGCGGTGTGGACTTTGGATTGGCACGTTTGCACAGTTTGCGCTCGTGTTTCCATGAAAGAATGTACTTGGTTCGATTTCAGCTGGAATTCGCACGTTCTCCTCATACCTGCATAGATTCCCTCCAGGTGCAACGGTTTACCCTACCACAAAATAGGTACAATAGTTCAGAGTAAATGAGTGTGTGTTTGTGAGTGCGACTCAGATCCAGAGGGGTGTTTCCAATAACTGTCCCAACCAGTGAGCACTCTCGCTTCTGAGCTAGAAGGTCCCGGGTTCAAAACCTGGTCAAAACACTATGTCCAGAGTTTCTGTGTTATCCCTGTGTTTGCATAGGTTACCTCCGGGTGCTCCAGTTTCCCCTGCCACTATAAACATGGATAATAGCTCCCCTCTCTCAGGTGCCAGGAAAACGATTCTCAAATCTTAGTATGAACCAAATAAATTAACTTTGGACTAATGTTAGAGTAGCTTTTACATGCGCTGGAAACGACAGCAAGTCCTAAGTGTCACTGAAACAGTTGTAATTTTGAGTTTTACAATTGTTGTTTTGTTTCTACCTAAGATGTTGCTGCAGTTCAGTGTTCATTGTTTTACACTGGTCCAGACTAGAGCAGAGAGGATTCATGGTTCGAAACAAGTGGATCAGGCAAAAATCCACTGGAGGAATGCTAACTTTTTGAAAATGCTAATGAAGCATTCCGCATTTTACTTTAGGCTAGAGCAGAGAAAATGGTTCGAACCAAGTGGCTGTTCCACCTCTGCTGCTGTGACCTGAAGTGCTGTTGCTTATTATTACTATTGTTAGTGTTTTAGAATAATCAATTCATTTCTTTTGTTTGTGTTTTTGCTGCTACTTGACACCCAAATTTATCCTACCGGGATCAATAAAGTATCTTACTAACTAACTAACTAGCTTTCACATGTGTATTCCTCATTCTAGTAGAATAATGTTGTCCCACGGATGAATGAAGCTGACTTATGGGTATATATCCTGTAACAACTCAGATATTGACTCCTCTGTGTGTGTTGTGCTCCACAGGGAAGCGGCCTCACGAGTGCGGCATCTGCGCCAAGGCCTTCAAACACAAACACCACCTGATCGAGCACATGCGCCTGCACTCGGGAGAGAAGCCGTACCAGTGCGACAAGTGCGGCAAGCGCTTCTCCCACTCAGGCTCCTACTCTCAGCACATGAACCACCGCTACTCCTACTGCAAGAGGGACCCGGCCCAGCAGCTGCAGCAGGAGCACAGCCTCAAAGACCTGGCCCCCGTGACCGACGAGGATGAGCGAGCGACGCTACTGCTCGCTCCCCTGCAGCGTACGGTACGGCGCATTGCACGTGGTGCAGGGTTCAGGATCCGCTACATGGTTATTTGGTTTGGTTCTTCTATACCACACAATTGTAAGATAGCGATGGTATTACCTTGACATGTTTCAACCTTATAGTTCCTCCCTTCTGAGGAAGACTCTATACCAGGCATGTCAAAGTCAAATACATCAGAGGGCCAAAAAAAAATGTTTGCTACGCGCCGAGGGCCGGACTGGTTCAATGTTTCTCAACATCCAGAGGCAGTGCCGGTGACACCTGTTGGCTCGATAAAATATGCTCCAAAGCCAATCCTCATACTGTACATATTAGAAGTAATAGACATCTGAGAACATGAAAATAGTAAAAAAAAAACATCTCAAACTTGGTGAAATGTAAAAGAGCAGTCTGGACCTCTTTTCGGGGCGTTTTTTGATTAAATCTGCAGAATGGATTATACTTTGGGAAATACAAGTGGATATTCTTCTTCAGTAGACAGTTACGGAGAGAAAGCGACTAAGCAAGGATGGGGAAAGTCTAATTTGTTGGAGCAGCAGAAGACGAAAGGTAAAAAACAAATAAAGACGTGATTTATTTTGTGCCCATATTATGCGTTATATCTTTTTAATGCAAAGTCTGATATCGTTTACACTTACATATAAATATAGCTGAGAAAATAAGCTTTAAAATTATATATAGCTTGTGGCTTATGAAGTTCAAAATACATCTGCTATTGCCAGCAGATGTATTTTTTTCCTCGTTTGCTCCTGCCGGCAGGGGCTAGCAAGCTTAAGGGGTCAATACATTGCCTCAATGGCAGGCAATGTCCGGCCCGCGGGCCTTGACTTTGACACATGTACTCTATACCATCGAATCATGTCAAGGTAATACCATTGCTATCTTACAATTGTCTGGTATAGAAGAACCAAACCAAAGAAACTTATTCTACTAAGAAGACAAGATGAACTTTCCTAAACTATGCTCCAACCTTGTGCAGGGTGTTCTACTACTAACCTACCATATGGCTGAAGGTTCTTGGGCTAGTGATGTCACTTGTTTGTCTCCAATATATAATGGAACCTTACTGAGCAAATATTCAATGAAAACCCTCCACCAGGCGAAGAAAGAATGTGAAATCATGTACGGGAGTGGAATAAATATGATATACATGTATAATGAAAAATGAGCAAACCTATTCAACCAGTTTTGATGGCAATCATGGTTGAAGTAGTGAATTGCATTCTGGTATACAGTGCCTTGCGAAAGTATTCGGCCCCCATTGAACCTTTCAACATTTCGCCACATTTCAGGCTTCAAAAATTTTTTGTCAAGAATCAACAACAAGTGGGACACAATTGTGAAGTGGAACAAAATTTATTGGATAATTTAAACTTTTTTAACAAATAAAAAACTGAAAAGTGGGGCGTGCAATATTATTCGGCCCCCTTGCGCTAATACTTTGTAGCGCCACCTTTTGCTGCAATTACAGCTGCAAGTCGCTTGGGGTATGTCTCTATCAGTTTTGCACATCGAGAGACTGGAATTCTTGTCCATTCTTCCCTGCAAAACAGCTCGAGCTCAGTGAGGTTGGATGGAGAGCGTTTGTGAACAGCAGTCTTCAGCTCTTTCCACAGATTCTCGATTGGATTCAGGTCTGGACTTTGACTTGGCCATTCTAACACCTGGATACGTCTATTTGTGAACCATTCCATTGTAGATTTGGCTTTATGTTTTGGATCATTGTCCTGTTGGAAGATAAATCTCTGTCCCAGTCTCAGGTCTTTTGTAGACTCCAACAGGTTTTCTTCCAGAATGGTCCTGTATTTGGCTCCATCCATCTTCCCATCAATTTTAGCCATCTTCCCTGTCCCTGCTGAAGAAAAGCAGGCCCAAACCATGATGCTGCCACCACCATGTTTGACAGTGGGGATGGTGTGTTCACGGTGATGAGCTGTGTTGCTTTTACGCCAAACATATCGTTTTGCATTGTGGCCAAAAAGTTCGATTTTGGTTTCATCTGACCAGAGCACCTTCTTCCACATGTTTGGTGTGTCTCCCAGGTGGCTTGTGGCAAACTTTAAACGAGACTTTTTATGGATATCTTTGAGAAATGGCTTTCTTCTTGCCACTCTTCCATAAAGGCCAGATTTGTGCAGTGCACGACTGATTGTTGTCCTATGGACAGACTCTCCCACCTCAGCTGTAGTTATCTGCAGTTCATCCAGAGTGATCATGGGCCTCTTGGCTGCATCTCTGATCAGTCTTCTCCTTGTTTGAGATAAAAGTTTGGAGGGACGGCCGGGTCTTGGTAGATTTGCAGTGGTCTGATACTCCTTCCATTTCAATATAATTGCTTGCACAGTGCTCCTTGAGATGTTTAAAGCTTGGGAAATCTTTTTGTATCCAAATCCGGCTTTAGACTTCTCCACAACAGTATCTCGGACCTGCCTGGTGTGTTCCTTTGTCTTCATGGTTCTCTCTGCGCTTTAAACAGAACCCTGAGACTATCAAAGAGCAGGTGCATTTATACGGAGACTTGATTACACACAGGTTCATTCTATTTATCATCATCAGTCATTTAGGACAATATTGGATCAATCAAAGATCCTCACTGAACTTCTGGAGTGAGTTTGCTGCACTGAAAGTATAATATTGCACGCCCCACTTTTCAGTTTTTTATTTGTTAAAAAAGTTGAAATTATCCAATAAATTTCGTTCCACTTCACGATTGTGTCCCACTTGTTGTTGATTCATGACAAAAAAATAACATTTTATATCTTTATTTTTGAAGCCTGAAATGTGGCGAAATGTTGAAAGGTTCAAGGGGGCCGAATACTTTCGCAAGGTCGCGCTGTATTTAGATCTATATCTAACTTGCCAATATCTAATCAAAGGCATACAGTTGTAAAGAAAAAATACGTATTTGGAGAAAAAATCCTTAAATTGAGTTTATTTGTATAGCACCTTCCACCATGTATGGGATCTTTGTCCTCTGCTTTTGACCTATCCTTCATTGCCGCTTGGGCCTCAGTCAAGAGCAGTGTTCTCCAAAGTACAGCTTGGCTTGGTCAGGACCAGAGCTGCAAGATTCTACCCATTATACATGTTTTAAGCATTAGGGCAAACTGGGGCACCAGGAGGAATCCAGAGTAAACCTACACAGGAACATAGATTTCATGCAAACGCCACTTAAAAAGGTCTGTTCAGACTGGGAGCTGGCTGATTTTACCCTGAAAACAAGGAAGAGATTTGCACAACCAAATATTAGACAATTCTACAAGCCACATGATACAAACCATGGGATAAATACTAGGGCTGTCAAACGATTACATTTTAGTTGATTAATCGCATAGTAATGGTGAGTTAACTCACGATTAATCGCATGTTTAACATTCTATTTCAAATCCACTCCAATTGAAGTTAAATGAGATTATCAAATATAATTACCAGTGTTGGGTAAGTTACTTTGAAAAAGTAATTAGTTATGGTTACTAGTTACTTCTTCCAAAAAGTAATTGACTTACTAACTGAGTTACTCCACTATAAAAGTAAGACAGTAAGTAGTAAGTTAGCAGTAAAAGTAACTATTGCGTTACTTTTTCGTTTGTCGTGGTACCGAGCTTTAGCTGGCTGTAATTTAGGATAACTTCTAAGTAGATTAATTGTTGCAACAACCCCACCCTATTTTAGTATGATATGTTAGTTTAGGGAACTGTCCTGCAGGCAAACAGGTATTAGACAGGCCAAGGTGCCATTTAATTAAATTGCATTTATTTTTATCCATTGATCAAACAAACAGATTACAAAACTTGCAATTGAAAGAGACTATTTTAAAATAATTAGTTCCCAAAGACACACACGAGCAACACTCACGCCTGACAGTCAAGAACCAGGGAGAATACAGTGCGCAGAGCGCGCCTGACAGACAAGAACCAGGGAAAATACAGTGCGCAGAGCGCTGAGTATGTGAACGGAGCAATCGCTTGCTGCTGTTATTATAATAGCTAGATCCATGCTTGCAGCCCGTGCAAAGCTTGCACTCACTCACAGCCGCTAACAACAACCAGAGCGGCCACGGAGGAGGCATTCTCACACGCAGCATTCTGAGTGATATTCTTATGGATAAATGGGCGGGTCATTCGGACATGCGTCAAAAAAATAATAACGCGTTAATAAAAAATGTAATTAACGTGAGTTAACGCGATAATTTTGACAGCCCTAATAAATACCTTTACTTAAGTAGACTGATTGCATATTGTTTACTAAATTCTTCCACTGTCTTGCAGCCCTACCAGACAGATTCAGACGAAAGAGCAAGCAGGGATAGTGAAGAGGACGACGAAATGGACGAAGATGGAGCTGCCGGGATCGAAGATATCCGGGTGGTGCAAGTGGAGGACGATGACGAGATGGAAGAAGATACGAGGCAAAACGAGCCAGGAGAGGACACTAGGCAAGATGAGGTTTCTGAGGAGATACTGGAGACGTCTAGAGAGCCATCTGAAGAGGGGTCCAAGGAGTCATCCAAAAAGGCTTCCAGGGAGTTTTCTAAAGAGGTATCCTTGGAGGTAATAAAGGAAACTTCTGTGGAGACATCAGAAAAGGCTTCTGGAGGGGTTTCTGAAGAAGCATCAATGGAGGTTTCAGAGAAAGCTTCCAAAGATCCATCTAAAAAGGCTTCTGAAGAGCTTTCTGAAGAGGTATCCATGGAGGTATCAGAAGAAGCTTCCAAGGACACATCTGAGGCCACTTCAGAGCAGAAGTCTGAGGAGGTTTCAAAAGAGGTTTCTGAGGGAGCTTCCAAGGACACATCTGATGCCGCTTCTGCGGAGGTTTTGAAAGAGGTTTCTGAGGGAGCTTCCGACGAAACATCTAAAGGAGTATCAGAGGAAGATTGCAACAAAACAACTAAAGGGGTATCCGAGGAAGCTTCCGACGAAACATCTAATGGGGTATCTGAGGTAGCTTCCGACGAAACATCTAAAGGGGTATCCGAGGAAGCTTTCGACGAAACATCTAAAGGGGTGTCCGAGGAAGCTTCTGACGAAACATCTAAGGATATATCTGAGAAAGTTTCCGACGAGATACTCGAGGAGGCTTCCAATGAGGTCTCCAAAGACACGTCCAAGACAGAAGTGGACGTAGATCGAGGAGACTAAGAACAAGACTGAACTTTCTGCTCACTACTGTGTTGAAATCCGGGTGTGCCTGATCCAATCCTTTCCCGCAGAGTCGTGTACATGGCTCTGTTTTTGTAAGAAGAAAAAAACGAGAGATAAAAAGAGAGTTTTAACAAATGAAGGAAATGCATTATACAGACTTTGGAAGCTAGAGCCGACACGTTTTAGATTTTATTACTAAAACACCTTGGGTCGTTTGATTTTATCAGTGTTACTAATTTTATCACTCATATTTTAACCTCTATGAAGCTGTACAGTTGGGAGATATTTCTATACCTTTTTATTGCCAATGAACAAAAAAGAGACGTCAGTATTTTATTAAGTTTGAAGAATCCTGTGCACTACGTGGCTTGGTTCACCTCCCGATGTGTGGCACCGTCAGTATTACAGAAGTGAGCGAGCGCACTGTTGGATGGGACTGCTACTCCTGTGTGATTGTATGAAGGAGCTTGTAAGTCCATAGGCAGTGCGGAATAGTGGACCAAGTGGTAAGCATGAAAAATACAAGTGGATTATAGTCAAGACTGTTCCGAACGAGTCAGTATTATTCAAGTATTTTGATAAACAAAGGGTCAAGCCATAAGAAAACAATGAAATAGTCAGTGCATTTCTTAACTGCTTTGTGTAGTAGCCATGTACACGGTTCATAAGCATATATGTTTACATACTTGGAAAGGTGGTAGCCAAAATTGTACTCAAGGAAAAGTATTGCTCAAGAGTAGGGATGGGGTGATAACCAGATTGAAGGTATACCGTGATATAAGAATCCAGCAATATCAAGACCGTCAGGATGGACTTAAGTTAAGTTAACAGCCCACAGAGAATCTTATGGGTTTGTTTTTGCTAACCTGGACATTCCTTGAGGACAAAAGAAAGGAGCATATTTTATATCTATGGAAAAATAGAAAGGTACTTTGATTTGCAATAAGTTCCCACCAAAATGTTTTGACACCAGCCCTAATGATAAGTTGAAAAAAATCTTTCTGAAAATCAGTTCCTCTGCCTTCTCCTGGTCTGATGAGATTGTGTCTTCTCTGAGTTACCATCTCTGATCCAGTGCACCACTCCTCAAAGTCATTGGTAATCTGTCTTTTAAGTATGCTAGAAATCATACCATAGAAAGGTCTTATCTTCCCATCCCGACTCATCTCATTTGTACTTTGAAACTAAATTATCATTAAAATGTCAAAATATGAATTACGTAATAACATCTGTTCAGTTTCAAAGGACAGACAGAACATCAAATCATACTACCACCTCTACATATTTGGCACATAAACTACCATTCTGGTTTTCCTTTTTTTCGTTCAAGTCACTAACCTGATGTGAATGCAAACTAGCTTGTTTACTTGTTAAAAAAATAAAAATAATATACAAATATATATTACACAAAATTAGTAAATTCCCTAAAGGCCAAAGTTGATTGAATCATCTTTACGTTGTACTTCCAGCTAGCTCCTCTCCCGTTAGCTAATTCTGAAGCTAACAGGCTAGGCTAGCGACTTGTCTCCCGATTTCCGGTCCACTATGCACCCACTGTCTATGGAGAAAACCACTTTTTTCTTCCAAAGCCATGTTTGAACAAATGAACAAGTAAAGCCTTTGTACTGCACCTTTTGAGAAAAAAACCACTAATGTAAAAGCTATTTTTGCTAATGAGACGTACCACTGTCTGAGCGCTAGCATGTTAGCAACCTGAGGAAGATGTAGCATGTTAGCATCACTTTGTACTAAAAAGCCTATGGACAAGTACCTCATACAAGCACACCACTAAGTCTATGGGTACGTTTACATGTGCTCGAGTATTCCGGTCATTATTGAGGTTTTTATTAACCTTTTCCTTAGAGCGTCCAAATAAACACTAATTTCAGAATCCCGGATAAGACCGAATTCATGCTACAAGAAGCCGGGATACTTCCACTGGGATGTTTTGACAGTATCTTAGTCATACTGAGCATGTGCAAACTAAAAGATCAAGTAGGGTAGGTGTAAAAACTTTATGAATACAGGACAAAATTCCTCCTGGGCTTTATCATGAATAAACTAGAGCTGAGTAGAACCTGATTCGTTTCTGAGGCTGTCACTCCAAAGCTGAACTGATATTGGAGTATACCGACCCCTTCTTTTATTCATTTGTTTTAGATCTATAATGAGCTTTTAAATGCACTGAAAATGAGAGACACGTTTCACTGTGTTATTTTTTTGTTTTGTTCTGTAGTTGGTAAAAATATCCAATAATCAAGATTTTGCATTTATGACTTTATCTAAGTGATATGGTAATCACTTTTGGCCGGGTCCAGGCTAAAGCTAATTGTAAACAAAAGAACAGTCAGTTTGCTTCTGATTTTAAATAACGCCTCTGTCATCTTCTTTGTTTTAAGAGTTGTTGACGTTAGCTTAGTATGGTTAACCAGGCTAAACAAAACAGCTGATAACATAGATTAAGTTAGGGTGAAACCGCAGCACCCAGAGGAAACCTACACAAACACTGGGAGAACATGCAAACTCCATTCAAAAAGGCGCAGTTCTCACCTGGATTTGAACCCAAGACCTTTTTGTTGAGAAACCACTCAGCCCAATATCATGTATATTATATTATACCGAGGTTAGCACAATATTTTTTTTGTTTAGCTTCTTCCTATTGTTTTCATAATTTAACCCTGTTTATAATGATTTGTGTTGGATTTGAACAAAATAAAACAATCCTGGGGCGAACATGATCACTCTGAACGTCCCCAAATCCAGGGTTCTGTCTTAACCGTGAATCTCGAGCAGCTGTAAACGCACTCCGTTACAATCAGTGTTTGTCGTGAAGAGAGCGGAGGACGTGAAGGTGTGACCCCTAAAACCCAAAAACCCCAAACCCACCCGAGCCGAGCCTTATGCAAAAACAAAAAAGAGAAAAACAAATGCATTTCGAAAGTGCCATTGAAGCTGCTGTTAGCGTAGCAGCCCCGATCAGGTACCGCCGGGTCCCACATGTAATGTAACCCACTAAGTAAATGCCGCGATACTGTTGACCCAAGAATTAGCTCACTGTACACTAGGTTTAGAAGAGTCCCTTAGCGAGCAATGAAGACATCCCTGTTTTCTTTTTCTTTTGAGAAGTAATCACTCCGCAAATAAGAAAGTGTCCAAATGTTAAAAAAGGTTGAATAAAAGCTCAGTGGGCGTGAGACAGAGCATGAAAAACACTATGAATTAATTTATCATTTATCCACAAAACATTCTTGGTTTTGTTCAGAAAGTGAAATAAGTTGGATCATCCATCCCTGGGGTAAACCGCTGACAGTTGACCTCCCGAAACAATTAGAAAGTTTGTATTAAAAATTATACTTTTCAAAGGGAATGCACTAACTGCTTTCATGAATCAAGAATCACATTTATTAAGTGTCTCAAAACAGGATTCAAAACCAAAGCCCGTTTCCACCAGCCCCTCTGACTCTACTCTACTCTATGCCACTAAGCTCTACTCTGCCCTACGGTACTCTACTGTTCTCAACTCTATGCCACTCAGCTCAGCTCTACTCTATGCCACTCTACTCTACTCTACTCTACTCTACTCTACTCTACGCCACTCAGCTCTACTCTACTGTTCTCTACTCTATGCCACTCAGCTCAACTCTACTCTACTCTACGCAACTCTACTCTACTCTACTCTACGCCACTCAGCTCTACTCTACTGTTCTTTACTCTATGCCACTCAACTCTACTCTACTCTACGCAACTCTACTCTACTCTACTCTACGCCACTCAGCTCTACTCTACTGTTCTCTACTCTATGCCACTCAGCTCAGCTCTACTCTGCTCTACTATACTCTTCTCTACGCCACTCTACTCTACTCTACTCTACTCTACTCTATTCTACTCTACGCCACTTAGCTCTACTCTACTGTACTCTTCTCTATGCCACTCAACTCTACTCTACTCTACTCTACACCACTCAGCTCTACTCTACTCCACTGTACTCTACTCTCTGCCACTCAGCTCGGCTCTACTCTACTGTACTCTTCTCTACGCCACTCAACTCTACTCTACTCTACTCGGCTTCCCCTAATCCTGGTTTGTTGTGAATAGGATGCCAGGATATGGTGCCAGAAAGCATAATGGAAACACAACCAGGTAGAGTTGGGCAAAGTCGGACAGGTGGAAAAGGGTTAAAATCCTGTAGATCTGGTTATATTAAACCCGACACAGTTCTTTCCCATCGCAGCCCGCTGAGTTCAAGCCTTTTTTAATCGTTCGTACACGTTCCTTGTTTGCGGTGCACTTGTATTTCACGTGTAATTCCTCATTGAAAACCCTTCAGTATTAGCCTGTGTTTGTGTCCCTGACAGTATTAGCCCATCCCTCGCGATGGGTCGGTCTTTAGTTTTCTATTTATGTGTCTTTTTTTTATTTTTTATTATTTCTTTGGTTATTTATTACACACTGTATCGTAGTTTGTATGAATAATATATTTTAGTATGACAATGATTCCGTATGCAGACGACCCGGCCATTGTGCACCCCGCTCCCACATGAAGCTACTGAACTGTCCCGGCTAATGGCTAATGGCTAACGGCTAACTGTACGTGCTAGCATGAGTGTGTCGTCTTAACCGCCAAGCCAACATAATACTATCCCAATATTGTTACTCGTTTTTATTTTGTGCCAATTTGTGTTGTTGTTTTTTTTTGTTTTTGCGATTGTATGTCAGTTTTGAGACCACACCCCTTTTATAAGCCCCTCCCCTATCAGGAACTGTATTATTTTTACAGTGGATATGTTTTGTTTGTTTTTGTTCATTTTTATGACTCCCCATCTCACAATAAAAGACATCTACAAGCATTAGGCTCTGTCTGGATCTCTGGACCACAGTTTGAGTGTGGACGGTTTGAATGCCTTGGATAAATGCGCCTGCTATTGTCTGTGGTGATTGCTTTGCTAACTATGGCATCAAACATTTCTTCATTCTTGTAGGCTTATGTTTTAATAATAATAGACAAGGCAAGTTTATTTGTATAGATAGATACTATATTGATCCCGTAGGAGAAATGCAGGTGTCCAGTAGCAGGAAAAACAAAATTTATCATTCTAAAAAGCTAACAATATATAATCAGCAACAGCCCTTCAGGTCACAGCAGCAGAGGTGGAGTAGCCTCTGGGAGGAGCAGCACGGGTCACAGCCGCTTGGTACGGACCATTTTCTCAGCAATAGTCCAACGTAAAATGCTAAATGCTTCAATAGCATTTTTCAAATAAGTTAGCATTTTGGCCTGATCCTCTTGTTTTGGACCATGAATCCTCTCTGCTCTGGTCTGGACCAGTGTAAAACCATGAACACTGTTCTGCTGCAACATCTCAGGCAGAAAAAATCAAGAAAAAGACAAATTATAAAGCACAAAACAACAACTGTTTCAGAGACACTTAGGACTTGCAGACGAGGAAACTCAAAGTACAATCCTTTAGTGATAATACAAACCTAACAGTGCTTTGGTTTCATACAGTGCTTTTTACGGACGCTCAAAGACGATTCACAACAACATTCATTCTCTCTTCACACGGTGATAAACTACTACTGTAACCACAACTGCCCTGGGGCTGTGAGTCCCAGCGGGAGGCTGCAGCCCTGTGCTCCTCAGAGTCCCAGCAGGAGGCCAGTCCCTGTGCTCCTCAGAGTCCCAGCAGGAGGCCAGTCCCTGTGCTCCTCAGAGTCCCAGCAGGAGGCCAGTCCCTGTGCTCCTCAGAGTCCCAGCAGGAGGCCAGTCCCTGTGCTCCTCAGAGTCCCAGCAGGAGGCCAGCCCTGTGCTCCTCAGGGTCCCAGCAGGAGGCTGCAGCCCTGTGCTCCTCAGAGTCCCAGCAGGAGGCCAGTCCCTGTGCTCCTCAGAGTCCCAGCAGGAGGCCAGTCCCTGTGCTCCTCAGAGTCCCAGCAGGAGGCTGCAGCCCTGTGCTCCTCAGGGTCCCAACAGGAGGCCAGTCCCTGTGCTCTTTAGAGTCCCAACAGGAGGCTGCAGCCCTGTGCTCCTCAGGGTCCCAACAGGAGGCCAGTCCCTGTGCTCCTCAGAGTCCCAGCAGGAGGCCAGTCCCTGTGCTCTTTAGAGTCCCAACAGGAGGCTGCAGCCCTGTGCTCCTCAGGGTCCCAACAGGAGGCCAGTCCCTGTGCTCTTTAGAGTCCCAACAGGAGGCTGCAGCCCTGTGCTCCTCAGGGTCCCAACAGGAGGCCAGTCCCTGTGCTCCTCAGAGTCCCAGCAGGAGGCCAGTCCCTGTGCTCTTTAGAGTCCCAACAGGAGGCTGCAGCCCTGTGCTCCTCAGGGTCCCAACAGGAGGCCAGTCCCTGTGCTCCTCAGAGTCCCAGCAGGATGCACGAGTAAACAGGTGTTTGGGAGCCTTTGTTAAAGAACACATGTACCTGAAGTGTCTGTCAAAGGGCTTTGTGTACCAGTGGGTAAACTCCAAGGTCGCTCACATCGATCGGGGTCAGGTTCCAGCCTCTACCCTCTGTGCATGAATTAGTAATGCTCTGCACCAAAAATCCATAATCCCCAGGCGCTGAAACTGATCTGAAGTGATGAGAACGCTCTGGTTCAGTTCAAAATGCTGCTCAATTTCATAACGACCACCGAACAGCACCAGAACCCCTTCTTGCTGGAAGGAGGGGTAGAAGTAAGAAGAACATCCATCCATCCATCCATTTTCTTCCCCTTAATCCATTTCTGGGTCGGGGGAGTGGCAGTCAGAGCTGCACCCAGTACACATAGCATTTGATAAGGAGTTGGCGTTGATACGTTTGTTTTTTTACTTCAAATTGTCTTTTTTGTTGCATCAACTGTTCTGAGCTCAAACAATCTTAACTGAACTGAAAGTTCAAGTTTATTTGTATAGCACTGTTTTGGGCTTATCAAAACAAAACAAAAAGGGACTGTAGGCCCCAGCAGGAGCCCATTCCTTGTATGTTCTAGTTAGGCCTGTCAAAATTATCGCGTTAACGCACGTTAATTAATTTTATTCCTTAATCGCGTTAAAAAAATTAACGCATTTGACGAATGCCCATGCATCCCATAATAACGCTCAGAATGCCGCAGACACATGCGTGTATTGATGACAGAGCAGGTCTCTGGGAATCCACGTTTTAAAAGAATACACGCGTGACCGCGGGGCACTTGTTGTTTCATGTAACTCTGCATGATGGTCAGCACTAGATCATATACGGAATCGGGACGGAAGCGGAAGTAAAAATAACAAACTACCTATTCATGCCTAAACTTAACCAGCCATTCCCATAAAATAACCCCACCCAGCCTTAACCCTAAACTTAACCATCTTACTTAAAAACCTAAAACTTAACCAGTCCCTCATCTGTAACAAACAATGGTTTTGGTCTGAGTCTAAACAGAAAGACAGAATGTTAATAATGTTAATTCCATTTTATATGGATTTATTGTTATAACAAACAAATACAGCACATATGTTCACTATGCTGTCATCTATCTTTCCATTCAAACAACCATTTACAGAAAAATATGGCAGAATTTTGCCAATAGTTTGAATTGTGATTAATTACAATTAATTAATTTTTAAGCTGTAATTAACTCGATTAAAAAAATTAGGGTTATGCCTTTAAATGGCCAGGGTCATCTCTGCCCTCAGACCCTCCTGCATCAGCAAAACCCAATGAGAAAAAGTGAGAAACTTCCGCGAGGCCCGTTGAGACTGGGGGTTTCTATGTGCAGCGTCACTGACAATCTGTGTTTTTTGACTTAAGAGTAAGTCTATACTTACCGAGCCATATGATGAATGAAAGAGGACTGTTTTAAGCCTGCCCTTAGAGACCGTGTCTGCCTCCTTGACGTGGATGGGGAGCTGATTCCACAGGAGCTTGGAGCTGAACATTTGGTTGACATGATGCTATGCTACTACTGTAACCACAGCTGCCATGGGGCACACTGACAAGTCAAGGCAACCAGTCTGTGCCTTTGGCCCCTCTGACCACAAACAACCATTCACTCAAACACTAGGATCATTCTAACTTGGGTGAAGTGTCTTGCCTAAGGACACAACAACAGTTTGGCACTTTACAGCCACAGCTGCTCCACTGTGGCCCCTGGTGTTTCCAGAGGTCTCCCATCACTTCTGCCACCAGATGGGAGTGTTGCTCTTATTTTATTATGAATGACTGTCTTAATGTTTACGGCCCAAATTAACACAAAGTGCATCATGTTTGTTCAACATTGACACCAGCTTTAAAAGGATCATATTTCTGGTGTGTACAATGTGTCAAATCTGGTCTGTTGAAAAGAGAAGAAAGCTGCAGGATGAAGACTTTCTGACACATGAATAAACATGTGTGAATGGGCCGTGCAGCATACGTGCTCGACTCAGCGTTTCTGGGCAAAATTGAAAAGCCATAACTGCTAAGAGGATATGGAGTGCTGCTGCCAATAAGGCCGCACAGGCTGATGAAGAGAGCGGCTCGGGGCCAAAGCAGGGGCCCGCTCCCCCGGGAAATCTGCTCAAAAGCCCCACTGCCGTCCGCACTCACAGTCACTCATCTCCTTTGTCCTGCGTGAAGCAAAGTGGTTTTATTGTTTTTAGGAGACTTCAAACAGACTGTCTGGAATGGGTCAACGCTTTTCTCTTTCACATGAGACATATATGAAATTGGCTCTTTGAAAATTTTTGTAACCATCTTACTACAGTAACCAAAAACAAATTCCACTTTCTGGTGGGAGAATATGGACGCCACAGGCCGATAGCATTGTTTACCCCTCGTTTCACCATATATTAAATGATGGTAAATATTCTAAATACAGGTGGATTCAGATATCCATGTCAACAAATGCTCAATCTATTCTTGAAATTGGACCTTAATTCCAGCTCAATCTTTAACACATAAATAATGTGTTACGGAATCATGGATATCTCTGCCTCATGCTAAGTTTGTGTGTTTGTATTAACAAACTGTAAAACACTAGAGAAAGACCTGCCACATTCTCCGCACATGTAGGTCTGGGGCGCCCTCTGCTGGCCAACAGGAGGAAGAGAAAATTCAGCTGAACTGCTTCTTTGAGACACACACACAATCAATCAAATTGTATTTATAAAGCGCTTTTCATATAAAAAAAAAGCAACACAAAGTGCTTTACAGTTTAGTTAAACCAATCCAATATGCCCAGCCTTAAACCCCACAGACCCACCCATAAACCACATTTATTATTATATATACACCCACATGTGTATACACACACACACACACGCACAAATGCACCAATACACACACACACACATTATAAAGTCACATCAGATAGGTAAAATAGGTAAAACAATGAAAAGAAATAGGGCTGGGTGCAAATGTATTCAGCTGAACAAGCGCCATCCAAGGAGCCATCTGCACCAGGAGCAGAGAGCCGGTTGCAGCCACAGGGGACGACACAGGACCCAGAGGAGAGAGAAAGCCCCAAACCCCCACCAGATCCAAGAGCCATACCCCTGCAGCCACAGCAGACCCCAGCTCCAAGTGCAGAGGCTCCTCCAGAGGAAACACTGGGGATACTAAACATTAAAATTTGAGACTATAAAGAAAAAGGCAGCTACCTAAGATTAATAAGAACAATAGTAAATGGGTAGATAATATAAATATATAAAAACCTATATAAAATGTGTCTAAAAACATAAAGAAATGTACTAAAACGCAATAATAAATACTATTCAAAAGCTAACCTAAAAAGGTGCGTCTTGAGCCTGCTTTTAAAAATATGAATGTTCTCTGCGGCCCTGAGCTCCTCCGGCAGACTGTTCCAGAGATAGCTCTGAAAGATAAGAAGGCCCAAGACCATTAAAAGAACATTAAAATCGATCCGGAAACACACGGGGAGCCAATGCAGCGATTTTAAAACCGGTGTAATGTGGTCCCGCCCCCTGGTCTTAGTCAGGACACGTGCGGCCGAGTTTTGGAGTAATTGTAAACCTGCAATGTTCTTTTTGGGAAGACCAGAGAGCAGGGCATTACAGTAGTCAATGCGACTGGTTATAAAAGCATGCATCAGCGTCTCCGTGTTGGCCCGAGAGAGAATGGGGCAGACTCTGGCGATGTTCTTCAAATGATAAAAACCTATTCTTGTGATACTCTTGATGTGAGGAATAAAAGTCAGCTCAGAGTCAAAGATTACGCCCAGATTTTTCACTTGTGATGATGGATTAAAAGAGTGTGATTGGAGTTTTGATAAAAGTTTCTCTCTCTGGGCCTCAGGACCGATGACTAAAACCTCAGTTTTGTCCTGGTTGAGCTGGAGAAAGTTTTCTGCCATCCAGGATTTAAGGTCTAAAATGCAGTTAAAAAGAGCATCCATTGGCCTGTACGTGGAGATGTACAGCTGTGTATCATCTGCATAACTGTGGAAGTCAATTCCATGTCTCCTGATGACACCGCCAAGAGGGAGCATGTACAGGTTAAAAAGGACTGGACCTAAAATGGAACCCTGGGGCACACCACATGTGATTTTATGGACCTGAGAGGAGCAGGTATCCAAACTTACCATGAAGGATCTGTCTGTTAAATAAGAAGTGAACCATTTGTGGACAGCACCAGAGAGGCCGAGGTGTTTCAGGCGGGATAAAGGAATGGTGTGGTCTACTGTGTCGAAGGCAGCGCTAAGATCCAGTAGAACCAACACAGTCACCTTTTTAGAATAATAATTTAATCTAAAATAATTTAAAATCTTTTAAAAGAGCAGTCTCTGTGCTGTGGTTCACCCTAAAACCAGAATGAAATGTCTCTAAAATTTGCTGCTGATCTAAAAAGGCATTGAGCTGGGTAAAAACCAGTTTTTCTAAAATGTTGCTTAAAAATGGCAAGTTGGATACCGGCCTGACCACAGCCGCTTTGAAGGCTGCAGGAAAGACCCCAGTCTGAAGAGAGCGATTCATCAGGTTTAAAAGCTCCTCTCTAAAAGATTCATAAAATGACTAAAAAATAGAGTGTGGACTGGATCTAAAAGACATGTGGTGGGCCTCACTGAGGAGAAAACTTTATCAAGCATCTCAGCATCAACCAGGACAAAACTGTCCAGTGTTTCCTCTGGCGAAGACAAACAATCAGATGTGTTAAAAACAATAGGATAAAATATTACATCTGATTTTATTTATACACACACGCATGCTTGAGCTTTTGTTCTATTTTCAGTTATTCTATTTTTTATATGGATTTCATTCCCACTCTATGTCAGATGTGTAAGATCATCCGAAGAGATGTCAATGCAGGCAGAGGGACTGTCCTATTCTGTATGAAAGACATCATAGTCTTCCTCGCCTTCATCTCGCATGGCCCTCCTACAAGTTCTGGACAATGAAAAAGAGAGATCAGAAACATACACATACACATACACACAGGCTGGAGCTTGTATTACTTTGCTGATTTTGGTCAGCTGCAGCGCCCCCTTTGGTAGTCTGTAATATTGTCTGTTGATAAGAATGTCATGGCCGAGGAAGTTTGCTAATATGTCCATTTCATTCTCTTTCATATTATATTAAGTAACTGTAGACGTTGTCACTACGTGTTTTCTGAGTTTTGTGGAGGATAAAATCGCTGAATGTTTTGCACCACATTCTTTCTATTTCTCATGGGGTGTTTGATCCCCTAATGTGCATGTCTGCTCCAGAAGAAAAAGTCTAGGTTATCGTTCGAGATGGAACACGCCCGTCTGTTCTCCACCAGCACCTCCATCAAAGCCTTCATTTCAGGTGTCAGCAGAACAGGCACTTTCCGACTTCTTTTCCTCCTAACTTCAATTAGTTTGAAATGCTGACACAGCTTTTCCTCAATTTCAGACAAAGGCCAAGTCAGAATGGATCCCAGTTTTACTTCTTTAAGTAGACGCTGTCAGTGGCATCTTTGAGACCTCACGTTCTCTTCAAGACTACCAGTTTAGACCAGTGTTTAGGGGTAGGCTCTGTAAATATTTATTGCGACATACCTGAATATGTGCATGCATAGCTCTAACCTTCTCAGTCAGAGGGAGCAGCTCAGGGGTGCTCCAGGTTAGGGTCTGTAGGGCTGCACTAGGGAAACAGACGTCCAACTTCTTCTCAAAAAGCATCCGGCTTCATTGGAGGTTTTTTATGAAAGGTTCATCCACACATTTCTCCATTTTTGAATCACATTCAAATCAATATGCTATCTTTTTGAGGCTGTGACCAAGTTTTAGAGCTAAACATAGGGTCTTGTAAAGGTTTGTATTCTCATCATGGCCAGCCACGTTCCTGACTTCCACCTCACATGGATTAAGTTTTAAAATTGAGGGAAGTCTTTCCTTGTTTTCAGATTGCCCCTGCCTTTTATGGTTCCTTAATTAACCTTCCCTATAATGCCTGTGTTTCAAGTACAGTTAATATATGTGTTCTCCCAGGTGGGGCACAGTTAAACGTTAAAATCCAAGCTTCAATGAAAAAGAAATTATATCAGTTGGGGTTGAGTTATCCCATCTAGGATACAATGTTGGCCTTCTGTATTTTGATGTTAAACGCCAGGTTCACTAAATTTTTATAAGCCTTAAATGAAGACTGACAGATGTATTTTGATTGACAATTTATATGACGTTTGCTCAATAAGAGATATTTTTTTACAGTCTTGATCCAAGGCTATCTTTTCCTATATCTGTCCAGTCTTGCCAGCACCTATATCTGTTAGTGCACACTTAGTATTAGCAGCTAAGACGGAGGAAGACTACTTGATTGAACTCTGTATTAGCCCCTTGGCCACACAACTTTATATGTGATCTACAATAAATACCTGCTGGCGCATTAACATTTCTCTCGTTCTGGCTAATTGTGCAGTGCTTCCAACAACGAACCTGGATGAGAGGAAACTATCCATCTATCCATCCATTTTCTTCCGCTTTATCCGTTGCCGGGTCGCGGGGGCAGCAGTCTAAGCAGAGACGCCCAAGGCGCTCCCAGGCCAGCTGAGAGACATAGTCTCTCCAGCGTGTCCTGGGTCTTCCCCGGGGCCTCTTCCTGGTGGGACGTGCCCGGAACACCTCCCCAGGGAGGCGTCCAGGAGGCATCCTGAACAGATGCCCGAGCCACCTCAACTGGTTCCTTTTGACGTGGAGAAGCAGCGGCGCTACTCCGAGCTCCTCCCGTGTGACTGAGCTCCTCACCCTATCTCTAAGGGAGCGCCCAGCCACTCTGCGGAGGAAGCTCATTTCGACCGCTTGTATCCACGATCTCGTTCTTTCAGTCATTACCCAAAGCTCATGACCACAGGTGAGGGAGGGAACGAAGATTGACTGGTAAATCGAGAGCTTCGCCTTTCGGCTCAGCTCCCTCTTCACCACAACGGTCCGATACAGCGACCGCATCACTGCGCACGCTGCACCGATCCGCCTGTCAATCTCACGCTCCATCCTTCCTTCACTCGTGAACAAGACCCCGAGATACTTGAACTCCTCCACTTGAGGAAGGACCTCTCCACCCACCTGTAGAGGGCAAGGCACCTTTTTCCGGTCGAGCACCATGGCCTCGGACTTTGGGGTGCTGATTCTCATCCCAGCCACTTCACACTCGGCTGCAAGCCGTCCCAGTGCATGTTGCAGGTCCTGGTTCGTTGGAGCCAGCAGGACGACATCATCCAAAAAAGCAGAGATTAAATCCTGTGGTCCCTGAACCGGACCCTGGCTGCGCCTAGAAATTCTGTCCATAAACACAGTGAACAGAACCGGTGACAAAGGGCAGCCTTGGCGGAGGCCAACATGCACCGGGAACAGGTCTGACTTACTGCCGGCAATGCGAACGCAGCTCTGGCTCTGGTCATACAGGGACCGAACGCCTTCTCCAAATCCACAAGCACATGTGGACAGGTTGGGCGAACTCCCATGAACCCTCAAGTATCCGATGGAGCGTATAGAGCTGGTCCAGTGTTCCGCGACCGGGACGAAAACCACACTGCTCCTCCTGAATCCGAGATTCGACCATCGGCCGTAGCCTCCTCTCCAGTACCTTGGAGTAGACCTTGCCGGGGAGGCTGAGGAGTGTGATCCCACGATAATTGGAACACACCCTCTGATCCCCCTTCTTGTAGAGAGGGACCACCAACCCGGTCTGCCACTCCATCGGCACCGCCTCCGATCGCCACGCAATGTTGCAGAGACATGTCAGCCAAGACAGTCCTACAACATCCAGAGACTTTAGATAGTCAGGACGGATCTCATCCACTCCCGGCGCCTAGCCACCATGGAGGCTGCCAACCACCTTGGTGACTTCAGCCAGGGAGATGGAAGTATCCGCCCCAACATCCTCACCCTCTGCCTCCTGGACAGAGGTTGTGACGGGGGGGATTGAGAAGAACCTGGAAGTATTCCTTCCACCGCCCGACAATATCGACCCCATTCGAGGTCTGCAGCTCTCCACCCACACTATACACGGTGTTGGCAAAGAACTGCTTCCCCCTCCTGAGGCGCCGGACGGTTTGCCAGAACCTTTTCGAGGCCGACCGATAGTCATGCTCCATGGACTCTCCGAACTCCTCCCAGTCACGGGTTTTTGCCTCTGCAACAGCCCGGACCGCGGCACGCTTGGCCTGCCGGTACTGGACAGCTGCCTCAGGAGTCCCACGAACCATCATTGCTCGATAGGACTCCTTCTTCAGCCTGACGGCATCCCTTACTGCCGGTGTCCACCACCGGGTTCGGGGATTGCTGCCGGGACCAGCACCAGAGACCTTGCGACCACAGCTACATGCCGCCGCAATGTCCCCCTCCTCTGCCGGGACCTGGAAGAAGCTCTCCCGGAGGTGTGAGTTGAAAGTCCGTCTGACAGAGGGCTCAGCGAGACGTTCCCAGCAAACCCTCACTACACGCTTGGGCCTGCCAGGTCTGACCGGCTTCTTCCCCTGCCAGCGGATCCAACTCACAACCAGGTGATGATCGGTTGACAGCTCCGCCCCTCTCTTCACCCGAGTTTTCGAGACACACGGTCGAAGGTCAGATGATACGACAACAAAGTCGATCATCGACCTCCGGCCTAGGGTGTCCTGGTGCCACGTTCACTGGTGAACACCCTTGTGCTCGAACATGGTGTTCGTGATGGACAGACCGTGACCGGCACAGAAGTCCAACAATTGAACACCGCTCGGGTTCAGATCAGGGGGGCCGCTCTTCCCGATCACCCCTCTCCAAGTGTCACTGGCATTTCCCACATGGGCGTTGAAGTCCCCCAGGAGAATAACGGAGTCCCCGGGCGGTGCACTGTCCAGTACCCCTCCCAAGGACTCCAAGAAGCCCGGGTACTCTACACTGCCGTTAGGCCCGTAGGCCGTCACAACAATGAGAGACTTGTCCCCCACCGGAAGCGGAGGGACGCGACCCTCTCATTCACCGGGGGAGAACTCCAACACGTGGCGGCTGAGATGGGGGGCAATGAGTATGGCCACCCCAGCTCGCCGCCTCTCCCCGTGGGAAACACCAGAAAAGTGGAGCGTCCAACCCCTCTCAAGGAGTTGGGTTCCAGAGCCTAACCTGTGTGTGGAGGTGAGGCCGACTATCTCTAGTCGGTATCGCTCAACCTCCCCCACGAGCTCGGGCTCCTTCCCCCCCAGTGAGGTGACGTTCCACGTCCCAAGAGCCAGATGTTGAGTGTGTGGACTGGGTTGTCGAGATCTACGCCTTCGACTGCTGCCCAGTCCTCGCTGTACCTCGCCACCACGGACCCCTCTGCAGGTGGTGGGCCCACAGGAGGGACTGCCCACGTCATCCCTTCGGGCTGAGCCCGGCCGGGCCCCGTGGGCTAAGGCCCGGCCACCAGGCGCTCGCTTGCGAGCCCCAACCCCAGGCCTGGCTCCAGGGTGGGGCCCCGGCTGTGCCATGCCGGGCGACGTCACTGCTTTTGTAATAGTGCGTATATATATAAGACCTTTTGTCCATAAATGCAAACCTGTGTTACCATTGGGAAAACACCGTTCAAAATTCTAAACACATTGTGTGATTGAAAACACTGAGACACACACAGTGGGTAGGGCTAACTGGTAATGTTTTAAATTAAGTCCCACTAAAGTTTTATGTGTCTACCAGCAGCTATACATCTTCAAAAACATGTGGGGTGCCACAGGGGTCCATACTGGGTCCACTTTTATTAAATATTTATATGTACTACAACCCCATCATATTATACACATGCTGACGACACACAGCTAGTGTATATATTTCTGTATTTTCCCAGGATTTTAGTCCACTTACAACATTGCGGGACTGCATCCATCATGTCAGAGAATGAACAGGTAAAAACTTCTTCAGCTTAACGCTGAGAAGACAGAAGTTATTGTCTTTGGACCTAAAAATAAACGTTCCAAAGTTAATAGTTATCTAGACTCCTTGTTGTTGTAAGTATCAAAACCAAGTAAAAAGTCTTGGTTGATTCTGAATAAAATTTTACCAAACACGAAAACGCCATCACCAAGACTGCTTTTTACCACCTTAAAAACATAGCTAGAGTTAAACACTTTCCTACTAAGAAAGACCTTGAAAAACAAATACATGCTTTTATCTTTAGCAGATTTGATTATTGCAAAGGTATTTTTACAGGGCTCAGCAAAAAATCCATGCAACAGCTGATTCAAAATGTAGCGGCAATGAGTCCTCACAAATTTGATCATATCACGCAAGTTTATTAATCTTAACACTTCCAGTCTGTTTATAGAAGAGACTCTAAAGTGCTTCTCTTTGTGTATAAGGCACTGAATGGACTTGCCCAAAATATGTGCAAGATATGCTTGTTCCATGTGAAAGCGAGAGGGTCCTCAAAC